>NC_051175.1:54286526-54645364 GCF_013339725.1 Rhipicephalus microplus
ACAAATTCGCATTGATTCTGACGTCGCGTACTTTCTAGTGCACAAAATATATTTTGTACGAAAAAAGAAACCGCTAATCTGTTAAGAACCAATAAAAAGACTACCTGCGTCATACATCATTTTTGCCCTTTTAACAAACACAGAAGCCACGAAAATTTCGATTGTTTACTCAAAGGCCTTCAAGGTGAGCGTCACTAGCCCATGCATTTATTAACAACCAGAAAACAGCATCAAGTAGACGAAAATTCTTTTTCGATACAAAAGTGCTACAGTAATACAAAGAGAACTTGCTGACCAATAGAACTTCTAAAATTTAAGAAGGAGAAGCTCGGTTCTAAAATGCTAACCAGGAAATGTTAAATTATTCAAAAAAGTATTGAGCTAGGGTCCAACTTGCAAGGCGTTACTGCTGACACTGGCGAACAACAGACGTGCTTGCGGTCACGACGATTATTACATAGTACAAGCTTTCTCACAGCATAGGCTGCGTCATGATATTCAAGGCAGCCGTCGCTTTGCTCAGCAGTGTACGATGCGTGATCTACACTAAGGAACACGTTTAGTAAAAAGTGCTTCTGTTGTATTAATCGTCACATGCACTCTTATGCAACATCTCTTCTACAGACAGAGGAGACTCTACGACTTCGTCAGCAATGTTGCAACTCTTGGGCCTCTTTTCTGGGCTATACAAGTAAGCCATCAATGTTGTACGCACGCACAAATTCGCCAACGCCGAGTTTTCTTTTTGTCGTTTAAACCTTTGGGAACTGTTGTTATACCTAGTGGAAGCACCCATCGAATAATATTTGCAAAGCACGACAGTACTTTTGAAGAAAATCTCAGTGCACCTGACAAAAACCCAGTGAATTCTTCCGTTTCATACCCGTATGGATGGATGGTTGAATTGATGTATCTGGCTGCGCCTTTTAGATTGGGTGGCGGCTCACGCTGTCCAGCTATAAAGTTGTGTACTATCACTATCTGTTAAAAAGATTGAATTTCACTCGCACCTTGGTTGTAGCCACCATTTAGTTAACCTCCTCCTGGTTATTTCTGCCCGTTTAAAGTCTGTTTTCCTTCACTGTCCCTCAACCCTAATGGTTTAAGGAATTCCACGCCGTTATTTTAGACTATAGAGTGGAACCCTTTACAGAACATGATCAAATGTTCAGCAGTTTCCGCCTCATTTCTACACGCACCACATAAGGTGTCTGTGCCTTCGTATTAACTCAGTACGCCTTGGTCCGGAATAACCCTGTTCTGGTCTCAAACAGCAGAGAACAACCCTGCGAATTCTCGTAGATCTTTTCTTTTTGAAATTTCATGCTTGAAAGTTTGGTGGGTCCCTCTCTGTTCTCTTCCCCTTTTCCTAACCACTGTTTTTTTTAGGCTTGGTATTAGGCTGCTGTCTAAATAGTTGCTTGACAATTTTCGAGTTTGTTTCCTCCATTTATTATCAACATTCTTTATGTACAAGTAGCTCAAAACTTTCCTAGCCTAACGCTGCTCTCCCATTTTTCTCAATTGTTCCTCGAATTCTCTTTTGCTGCTAGCTTTCCTGCACTCGCACTATGTCCATCCGATGTCAACTTGTACTCCCTGATTTGGGGTATTTCCGTGTGCTCCCAAACCTAGTGTACTTATGAGACGTTGTTTAATTTCCAATCTTGCTTGAACACCACACTTCATGCACAGGACTGCAATGCCGAACGTGAAAACCGGGACTACGAAACGCTCACAAATTTCTCTGACAATGTCATAGCTTTTTTAGTTCCACAGAGCCCTACTCTTTTATTACATATGCATTCCTGTTACCCTAAGTCATTACGTATTCTGATGATTCGAATCGCATCAACAGCCAGTGTAAGGTGAATTGAGAATGGCGAGCCGTTTAAGTGAGTGCGTACGGTCACATTAAGACGATTGATTTACTTCCATTAGGCTGGATTAAGGTATTTGAAATCGTGAAATTTTCGATGCCGTAGTCAGTTGGATGAAAGAGTACGAGGGAAGAAGGTATTGTTGATTATGCCAAGATAAGGTGATCCACAATAAAGTAATGACAAAGAAACGAACTTTAAGTGAGATGAGCTTGTCTAGCCTGTTGGAATATGAAGCACAGTCACGCTATTCCCATCCGGAATAGGACAGACTAAGCTAATCCAAATTAAACTGCTCTGGAACAAGCCTCTTATCAGAAAGTTGAAAATGCCAAGACATTTGGATCTTATAGTGTGGCCACAATGAGACAATATAGACTAAGTCGGATTGATCGTGCCCGAAATGTTTAAAATTAAGATCATAGAGACTAATACAGTTCTCAACTGGCCATTTTGAGCAAACTGAGTTGGTCTAGTCAGTGGATGACGGAGCTTGACCACAACATCTGTGTGGATTAGGCCAGATTAGGGGAATCCGCATTAAGATGGTCATAAGCAAGCAAATTTGGAGTGATATTGCCATGCCTCTTGGATGCCTGAGCACAGTCACGTCAAGTCAGCCCAAAGCAAAGCGCATGAGGAGAATTCGAATGAGGCTAATGTCAAAGCAATCTATTTTGAGTAAGGTTAGGATCCGCGCCCATTCAGGCGACTGAGTATGACTAATAAAAGTCAATGCTGATTAGCCAGACTAAGGTAATCCACAATAAGGTAATCACGAGCAAATGAATTTGGAGTAATTAGTAGTAGTAGTAGTAGTATTAGTAATAGATTTTTATTCAGCCACGATTTAACGACCGAGCATTTCGACAGCCTGTGCGACCAGTCGACGCTGTTCTTCCCCTTTGGCGACAATTCAGTCCAACCAGGAAGTAATGGAAAGGGAGGGGAGGGTAATAGCTGGATTGCTTAGCAGTTCGGCAGTATAACAGGCAGTGTGACAGGTCGGCATATGGGTAGGAGTAATAAGAACAGCATAGGTTAAAACTATATTTATAAAAGAAAAGGCGAAAGGGGGTTATCAGGCAAATTATTTGGATGTAACAATACTGATTGTAGGCCTCGTTGATCCTTGTTTACTGACATGCTTTGGCCGCAAATAACACAAACTCAAAGTAAAGAAACACTCAACGACAAGCACAAGCGCCATTTTGATGTGCCGTAGAGTTCGAGCTTCGAGCGCAGTGTGTGATGGATGAGGGGGAGGGTAGAGACGCATGTCGAGCCGGAGCTGGAGATATACACCTTTGATAGTGTGACGCAAAGAGATCTGCCCACTGTTATTCGCGGAGCTCTCACTGTCTTCCGAAGTTGTGGGCCAGGGAATGAACGGCGCCCGGTGCAATATATCGCGGGAAAGCTTATGAGCCAGCTCATTTCCGTTAATACCTGAATGCCCAGGCATCGGAGGAAAAGACTAGAGGGTTGAAGAGCATAGACCGCTCACTCGACCTCCTGTTTAGGAGCAGGGGGCAATGTGTTGTTCTGCATGTGACAGATTGTGGCGTGAGAGTCAGCGTAAATCGTGTATTCGAGAAGGGAGAAGGAAAATGAGTGCATGGCGTGGACCAGTGAAAGGACCTGGAGCGAAAGTACATTTGGCGGGTGCATGTATGGCCCGCTGGTGTGCGTGTCATTAACCGAAAGGTGTGGATTGTAGATAACGTAGCCACACGAGCCCCGAGCAGTCATGTATGCGGCATCTGTGTAGGCAACTGCCTGTGTAGAAAGAGAAGGGGAATCATGTTGCGCTGCCGCATGACGCCGGCTGGAGTTAAGAACGGAAGACATATTGAATGGGAGGGGAAGGATGCGAAGGTTAGAAGCAGGGGTACTAGCGGCGGCAGAAAGCAAGGTGGGAACAAACACGGAATGTGAGGGATACCCGCTTGGGCCAATAGCCATTGCCCTTGACGAGTGAGAGAAAGACGGGCAATCTGAATGTCGTGGTGTAGAAAAATGAGATAACGTAATGAATGAAGAGGCCTGTGGCGAAGAGCTTAGTGGTAGAGGGTAGTGACAAGGAGGTTTAGAGCTGCCTTGTAGAGGCCTAGTAGAGCTCTTTTTAGTATGTTGAGTTACGTTTAGGAGAATGGAACGTAAGGTACAAAGTACAAGAACTTGTTAAAATGAGCGCATGTGCAACCCAGAACGCACGAGCCTCGTGGAGCCCCGACTGCCGAGTGACAACGCGTCGCAGGAGGTGAGTCACTGTGTGGCAAGTCCTCACAGCGTGATGTTGGGCCTGCGCGTTCTTTGTCGCGTGCATAGGCAAGCCAAGAACTTTGCATTGCTGAACAAGGGCGATGAGAGAGCTAGAGAGGTGTAGGGAAATAAGGGTGTTGTGGGAGCGCTGGTACGCAGAGCAGTTTAGCAAATGTAGCTCAGATTTCTCCAGTGCAGGAGACAGTGGAGCAGTAGTGAAAAAGAAAGCGATAAGATCCAGGCCACTTTGCAAAGTATCCTGCACGTGGCCGGAATATCCAGACGTACACCAGAGAGCAATTTCGTCTGCATAAAAGTATGTTAGAGGTCAGGTAATTGGACAGTTGGGAGGCAAGGGGGGCCATAGTCATATAATATTGTATGAGACAGTACGGCAACTTGAGGAGTGCCGTGGTTGAGGGAGTGTGGGTTAAACAAATGAGTATTGACTTTAAAGCGAGCTACTCGATCGGAAAGAAAGGACCGGATGTAAAAATACATTCGGGAGCCACATGACAAGAAGGAGAGCTGAGCGCGTATGTGGTCATGATTCAGACCCTCGAATGCCTTCCGCACATCAACGTGCGGAAGGCATTCGATTTTTTTAATCTTTCATTCTGCCCCTCCTCCTCATATTCGTTCCAATGAGGCGCTTGGTGCATGCTTCTCTCATTTATATGAAGCTTTCGAATTAGAAATAGTGTCTTATTTTTGTAGGAAATATACTCGAATAAAAACTGCTGAATTGACATTTTACAGTAACAAGTGGTTAAATAATTGCGGTCACTATTTTTCTATTTTTTCGCATTTCACTGCACCTTACTCTACTCCTACTTTTTACTTGGAGTCCAGAACACCCTACACTCATCTGGTGGCTCCACTGGCCCACTGAAGCGCTTAACCACTACTAATGAAGTGGCTACATTCTCATTGAGCGTTTTGTAGATTCATTTGACGATAGATTTTGGAAACCTAGCTTTCAACCTACTTCTAATTGCATTTCACTTTGTTTCGATTGTATTCAATACTTTGAATTTGTGATAAAACACCCTAGTTTTGTTGTTCTAGTTAGGCGCACTCTGCCAGCCTGTTCTTCAACTATGGTCGCGAAATTATCTCAGCATCTGTCGGAGAAAAGCTTAACTAAAGTGTTTCTCAAATAAGAATATTGATATTTGAAAAAAGGCCACTATCTGCTCAAAAAATCACAATGCAAAAACAACGAATTTGTTAGGCAAAAACCTCAGAGATCTAGAAGACGAAACGCATATTGTTTTGCTACTAAAGCAGATATAAGAGGGCATAAAATCCTAATTCACGTGCCATACTGTTGCACCGCCACCGGTGTGCGTAGGCACTATTGGGCAAATTACGCTGTAATATTACGCTTTAATACACGCTTTAATACGTCAAACGAATATATCACATCTTCATGACATTCATCCGTCCTATGCACACCAAGCACTTCGATTATCAATCCCACAGAACATTCATGAAGAGATGACATCCTATTATTACAGTGTCTATAAGGAAGCACGCTGTGTCATACCGAGTGAAGACGCAGTAAAAAGATGGCCTCTAGTTGCAAAACAGAATTGGCAAACAGATAAATGCGCATTTCTTGTGAATTAACAAGTGATTGATTGATTGATATGTGTAGTTTAACGTCCCAAAACCACCACATGATTATGAGAGACGCCGTAGTGGAGGGCTTTGGAAATTCGACCACCTGGGGTTCTTTAACGTGCACCCAAATCTGAGCACAAGGACCTACAGCATTTCGCCTCCATCGGAAATGCAGCCGCCGCAGCCGGGATTCGAAGATTAACAAGTAAATCTAACTTTAAACTCCTCATTGTGTCCCAGAAGAAAATAGTAATCTAACAGTCAATGAATGCACATTCAATAGTTTCTGACTTATTACAATGAAAACACCTATTTACCCGTGGTATATTTATTTATCTATCTTCCTGCCATGTTTAAACTGACACTGTTGCTGTATGTAGTTTGAAGAGAACGCCTTTACGTTAGACGGCATCCACATGTTTTAAACTCGCTTTACAACGTATTGGTGAAGTGCTTCTTCAACCAATAACTTCTAAAGTCGTGCAGGGACTGCTCTGTCAATTAGGTTCTTCCAAAGGCGTTTTTTTTTCACTTGAGAGAAGTGATTCATACGTCACCTTGCCCTTAGGAATTGATAAGACAACGCAATCTCAAGGAAAAATGGCAACAAGTAGTGTCGTTCTCCTCACTGTGACGATGTAAAAAAAGTTACGCATTTATTAGAATAACATTGCCTAAAACAAGCCACATAAAAAACAACTTTTTCGTTTCTTAGCAGCATGAAACGAGACAATAATTGGTTGAGAAGCAGGTGGCATAACGAAACATTTCCATTCTTAAGTTACCCAAATACATTCATTGTGGATGTGCACTCGCAATAAAATCTCCAGGTGAATGCGTGCGGAAGGTTCTCGATGAAGATTACTTCCGCAGCGGATCTCTTTACTTGAAACTGCCGCCGTAATATTGTCGTCGCCAGTTAGCTCTGTATACTTGTGGAAACTGGTGATTAGTTCGACGCACTCTAAGCACTCGACGGCTATGTATGACATGCTAGCCACTCTTATGACATGCTCTCTCTTACTCTTATGACACTCTTATGACACTCTTATGACTCGTATGACATGCTAGCCACGTTAGAAACTGCGACGACTCCCCTCTACTTGGCCACTTTCTTTCATCATCATCCCCATAATCATCAGCTGCAGCATGACTAGACCCACTATAAAAAAATTGATTGATTGATTGATATGCGGGGTTTAACGTCCCGAAACCACCATATCATAATGAGAGACGCCGTAGCGGAGGGCTCTGGAAATTTCGACCACCTGGGGTTTTTAACGTGCACCAAAATTGGAGCACATGGGCCTACAAAAATTCCGCCTCCATCGGAGATGCAACAGCCGTAGCCGGGATTTGATCCCGCGGGGGTCAGCAGACGAGTACCTTAGCCACTAGACCACCGAGGTGGAGCCACTGTCGAAAAAAAGGGCATCTCTCATGTTCTGCTAGTCAACTTGGTCCTGGAGTTGCTGCTGCCTCTTTATACCCGCGAACATCATAACCGCATCTGCCCACCTAACTTTCTGTGTCTGCTTCACCGTATTGCCTTTTCTTTCAATCCAGTATGTGGTCTTGCCTTCGCGCTAGTACCCTGTTTATTACCGTTTGTTCTTCTCGATTTCGAGTATGATGTCCTTAACATGCATTTGTTGCCTAATATACTCTGTTCTCTTCTTGTTCCTAAGGGTGGCACCTATTTTTCTTTCAACTGATCGCTGCGTCCTTCCCAAATAAAGTTAAACCGTCCTTGTATTCCTCTAGGTACCTGCTCCATTGGTAAGTACCGGTAAGATACCTGATATATGTACCGTCTTTTTGAGTGATCATGGCAACCTGTCATTCGTGATTTGAGAATGCGTGCAGAATGTGCTCCACCCCATTATTAATCATCTGGTTCAGTCTCGTGGTTTGACTCCTGCGTTACTACCAGTCTAAATAGACGCGCTGTTTCACGACTTTGAGTGCAATGCTACCTATCTCGCAGCGCTGTTTTCTTGCGAGGTTGTTGTACATTATTTTTGTTTTCTGCAAATTTGTTGTAAGACCTATATTTCCGATATCATTGGGAAATGCACTAGTCATCAATCGCAATTTGTTGTCAGTGTTACGTAGCAATGAAACGTCATCGGTGATGTGCTCATTACTAAAGTGCTCTCCATGAACCTGTAGCCTTAACTCTTCCCATTCAAAGGCGTTTTAAAACTTCATGTAAGGACACGGTATTTAGAATAGGGGCGATTGTATTTCCTTATATTACAAGGTTCTTTATTAGTATCCAGTCACCTTCATTCTGGAGCACTCTGTAGGCAGTTAATCAGGTGTATATTTTTAGGATGGTTTGATGTGCTTCGTCGAAACCCAAATTTCACAGCGTCTGCATGACTGCTGATGTCTCAGTTAAATCAAATGCATTCCCGTAATCTCCATAGGCTGTGAACATTGTCTGGTTGTGCTCTGGGCATTTTTTATCACCATAACTTGGCAGGTGATAGAGAACCTCCGAACCTGAACTTAGCAACGTTAAACACTGCAACCTTACTTAGAAAGGGAAGTCTAGCTGTGCTATTCTATAAACTCGAAGGTGTTAATGGGGACTTATAGGGCTCAGTGAGGTTAGGAGGACAGAAAACCTATACAGAGCTACAGTCTGGACACGTTCATTGCCATCATGGCTTGGCTGACAGAGGAGAACCGTGGGTTTAGTTCCTTATCCACAGAAATATAGCTAGTAACATAGAGGAACACTATCATCATCATCATCATCTTCATCATCATCTTCATCATCATCAGCCTGACTAAGTACACTGCAGGACAAAGACCTCTCCCATGTTCCGCCAGTTAACCCGGTCCTGTGCTTGCTGCTGCCAATTTATACCTGCAAACTTCTTAATCTGATCTGCCCACCTAACCTTCTGTCTCCCCTTAACCCTCTTGCCTTCTCTGGGAATCCAGTCAGTTACCCTTAATGACCAGCGGTGATCCTGTCTACGCGCTACATTCCCGGCATATGTCCATTTCCTCTTCTTGATTTCAGCTCTGATATACTTAACCCCCGTTTGTTCCCTAATCCACTCTGCTCTCTTCTTGTCTCTTAAGATTACACCTGAAATTTTCCTTTCCATCGCTCGCTGCGTTGTCCTCAACTTAAGCTGAACCCTCTTTGTAAGTCTCCAGGTTTCTCCTCCGTAGCTAAGTACCGGAGAGATACAGCTGTTATATACCTTCCTCTTAAGGGATAGTGGCAATCTACCTGTCATAACTTGAGAGTGCTTCGAAATGTGCTCAACGTTATTCTTATTCTTCTAGTTACTTCAATCTCGTGGTTCGGCTCCGCGGTTATTACCTGCCCTAAGTAGACATAGTCTTTACAATTTGAAGTGCGCTATTACCTATATCTAAGCGCTGCTCTTTTCAGAGGAGTTTGTACAATACTTTCGTTTTCTGCAGATTAATTTTAAGACCCACGTTTTTGCTCTCCTTGTCTAACTCCGTAATCATGAGTTGCGATTCATCCCCTGAGTTACACAGCAATGCAACGTCATCGGCAAAGCGCAGGTTACTAAGGTACTCTCCATTAACTCTTATCCCTAACTGTTCCCATTCTAGGCTTCTGAAAACCTCCTGTAAGCACGCGGTATATAGCATTGGGAAGATTGTGTCCCCCTGCCTTACACACTTCTTGATTGGTATTCTGTTGCTTTCTTTATGAAGCACTATGGTAGCAGTTCATGGTCTGTAGATGTCTCCCAGGATGTTTATATATACTTCATCGATGCCCTGATTCCGCAGTGTCTGCATGACGGCTGATATTCCTACTGAATCAAACGCCTTGTCGTAATCTATGAAGTCTATGTATAGTGATTGGTTATATTCTGAGCATTTCTCTATTACCTGATTAATAGTATGAATGTGGTTGATTGTTGAGTAGCCTGTTCGAAATCATGCTTGTTCTTTTGGTTGATTGAACTCTAATGTTTTCTTTACTCTGTTAGCAATTACTTGTGTAAATAGTTTGTATACCACATAGAACAGGCTGATCGGCCTGTAATTCTTCAAGTCCTTGTCATCTCCTTTCTTATGTATTAAGTTGATGTTAGCGTTCTTCCAAGACTCCGGTTCTCTTCCCTTCAGAAGACATCTCGTAAACAGGATGGCTAGTTTTTCGAACACAATCTGTCCTCTATCTTTCAGCATATCTGATGTTACCTGATCCTCAGCAGCAATATTGCCTCTTTGCATGCTCTCCAAAGCTTTTCTGACTTCTTCCATCATTACTGGTGGCAGGAACACTATAGCACTATTCAAAGAGTGGCAGGTATTGTTCATTGCCATCATGGCTTGGCTGACAGAGGAGAACCGTGGGTTGAGTTCCTAATCCGCAGAAATATAGCTGGTAACATAGAGGTACACTATAGCACTATTCAAAGAGTGGCAGGTATTGTAATTCAATTTGATATGGCATACCAGATGAAAACTCCACAGGATAGGATGAGATACCACATGGTTGGACGGCTTCATTGACTCCGCCCTTCAAGAGGCCATCGGCGCCGCCGAGTCCTACCTTGACCACACCGATCTCAGGTGCTCACCCGTGAAGTTGGAGCTGTCAATGTATTTGCCCAAACGCCAAGGTGCCAAGCCCAAAGGGTGGAAACTTCCGGTGGAACGCAATATCCCCCTCCACACCAGAGATGGTAGAACAGTACCCAGAGTAGGCACCCTCAAGGTCCTCGACATAATCATCCAGTCCCACGGAACCAACACCCAAACAGTACACAAGCTCAGTACTAAGACTGATATCACCGTACGACTTGTACCAAGAATAGCCAACCGGCACCATGGTCTTAAAAAACACAACCTGCTGCGTCTTGCACAAGCGTTTGTTTTGTACCATCTTACCCACGTTGCCGCTATACACAAATAGCTACGTGCTGAGCGCGATCAACTCAATGCGCTTATTCGCAAGGTGGTCTAACGAGCCTTTACATTTTCCATCACCACTCCAACACACAAACTCCTCGAGCTTGGCGTACATACCACGCTAGAAGAGATCGCCGAAGCTCAGGAACGCCTGCAATTTACCCGACTCACCATCACCAATGCGGGCCGCCATATTCTGCGCGAGCTCGACTTCTTCTCCTCGACAGCCAAGGACTCCTCAGAGTTGACTCTAATTCCCCGTGAAATCCGTGGCCTTATTACGATCGCTCCTATTCCGCGAAATGTACACCTTGAATACAACAGAGGCAGGTGCCTTGCGCGGGCGACCGCCATTCTCAAGCGCATAGACATAGAAGCGGACATGGTCTCGTTCGTAGACGCCACTACCTACCACAACAACCGAGCCTTCTCCGCGGTTGCGGTATTATCCGCGCGGCAGATTCTTAACTTTGCCACAATCCTCCCCGAAACCCCAAAGTAGTGGAGAAAGTTTCTAATAGCTATAGCTATGTTCGACAGCGAACCAGAACTCATCTACCGTGACTCCAGACCGGCCATGAAAGCCTTCGAACGCGGAGTCATCTCCGACCAGGCGTTAGGTATCCGGCGTAAAGCGGACCCGAGTGCCCTTAAGCACCACACTGTCATCTGGTTCCCCGCCCATCTCGGCCAAGTGCCGGGTGCCCTATCCAACCTCATCAAGATCACCCATGATTGAGCGCGCGTACTTACTGACCACACTGTCACAGGGCAACCCCATCTTGCAGAGTTAGAGAACAATAAGGATGCACCCATTACGTACAATGACATTACGACGAACTTTTACCTTGAACGCCGCATTTTTCTACCCCCACACCTGAAACTTAACAGACCACAGTCATTACCCCATTTATACTACAGACGCACACGTACCGAAACCTTGCCACGCTTTCCGTTTATTATTTTAATACATACCTCAGCGACACATGGCCTCTCGTGAGGACACACGGTGACACTCGCACACATGTTTTGGGAGTGCAAAAACACTTTCCCGACTCCACCTCAAGCAAGAGGTAGAAGTCCCTCAAGAGCTCACTTCTCGCCAAACAGCAATGGACCGTCCAGCAGGCCCGCGAATCGGCCGCCGGGTACTCCACGTCGGTCCCTACGTGGGAGACGCCCGCTACGCGCAAAGCGCGTCCTGCAGGACTGAAATAGAGTTTTTAGGGGCAAAGCTACTTGAAGCGGCACCCGTTCGACCCTTGTAGTAGCCGTAGTCGTGGTCGTAGTGTGTAACCAGTCTTACGTTTTGACCTGCAAGGTGGTGCCTGTGGGAAATTTCTCCTGTGCGTTGTTCAACAAAAAAAATTCGTAGCGTGCACGTTAACTGAAAGCCGAATTCTTCGGTCTGTCATTCCCCATTAGCAGCCATTGGAATGTACATTGAGCACTACCTAACAAGAAAGGGTTGCTACGTTATACTCGCTGAGCGTAAGCTCCTTGGTTTTAGAAAGGTTTAGCGAGCGTTGAGCCGCAGTGCCATGAATACAGTGAACTAGCATATACCATGAGGTCGAGGTGGTTTAAGGTGGGAAGTAGTTACGATGCGCAAGCCGTGAGAAAGTAAAAGCCGAATTCTCCTGCCTCTTATTCACCCTTAGCAGCCAACGGCATGTACACTTAGCACTATCTGACAAGAAAGGGTTGCTACGTTACACTCGCTGAGCGTAACCTCCTTGGTTTTAGAAAGGTTTAGCGAGCGTTGAACTACAGTGCCATAAATACAGTGAAGTAGTATATACCATAAGTCGAGGCGGTTAAAAGTGGGAAGTAGACGCGAAGCACGAGTCTTAAGAAAGTGTGCGAGTGCCACCTCTCATTTAGTCCTTGGAATGTCCGCTGAATGGTGGTGCTTCTATATGTCGAATATATGATGAAAACATGCGAGATGGTGATACTTGGAGTGTTGAATAGATGGACGAATGGACACGCAGACAGATTTATGAACCGACGCAGGGATGAATGCACGGACGGATCGACGCATAGACGGACGCAGGGGTGGATGCATGGACGAACGCAGGGACGGACGCACAGATGGACGTGCGCGGATGCACGAACAGACGCAGACACGGACGGGCGGATGGACTCATAGACGGTCACACAGACGTACGCATGGACGGACGGAAGCACGAACGAATGGATGGAGAGATGCTTTGCCCCACTCTCCATCATTCACTCCGTAGATATGCTGCCCTTTTTTTTTCATTCCATTCCTTACAAGATGATATTGGTACAGGCCTGTGCGCCTACATCCATACAAGTGGATGAATTAGCTGAAAGCTTCTACGAAGGCATGTCATCGGCACTAACCAAGGTAAAAACGCAGTAGACAACCCTCATGGGTGACTTCACTGCCAAGGTATGAAAGAAGCAGGCTGGGGACAAGGCAGCGGGGATTTTGTCACTGCTACAGAAAACGTCTGAAGGGAGTTATCTGTAATACGATCTACTGAAAATGAGTGATTCGTGAGGGGACATGGAGGAGCCCCAATGGCAATAGTGCGAACAGAATTGGTTTTATGCTAAGTCCACACCCACGCATATTGCAGGATGTGGAAGTGGTTGGCTAGGTATGATACAGTACGATTGAGTGTTGTGTCACGGCTGTTTGTTGGCCTCATTCGTACTTGATTATTGACGTATATTAGTTGCGAAATACCCCAAAAACATAGTAAACAAACACAATGACATGTACAGGCAGCACGTCCAACTAAAGTATACTGAGCGCAAACCCAGAAATAAATATACAAAATGCACACATGCACAGTGTTCACACACCCTATACTATCGAACTATCGAACCATCTCATTTCTGATACGTACAAAATCAGTGAGGTGTCGCTGCAACTCCTTTCTCCTTTCTTTGTTATATACTAGGCTTTCATCAACTCACGCGCAGTTTGACACCTACTTCTGCCTAGACTCTTGATCTCTTTTGAACATGGGTGACACTTGCAGGTTTTGCAATACATATGCAAATGTACCATGCCATATATGAGATTTAATTTATGCTCCCAAGCTAGTTCTTTAATAGAGCACGAGTGACCACAAGAAAGCTGAATTTCATACACCCCGCATCTGGCACATTCTCGTACGTCATTTCATGTTTCAGTGGTGCCCGAGCAGTTCTTGGGCACAAATGAGCCAGTTTTGCGAGCGCGCAAAAGCTGACGCGTGCCCCGTACCTACCTGATACCTAATTCAGGTTATGGGAGACCTTGTGAACATAAGGAATCAGTGAAGGTCCAAAATATCGGTTACCTTAGGGCAGCTCCAGTACCTTCATTCTGCGCCTTCCGTCCCGCCGAGGTGGTTTTGTGGCTCAGGTACTTGCCTCATGATCCGCAGGTCGCGGGATCAAATCCGGGCTGTGAGGGCTGCGTTTTACATCGAAGTGGAAACGCTGTAGACCCACGTGCTCAGATTCGGGTGCAGGTTAAAGAACGCCAGTTGACTAAACTTTTCGCAGCCCTTTACTGCGGCGTCTCTCATAATTATATGAGAGTTTTGGGACGCTAAACCCAAAGCGAAAAAAATTCAGTGGTTATGCCACATATTTCCGCGCTATCGCATCGTTTAAAAAAGTAGCTGGCAGATGCAGCGTGAATGTTATTTTTTGAAGCCCAACAAATTAGAAGGAAATTTGTCTTCGGGTACACAAAAAATTGGAAATGAAAAAAATGCATGCACTGGTATAGGCTGTGGCGCTAAGTACCCATCTAAAGCAGCTCAGTGCGCCTTGGTTGTAGTTTATAGAATCCCCCTGTCCGGTGGCGCCGAATATATAGACCAGACAGGCTGCTGTGTTAATAGTAGGAAAAGAAAACATGATACGGGTGTACGTTGCAATGACCTATATCATATAACTGTGCATTGCAGGCTACAGTGTGGAAGTACACCCCATTTCAGCAAAGCCTACATAGTTTCCTGGCATCATCAGCATAGTGTCACAACTCGAGAAATTTTTGAGACTTCGCCGATACAAATGGAAAATGAATCAGGCATTTGCTTTCCGTGTGCAGCCCTGCGAAATATTCAAGTCCTATTCCTGAATGAGTAGATATATTGATATTTTTTATATATTTTAATTGGCTGCTCATACCTGTTACCTTACTTTCATGTGCGATTTTGTTGTCTGTGTGAAGCCTCACATGAGCATAATATATTGATGCTCTGGACATGTGAATAGAAGTTCAACTACAAGTCGACACATGTGTTTTGTGTTTCTTTTCTCTTCGTGAGCATTCGTCTAACCTTGAGGCGCCATGTCAGTCGTATGATTTTATACCAACTTGCCAAGTGTTCGGTTCTTCCAATCTTTCAGCACCTCATATTGTTATTCATTGCTTTGAAGAACAGAGGCACATCACCAGGTTGCGTAGGGCCTCCGTTATCAGCCCACAGTTAACCATGTATGATGCATGTTATATCGCCGTCATGTGACGTCGGTATAACTTCATTACGTAAAAAATCTTGTTTTGTGACTTTATGAACGTTTAAAGCGACGTCATCTTATGATGATGATTTGTTACATCTTATGAGTGGGCGCCGCCAGGAGGCACCAAAGTGGGACGCCAGTATGCATGAGATTAGAAGTTCAAGCAAGATTAGAAATTAAGCAACGTGAAATAGGTACGCTTGCTTTAGAAGCTCACGGGAATACACCAATTCAGGGAGTACAAGGTGATATGGAATGGACATCATTTGAGGGCAGGGAAGCTAGCAGCAAGATAAAATTTGAGAAGAGATTGAGAGAAATGGAGGAGGGGCGTTGGGCTAGGAAGGTTTTCAGCTACTTGTACATGAAGAATGTCGATACAAAATGGAGGAAGCGAACTAGCAAATTGACTGGTAAATACTTAGAAAACAGCAGGTGGCCAAACCAAAAAAAAAACTATTGGTTAAGAAGAAAGGGAAGGAAATGGAGGCTGACATGTGAAGAATGGGCATGATTAAGAAGTCTGCACTAAAGATCTATCGAACTTTTAAGCAGGAAATTGCCAAGGAAAGGATCTATGATAATAATCGGGGTAGTTCTCCACTGTTTGAGGCCAGGACGACAGTATTGCGAACCAAGACATATCGGGGCAAATACGAAGGGGTAGACACAGTATGCAGTGCGTGTTGAGAGGAAGAAGAAACTGCCGAACACTTGATAATGTTCTGTAAAGGGCTTCATTCTATAGTTCAGGAAGATATGGACATATGGCAATATAGACATACGCGAATCTAATACGCGATATGGCAACGTGATATGGCAATATGGACATACGCGAATCTAATTAGACTGTTCGAGCTAGAGCTTGCTAAGGCACGTGAAAAGTCACACCGTAAAATAAGACACAAACCCAAATGTTGGTGGGATGAGGAATTCGAGAGAGCCATAGCAAAACTTCAGGAAGCCTCTGGGGAACTCAGAATGCTATGCAGCGGGGTGAACCGAGAGATGATGTTGAAAAACAAAGGCAAATCTTTCTAAGCTGTAGAAGGGATGCATCCCTCCTGGTCAATGAAAAGATTAGAAGAAAGGGAGCTCAGTGGCTGGCAGAAGTACATAAAAAAAATAGAAAGGCAGCTGCGAAATTTTGGAACCATCTATACTTCTTAAGAAATAAGAAGAGCCTAGAGCAGAGGTTTATAACTACAGCTCAAGGTGCTAGGCTAGAAGGGGACGAAGCTATAGAATATATAAGAATAAGGGTGACAAAAAAATTACAACAAAGAAGTGCTTTATGCACCAAAGTAGACAAAGATGAATCAAGCGGCGCAATGGCTCCATTTTCTCAACAAGAGTGGGAAAGGGCTGAGAAAAGGGTTCCTAGTAGTACATAAAAAGGCCCAGATGACATTCTGATAATGCTGATAAAGGCATTAGGTCTGAAGTGTGAGCTGGCTTTGAGAGAGGCAGTGAGCAAAATAATAATCGACGGAGAAGTTCCCGATGGATGGAAACTTAGCAGGATGAGCATGATCTATGAAGGTAAGGGGGACAAAGATAGCATAAACAACTACCGTCCTACTACATTGACATCAGTGGTCTACAGACTGGCGATGCAGATTATAAAGGAAAGACTGCATGCATTGATAGAGGATGAGGAGGTGCTTAGAGAACTGTAGAATGGGTTTCGGAAACACAGGAGGTTGGAAGACAATCTGTTCTCACTTACGCAGACAATCTGTTCTCATTTACGCAGTGCATCGAAATAGCAGAAAAGGAACACAGGCCCCTGTGGCTGGCATTTTTGGATATCAAGGGAGCGTAAAATAGCGTTGTTCAAGAGGACTTGTGGGGAATACTGTACACACTAGGTGTGGAAGATGGAGTCACTGATATTTTGAAGGATATCTATAAAGGTAACAAGGCAGTTATAAGGTGGGAAAAACAGGTATCCAAGCCTGCAGAGGTAAAAAGGGGCTTAGGCAGGAGTGTCCTCTGTCACCCTTGTTATTCACGATGTACCTACAAGTATTAGAAGCCATGGACTGGGCTTCAAGATCTCTTTAGTCAAACGAGGAAAACTCATTGAACAGGTACTACCAGCATTGTTGCATGCAGATTATCTAGTGCTAATTGTTGACAACAAGGAAGCTTTGCACATATTAATGGACATCTGCGCTAATGAGGAAGATAGGTTAGATTTTAGATATAGTAAGGAAAAATCAGCAGTCGTGATTTTTAATGATAATGAAGGTAGTGAGCTTAGAATACAGGAAGTCAGGCTAGAGATAACAGATAAATACACATATCTGGGCGCATGGATAAGCACTGGGGCCGAGTACCTAAGAGAACACAAAATGTACGTGACGACTAAAATTAACAGGAATGCAGCGCTGATGAGAAACACGGCACTGTAGAACTACAATAGGTACGATGTTGTGAGAGAAACATAGAAAGGGGTCATGGCTCCTGGTCTGACGTTACAATGCGGCCTTGTGCATGAGATCAGAAGTTCAAGCAAGATTAGCAATTAAGCAACGTGGAGTAGTTAGGCTTGTCTTAGGAGCTCACAGGAATACACCAAATCAGGGAGTACAGGGTGATATGGGATAGACATCAATTGAAGGCAGGGAAGCTAGCAGCAAGATAAAATTTGAGAAGCGGTTGAGAGAAATTGGGGAGGTGTGTTGGGCTAGGAAGGTATTCAGCTATTGTACATAAAAAATCTCGATACGAAATGGAGGAAGCAAACCAAAAAATTGACTCGTAAATACTTAGAAAACAGCGAGGGGCCAAACCGAAAAAAATTATTGATTAAGAAGAAGGTGAAGGAAGCTGAGACCGATAAGTGGAGAATTGGCATGATTAAGAAGTCCGCACTAGAGATCTATCGAACTTTTAAGCCGTAAATTGCCAAGGAAAGGTTCTATTATAATACTTGGGGTAGTTCTCCACTGTTTGAGGCCAGGGCGGGATTATTGTGAACCAAGACACATCGGGCCAAATACGAAAGGGGTAGACACAGTATGCAGTGCGTATGGAGAGGACGAGGAAACGGCCGAACACTTGATAATGTTCTGTAAAGGTCTTTACCCTATAGTTCAGGATAATGGCGCAGAGTTTTTCAAAGCACTGGGGTTTAGGGACAGAGAGCGCAAAATAGACTTTAATCGGGTAGAATTAACTGTAAGGAGAGTAGCTGATTGGTGGCTAAAGTCAAGGTACGAGGAAAAATTAAACCCTTCACTGCAAAGTACGAGTCCTCAACCTCACTATTTAAAGAGAAAAATTGAATAAAGTTTTCGGTTCTCTAAGTATTACGGCTTCGTGGCGTATGCCACCACCTCATCTAAAGAGTACAGCTATATCAATCCATCCAATCCATTCATCCAGTATGTTTTCGCGTTTCATTGGGCCCCTAAAGCTAATACCGTCAGAGAACCCTAAAACTCCCAGAGGACTAAAGACACTTTCGGTGGGAGAAGTGTGCACGAGTGTAGCACGAACACGGAGCCGTGATAATTCTTCGAAGTAGTGCCGTACTAGCAGAGTTGGATGCCTTTGATTTCTGCGTGTACGAAAAATACTCCGTAAGTGCGTGTTTGTTGGCGATCTGCGGCTGCTGTGCCAACCCGTGCTTGTACGATTATGCCGTTATGTACCCTGCACTGCGCGCACGCATTCAAGGGTCGCCTACACGATAGACTCGCACGCACACACGCGGGCCACAGGGCGAACAAAAAACAGCGCGGACAGCTCCTCGCAGTATAACCCGTAGTCGCCGGCTCTTGCTCGACCAATCACGGTGTATTTGTGACTAGCGTGGATATTTGAACAGACAGCACCATGGATTGTTTCTTAGATTTTGTGGCGCCCTAGTGGGTTGTAGTCCTGCCACATGTAGAATCATTGATGAAAACGGCATTTTGCGCACTCTGTGCGTCTTTACTTGAAATGTTCGAAAAAGAACTGGCGTACGTTAAGAGGCCAGGTAAATATAATGTATTATTTTAATTTATCATGCTAGTATCACCAAAAAGGTGCAATGAAAGTAGTAGGTATGGTAACTAAACAGTAAACTGGTAAATTATCTAGGAAGACGAAAAATGACAAGAGGTGACAAACCATCAAGAACTCAAATGCGGCCGACAGTATAGAGCTAGTGAAGCCTTCGAAAAGTTTCAATAGGTGCTAGGCAGCCGACATCAGAAGTAATACTATAAAAAGAATTGAGCAGGTTTTAAAAAGCAGCAAAAGCCTAAAAGCTGCGAAGGCAAACTTCTGCATAGAAAAAAATTGATTGTATGCTTGAAGGGGCAACGAATGCAATGTCATACCCGATTTGGATAGGATAGGCAAGTGGCAGAGAAGTTCAATAGCGAGCTGTACAAAAGGCAAAACATCCAGAATGGTATCGTGACGAGCAATGATAGTAGAAAAGAATTCGACATCCTATCAGTAACGACATTGGAAGTAACGAAATATGTAGAAGGGATGCAAAGAGGCAAAGCCGCTGCTAAGGATTAAGTAACAATGGACCTGCTGAAGAATGTCGGAGATATTGTGTTAGAAAAACTGGTCACATATATACGAAGTGTGTTTTGATGGGAAGGATACCAGAACCCCTTAACAACACGAACATCGTTTGAATTCATACGAAATGACATGTCAAGGATTTGAACAAATACAAGCTGATCAGCTTACTGTCTGTTCTTTACCAACTATTTAAGAAATATTAGTTAATAAAATTAAGGCAACATTAGAGTTCAATCAACCAAAGCGTCAGGCAGGATAACGTACGAGCTACTCTACAATGGACCATATTCATGCTATCAATCAGGTAATGGAGAATGCGTGGAACGCAAACAACCCCTAAGCATGACTTTCGTAGACTACGAGATGGCGTTTGACTCAGGCGAGGCATCAGCAGTGTTGCAGGTACTACGAAATAAGGGCATCGATAAACCAACAAACACTGTAAGAAATCTACAGTTGATCCACAACCATATAGTTCTCCATTAAGAAATCGAAAAAATTCCAGTAAAGAAGTGTGCAAGGCAGAGACAAACGATCTCTCGAATGATATTCCCCGCGTGTGTACAGGAATTTCTGGGGTCCTATATTAGGAAGAATTAGGTATAAGCTTATAGGAGTGTATCTTAGTAACCGGTGATTTGCTCATGACATTACTCTGATGAGTAACTCAGGGGACAAAGTACATCTCATGATTGCTGAACTGGACACGGAAAACAGAATAGTAGGATGAAAGTTGACATGCACAAAACGTAAATAATGTGAAAGAACCTCTGCAGAAAAACTGCATTATGCGATAGGTGCAGAGCATCTGGAAGTTGTAAAGGAATATGTCTACTTAGGACATGTAGTAACCGCGGAGCCGAACCATGACAGTGAACTGCCTAATAAAATAAGAATGGGGTGGATAACATTGGATAAGCATTCTCAATTAAGGAATGGTAATTTGTCAGTAACCCTTTAAAACAAGGTATATAACACCTGCATCCTGGCAAAACTTTCCTACAGAGCAGAAACTTGGAAGCCTACAAAGAGGGCACACAAATTTTGTTGCATGTCAAAGAACCTTAGGTGGTAGAAACTTCCCGCAGCCCTTTACAACGGCGTCTCTCATAATCTAATGGTGGTTTTGGGATGTTAAGCTTGACATATCAATCAATTACAAAGAGGGTTCAGCTTAAATTGAGAATGACATGGTGAGCGATGGAAAGGAAAATAATAGGTGTAACCTTAGGAGACAGAAACAGAGCCTTGGGGCACGGACAACAAATCAAGGTTAAGAATATAATAGTTAAAAATACGAGGAAGAAATGAACATGAGCCTCGCACGTAGCGCGTAGGCAGGATAACAAAAGGTGAATAAAGGTAACTGACTCAATTTCCAGAGAAGACAAACACACGAAAGGGCGACAGAAAATTAGGTGGTTGATGAGAAAAAAGTCCGCAGAAACAACGTGGAACCACAAAGCAATAGACCAGGTGTGGGTTGCGCCAAGATGTTGAGAAACCAACCAACCAACCACCAATAGACCAGGTTGTTTAAACATCATGGGAGACGCCTTTGCACTTTAATATTAGTAGTTTGGCTGATGATGACACTAATAATATTGGCCTTTGAATCATGATTCTTGAATTGCCGCACGAAAACACCATTTAATATTCATGTGAGAGTGTGTCGAATTTGATATCTGCAGTATCAGAAATCGAGGGGCGCAGTTTTGTTAACGTGCTTCTCGATAGTGTATCCTTTTTGTGCGTGCACTACACGTGGACCAGACATAGAAGTTTTTGCAAACTCCGTGAGCGATTCAGTCAAAACTGGGCGGGAAGCCGGGTTTGTATTGCTTCTTTTTGCTGCGTCTTTCAAGTGCCTAGGAGCTCGTGATCACGTGCAAGTTCCACCGCAAGTTTACGACATTGGTTTGTCTGGGGTTTTATATCAGCAAGGAAGAATTAATTGGCTGACTAGCATTCCTTTTTATAGTTTAGTTAAGCATAACACGCTCATGGAATTCTTAAGACGCAGGCGTACACAAAGAACGTTAAAAGTGTCTGAACAATTACGAATAATCTTCCGATTTTCATCATCGAATTTGTATACGAACATTATTTTTGTTATCCATACAAGAATTCCTTGTTAAGCGCATCAAACCTAGACAAGATAAAGCGGACAAGAAATGCACACTACTTTATCTGGTTGAACTGCGGTGTGCTTATGAAAAACAAGAACACCAAAATGAAGTTCAACCCACTGACTCAACTCGCATCAGCGACACAGCTGTTTTGAAATACTGAATCGCAGAAGCGAAACTTCTCAAGTCAGAATAAGTGACGAGTACGTCTATATTCATCTGTTTTAAAATAGGGCACAATGCTTCATCGCTTACAACGTCGCAATTGTTATATTGAGATTCTAAATGCGCAAGGCTGATAGAAAAAGCACTGATTACATGTGCAAAAGCTACGAAAGCTTCTTCGTAATAATCATTCTTCCAAAAAAATGCTCACTGCTTTTTAAATTTAGATTGTAGTCTGATTTAAGCGAAGTAAGCAGTCATCGATTACTACCTAGTATTTTGGTAGATTTTGGATGGGTATAAAAACAGGAAAGACGCATTTAGTTCGTGTCACGAAGAATAAATGATGAGTGACTGAAATTTCTTACAATGCAATATTTCTTTGCAATTTCATCTATCTATCTATCTATCTATCTATCTATCTATCTATCTATCTATCTATCTATTCATCTATCTATCTATCTATTTATCTATATACCTACCTACTTATTTACCTACCGACCCACCTACCTACCTACCTACCTGCCTACCTACCTACCCACCCACCCACCTAACTACCTACATACCTGACTACATATCTATCTATCTATCTGTCTATCTATCTATCTATATATATATATATATATATATATATATATATATATATATATATATATATATATATATCTGTCTATATATCTATCTATCTAGCCGCCTACGTCGAGGTGCTATCACTATCACCTCCTAAAGTCGCGTGAACCAAACTTAGTATGAGAGAGAAAGATGGTATGATGAATTCGACGGGCCGTTCAACACTTTGCGCCAGACATGGCACAAAGTGGTGGACTGGTATCCGGGTACGTGCCATTGGTGTTTGACACTGAGTACCTACTCTGTAACGGTGAGGACACTCGAGCAATTTCAACGCGTTAGCGTAGAAAAAAAACGGGACATCGGCAGTGTTGAACCAACAAATACAAAGAATAAAAGCCAAGGTTCCAGCTGAAGTCGAACGCCAGCAATCTGTGTGAAAAATCAGCCTTCTATCGCAGAGCCACGCCAGGTGTGGAAACAACTTGCTAAATAGACTTCAATTTTCGAGAAATGTCAATTGTGCTTGCAGTACTGTCTAGTAAATTTTCAAAAAATCACATTTTGTAAGACAGTAGCAGCATTGGAGTCTCGATGGCGTTTATTAGGCCGAATCCCCTGATCAACCCTTCGAACGGAGACAACGTTTTTTTGTGTTGCTGATTATATACAGACGAAGAAGATGAAGGTCAAACGTTGTCAATATTGTGCTTACACAATTTACCCCTTCGCGCGGAAGCGGTCAATCAGGCCGCTGTTTATGACGGTGGTGTACGTCGCACGAATGGTTTTAAGCACGACACGTGAACAACCTCCGTACCACGAAAACGGCCGTCGGAAGGCATGACAACAGAAGTTACTCGATAGTTAACAGGCGACGTCTGCTCGACTATAGCGTAGGGGCCAATGAAACGTGAGTGAAACTTATCAAACAGGACGGGAACTTGCGTTGGGGTCTACAACAGTACTTCGTTTCCAGTATTGAAGTGAACTACGCGGTGGACGCCATCGTAGCGAGTCTTCCGCTCTTGTTGACTTGCCTCTGTATTGAGGTGGGCGCGTCAGCGACAATCGGCCAGGCGAGAAAATAAGTGCTCCCTCGATGACGATGACGAGTTCACAGGGACGTCAAAAAAAGGAGATGTCGAGCGGAGATGTTGGTTGACGGACATAGACGAGAAAAAATGTTGAATTTTCCGTGGTGCGCTGCGTAGCGGTATTGTACGCAAAAGTCACGAATGGCAGGATGGTATCCCAGTTGGTGTGGTCGGCGTTGATATACATAGATATCATGTCGGTCAAAGTTCAATGGAAGCGCTCTGTGAGGCCGTTATTCTGGGTGTGGTAGCTGGATGTCGTCTTATGAATCATATTACATGCGTGGAGGACTTCTTCGAGTAGTTTCGAGAGAAACGCCTTGCCGCGGTCGCTCAAGAAGATGCGTGGTGCACCATGTCTTAGAAAGATTGCCTCCAGAAAAAATGTGTCAATGTCCTCTGCTGAACCTGAAGGAAGTGCAGCTGTTTCGGCGTACCTTGATAAGTGGTCAACTGCTGTGACGATCCAGCGCTTGCCACTAGCTGATATTGGTAGCGGTCCGTAGAGGTCAATGCGAATGACATCGAAGGCAGCATCAGGACACTGGTTCAGCAGGCGCATCCTGTTCCTGCGCAGTCCAACGTAGCAGCATTTGCACCACACTCGCCTGTTCCAGTGCCAGTACCAGCGCCTGCGACAGCTCCAGCACACTACGCCCCCTGGCGCTTGCCTCGCCCAGTATGCTACTATTGTGGCATTCGGGGCCATATTTCTTGATTTTGCCGCAAGCGCCAACAGGACGAACGCCGTGGCTACGATGTTTACGAAAGGGATTCGGAGCCATCCCCGAACCAGTACCAGCGACGCCTTACGACACGTTCTTTCTCTCCGACTTATCCACTCACCGCACCTCGCCCCTGCTATCCCGGACGCCGCCGGTCCCCTTCACCTCTACGACGCTCAACATCTCCCCTGAGACCGGCTGTACCTACTTCTGACTACCTCTTGGAAAAGTAGCTGGTGCAGTTTTTGGAGGGAAAGCTGCATCGCTCGAACAAACACCAAGACCTCCAGAGGGCCCAGCCAACTTGTTATTAGTGTATGCGGAAGGGGTACCAGTTCAGGCATTGGTGGACACGGGGGCTGCTATTTCTGTTATTCATGCGGATTTGTGTACTCGTTTACGTAAGGTTACCACACCTTATACTGGCACTCTCTTACGTAGCGCAAACGACTCGCAGATACGGCCATCAGCACAGTGCCTCGTTAGAGTTTTCATTGATGGGATCCGGTATCATATTCAGTTTGCCGTGCTGGCTTCTTGTGCTTTTATGCTTATTTTAGGTGGGACTTTCTTTTTTGATGCTGCTGCTTCCATCTACGGTCGACAACGACTCATACATATGCGAGAGACGGATGATATTTCTCCGAAATTGTCACGTGACCGGCTACGAACAGCCATTGACTTCCTTGTGCCACCTAACCACGAGCATCTTATCACGGTTATGTCTGATTCCGTTGATCACGGTGACGTCCTAGTCAGTCCATCAGCCCGTTGTCTATCTAGAGGGATTGCACTTTCATCGAGTCTTGTCCGCTTCTCCAACGGCACCGCATTTCTCGCAGTACTGTATATCACCAATGAGCCGATTCTGCTGACCAAGGGCACTGCTGTAGTTTCCAGCGTGGACACACAACCTATCTCTGTAGTGACTTCGGATAGCAGTCTGGTGGAATCACGTTCGACACTAACAGATGCTCCACCTACTACGGCTCTCGTCAATGCCATCAGCACGGATCTCACTTCCCCGCAAGCAGACGAACTACTGGCGTTGTTGTCTAAGCATAAATTTTCTTTCGACGTACATTCCACTGCTCTAAGCCAGACTTCTGCGGTGGCTCATCGCATACACACCGACGAAACTTCTATTGTCCGTCGTCGACCATACCATTTTCTTCCAGCGAACGTGGGCTCATCGAGAAGCACGTTGCTGGTATGCTCAAGCAAAACATCATCCACCCCTCCTCAAGCCCTTGGTCGTCACCTGTCGTTCTCGTAAGAAAAAAAGACGGTTCGGTGCGATTCTGCGTTGACTACCACGCATTAAACAAAGTAACCAGAAAAGACGTATATCCCTTGCCTCGCATTGATGATGCCTTAGACTCCTTACAAGGAACGGAATATTTTTCGTGTCTTGACCTGCGCTCTGGTTATTAGCAAATTTTAATGGACAAAGATGACAAGGAAAGAACTGCCTTTGCCACACCCGACAGACTTTGCGAATTTAACTTCATACCTTTCGGCCTCTGCAATGCGCCAGCAACGTTTGAACGACTGATAGACAATGTATTCCGGGGCCTTAAGTAGAAAACATGCTTATGTTACCTTGACAACATCGTCCTATTTTTTTCAACATTCGAACATCACTTGCAGCGTCTATATTAAGTTCTGACGTGTCTCGCAGCTGCTGGCCTTCCGCTCAACACCAAGAAGTGCCACTTTGCTAGCAAAAGTATTAAAGCACTCGGACATCTCGTCAGCAAAGATGGAATCCGGCCTGATCCCAACAAGATCACCGCCGTTCTTCACTTCCCGGTGCCTCAACGCGTCAAAGAGCTCCGAAGCTTTCTTGGCCTTGCGTCGTACTTCCAGCGCTTTATACAAGACTTCGCCACCATTGCTGCGCCACTTCACCAACTTCTTTCTTCGGGAGCGTCATACGTATGGTCGGACGAATGCCAAATGGCTTTTGACACCTTGAAACGTGCTCTTGCGTCTGAGCCAGTGCTTTGTCATTTTGATAACACCGCACCCACTTTCTTCCATACTGAGGCCAGCGGACATGGACTCGGCGCTGTACTTCTGCAACGAACAGAGCGTTATGACGAACGTGTGATTGCATAGGCAAGTCAAACCCTCACAGCAGCAGAGAAAAACTACACCATCACCGAGCAGGAGTGTCTCGCCGTCGTCTGGGCCATCCGAAAGTTTCAACCATATCTTCACGGCCGCCACTTTACCGTCGTCACTGACCACCATGCTTTGTGCTGGCTGTCGACGTTGAAGAATTTGTCTGGACGTCTCGGTCACTGGATACCTCGTCTCCAAGAATACGAGTTTGACGTTATCTACAAATCCGGCAAGAAACACAACGATGCCGATGCCCATAGCCGCTGTCCTTTGCAATCCTCATCAGGCACTCCTGGCTTCTCGCCAACTGTGAGTGAACCCATCAAAGTGTCTCCGTCAGTTCATTCACTTGCCGCTGTCGATTTTCTTTCTACCTTTGGCAACGGGACGTTTGCATCCCACCAACGCAGCGACACTTACTGCCGCTCTATAATGCAGCGCCTTCAAGGCTCCTCTCAACCCCCCAACGCCCGCGCCCATCGACAGCTGCGGAACTTCAAGACAGAAAACTCAATTCTTTACCGCTTTGTCCTCCACACTGAAGGACAGCGCTAGGTTCCTGTTGCTTCTCATTCCCTAAGGGTGCAGATTTTGCAGGCGTTTCACGATGATCCCAAGGCTGGTCATCTCGGATTTCAAAAAGACCTATGAACGCATCCGCAGTCGTTTTGCCTGGCCTGGCCTTTCCAACTGCGAAGCGCGATATGTTGCGTCATGCTCGCTATGCTAACGCCGCAAGCGACCCACTTCCTCGCCGGCCGGTCTTCTACAACCTCTTCAGTGTCCCGATGCTGCCTTCGATGTCATTCGCATTGACCTCTACGGACCGCTACCAATATCAGCTAGCGGCAAGCGCTGGATCGTCACAGCAGTTGACCACTTGACAAGGTACGCTGAAACAGCTGCACTTCCTTCAGGTTCAGCAGAGGACATTGACACATTTTTTCTGGAGGCAATCTTTCTAAGACATGGTGCACCACGCATCTTCTTGAGCGACCGCGGCAAGGCGTTTCTCTCGAAACTACTCGAAGAAGTCCTCCACGCATGTAATATGATTCATAAGACGACATCCAGCTACCACACCCAGAATAACGGCCTCACAGAGCGCTTCCATTGAACTTTGACCGACATGATATCTATGTATATCAACGCCGACCACACCAACTGGGATACCATCGTGCCATTCGTGACTTTTGCGTACAATACCGCTACGCAGCGCACCACGGACAATTCAACATTTTTTCTCGTCTATGGCCGTCAACCAACATCTCCGCTCGACATCTCCTTTTTTTGACGTCCCTGTGAACTCGTCATCGTCATCGAGGGAGCACTTAATCTCTCGCCTGGCCGATTGTCGCTGACGCGCCCACCTCAATACAGAGGCAAGTCAACAAGAGCGGAAGACTCGCTACGATGGCGTCCCCCACGTAGTTCACTTCAATACTGGAAACGAAGTACTGTTGTAGACCCCAATGCGGGTTCCCGTCCTGTTATAAATTTCACTCACGTTTCATCGGCCCCTACGCTATAGTCAAGCAGACGTCGCCTGTTAACTATCGAGTAACCCCTGTTGTCAAGCCTTCCGACGGCCGTTTTCGTGGTACGGAGGTTGTTCACGTGTCGTGCTTAAAACCATTCGTGCGCCGTACACTACCGTCATAAACAGCAGCCTGATTGACCGCTTCCGCGCGAAGGGGAAATTAGTGTAAGCACAATATTGACAACGTTTGACCTTCATCTTCTGCGTCTGTATATAATCAGCAACACAAAAAACGTTGTCTCCGTTTGAAGGATTGATCAGGCGATTCGGCCTAATAAACGCCGTCGAGACTCCAATGCTGCGACTGTCTTACAAAATGTGATTTTTTGAAAATTTACTAGACAGTACTGCAAGCGCAATTGACGTTTCACGAAAATTGAAGTCTATTTAGGAAGTTGTTTCCACACCTGGCGTGGCTCTGCGATAGAAGGCTGATTTTTGCACAGATTGCTGGCGTTCGACTTCAGCTGGAACCTTGGCTTTTATTCTTTGTATTTGTTGGTTCAACACTGCCGATGTCCCGTTTTTTTCTACGCTAACGCGTTGAAATTGCTCGAGTGTCCTCACCGTTACAGAGTAGATACTCAGTGTCAAACACCAATGGCACGTACCCGGATACCAGTCCACCAGTTTGTGCCATGTCTGGCGGAAAGTGTTAAACAGCCCGTCGAATTCATCATACCTTCTTTCTCTCTCATACTAATCTTGGTTCACACCACTTTAGGAGGTGATAGTGATAGCACCTCAACGTAGGCGGCTAGATAGATAGATAGATAGATAGATAGATAGATAGATAGATAGATAGATAGATAGATAGATAGATAGATAGATAGATAGATAGATAGATAGATAGATAGATAGATAGATAGATAGATAGATATGTAGTCAGGTATGTAGGTAGTTAGGTGGGTGGGTGGGTAGGTAGGTAGGTAGGCAGGCAGGTAGGTAGGTAGGTAAATAGGTAGGTTGGTAGGTAGGTAGGTAGGTAGGTAAATAAGTAGGTAGGTATATAGATAAATAGATAGATAGATAAATAAATAGATAGATAGATAGATAGATAGATGAAAATGCAAAGAAATATTGCATTGTAAGAAATTTCAGTCACTCATCATTTATTCTTCGTGACACGTACTAAATGCGTCTTTCCTGTTTTTATACCCACCCAAAATCTACCGAAATACTAGGTGGTAATCGATGACTGCTTGCTTCGCTTTACATCAGACGACAATCTAAATTTAAAAAGCAGTGAGCATTTTTTTGGAAGAATGATTATTACGAAATGCTTTCGTAGCTTTTGCACATGTAATCAGTGCTTTTTCTATCAGCCTTACGCATTTAGAATCTCAATATAACAATTGCGACATTGTAAGCGATGAAGCAATGTGCCCTATTTCAAAACAGATGTAGATAGACGTACTCGTCAGTTATTCTGACTTGAGAAGTTTCGCTTCTGCGATTTAGTATTTCAAAACAGCTGTGTCGCTGATGCAGCAAGATGGCGAGTTGAGTCAGTGGGTTGAACTTCATTTTGGTGTTCTTGTTTTTCATAAGCACACCGAAGTTCAACCAGATGAAGTAGTGTGTAAATCATTTCTTGTCCGCTTTATCTTGTCTAGGTTTGATGCCCTTAACAAGAAATTCTTGTTTGCATAACAAAAATTATGTTCGTATACAGATTCGATGATGAAAATCGGAAGATTATTCGTAATTGTTCAGACACTTTTAACGTTCTTTGTGTACGCCTGCGTCTTAAGAATTCCATGAGCGTGTTATGCTTAACTGAACTATAAAAAGGAATGCTAGTCAGCCAATTAATTCTTCCTTGCTGATATAAAACCCCAGACAAACCAATGTCGTAAACTTGCGGTGTAATTTGCACGTGATCACGAGCTTCTAGGCACTTGAAAGACGCAGCAAAAAGAAGCAATACAAACCCGGCTTCCCGCCCAGTTTTGACTGAATCACTCACGGAGTTTAGAAAACTTCTATGTCTGGTCCACGTGCAGTGCACGCACAAAAAGGATACACTATCGCGAAGCACGTAAACAAAACTGCGCCCCTCGGTTTCTGATACTGCAGATATCAAGTTCGACACACTCTCACATGCATGCTAAAATGTGTTTGCGTGCGGCAATTCAAGAATCATGGTCCAAAGGCCAATGATGTTAGTGTCATCATCAGCCAAACTACGAATATTAAAGTGCAAAGGCCTCTCCCATGATTTTTAAAGAACCTGGTCTATTGCTTTGTGGTTTCACGTTGTTTCTGCGGACTTTTTTCTCATCAACCTACCCAAATTTTCTGTCGCCCTTTCGTGTGTTTGTCTTCTCTTGAAATTGAGTCAGTTACCTTTATTCACCTTTCGTTATCCTGCCTACGCGCTACGTGCGAGGCCCATGTTCATTTCTTCCTCGTATTTTTAACTATAATATTCTCAACCCTGATTTGTTGTCCGTGCCCCAAGGCTCAGTTTCTGTCTCCTAAGGTTACACCTATTGTTTTCCTTTCCATCGCTCACCATGTCATTCTCCATTTGAGCTGAACCCTCTTTGAAATTGATTGATATGTCAAGCTTAACGTCCCAAAACCACCATATGATTATGAGAGACGCCGTTGTAAAGGGCTGCGGGAAGTTTCTACCACATAAGGTTCTTTAACGTGCAACAAAATCTGTGTGCCCTCTTTGTAGGCTTCCAGGTTTCTGCTCTGTAGGAAAGTTTCGCCAGGATGCAGCTGTTATATACCTTCTTTTAAAGGGTTACTGACAAATTACCATTCCTTAATTGAGAATGCTTATCCAATGTTATCCACCCCTTTCTTATTTTATTAGGAAGTTCACTGTCATGGTTCGGCTCCGCGGTTACTACATGTCCTAAGTAGACAGATTCCTTTACAACTTCCAGATGCTCTGCACCTATCGCAAAATGCAGTTTTTCTGCAGAGGTTCTTTCACATTATTTAAGTTTTGTGCGTGTCAACTTTCATCCTACTATTCTGTTTTCCGTGTCCAGTTCAGCAATCATGAGATGTACTTTGCCCCCGAGTTACTCATCAGGGTAATGTCATGAGCAAATCACCGGTTACTAAGATACACTCCTATAAGCTTATACCTAATTCTTCCTAATATAGAACCCCAGAAATTCCTGTACACACGCGGGGAATAACATTCGAGAGATCGTTTGTCTCTGCCTTGCACACTTCTTTACTGGAATTTTTTCGATTTCTTAATGGAGAACTATATGGGTTGTGGATCAACTGTAGATTTCTTTCAGTGTTTGTTGGTTTATCGATGCCCTTATTTCGTAGTACCTGCAACACTGCTGATGCCTCGACTGAGTCAAACGCCATCTAGTAATCTACGAAAGTCTTGTATAGGGGTTGTTTGCGTTCCACGCATTCTCCATTACCTGATTGATAGCATGAATATGGTCCATTGTAGAGTAGCTCGTACGGTATCCTGCCTGACGCTTTGGTTGATTGAACTCTAATGTTGCCTTAATTTTATTAACTAATATTTCTTAAATAGTTGGTAAAGAACAGACAGTAAGCTGATCAGCTTGTATTTGTTCAAATCCTTGACATGTCATTTCGTATGAATTCAAACGATGTTGGTGTTGTTAAGGATTTCTGGTATCCTTCCCATCAAAACACACTTCGTATATGTGTGACCAGTTTTTCTAACACAATATCTCCGACATTCTTCAGCAGGTCCATCGTTACTTAATCCTTAGCAGCGGCTTTGCCTCTTTGCATCCCTTTTACAGTTTTCGTTACTTGCAATGTCGTTACTGATAGGATGTCGAATTCTTTTCGACTATCATTTCTCGTCACGATACCATTCTGGATGTTCTGCCTTCTGTACAGGTCGCTATTGAACTTCTCTGCCACTTACCTATCCTATCCAAATCGGTTATGACATTGCATTCGTTGCCCCTTCAAGCATACAATCAATTTTTTTCTATGCAGAAGTTTGCCTTCGCAACTTTTAGGCTTCTGCTGCTTTTTAAAACTTGCTCAATTCTTTTTATGGTATTACTTCTGATGTCGGCTGCCTAGCACCTATTGAATCTTTTCGAAGGCTTCACTAGCTCTATACTGTCGGCCGCATTTGAGTTCTTGATGGTTTGTCGCCTCTTGTCGTTTTTCGTCTTCCTAGATAATTTACCAGTTTACTGTTTAGTTACCATACCTACTACTTTCATTGCACCTTTTTGGTGATACTAGTATAATAAATTATAATAATACATTATAGTTACCTTGCCCTGTTTACCTGTTATAGTTAGCTGGCCCTGTTTACAGTTACCTGTTTTTTTGTAATACATTACAAAAAAACACTGTTTCAGTTTGTTAACGCGCATGAAACGGCTTGAGGCGCGCGACATGCACGACTTCAGGTCGCCATCGGCGTCGTATAGAGTTCGTGTAGCCGTCGGGGACAACCTCGTAATCAAGTGGGCCGAGACGTCGAACCACCCTGTACGGTCCGAAGTAGCGTCGCAGAAGCTTTTCACTTAGTCCACGTCGGCGTATCAGCGTCCACCCGCAAACACGTTCACCGGGCTGGTATTCCACGAAGCGTCGTCGAAGGTTGTAATGGTGGCTGTCTGTCGTCTGTTGATTCTTGATACGGAGACGCGCAAGTTGTCGGGCTTCTTCGGCACGTTGAAGGTACTCGCTCACATCGAGGCTTTCTTCGTCGGTGACGTTGGGTAACATGTCATCGAGCGTCGTTGCCGGGCTCCTTCCGTAGACCAATTTGTATGGAGATATCTGCGTCGTCTCCTGCACCGCCGTGTTGTATGCGAAGGTAACATACGGAAGAATGGCGTCCCACGTCTTGTGTTCGACATCGACGTACATTGACAGCATGTCGGCGATCGTCTTGTTAAGCCGCTCGGTGAGGCCGTTGGTCTGTGGGTGGTACGCTGTCGTCCGGCGGTGGTTTGTTTGGCTGTATGCCAAGATCGCTTGAGTTAAGTCGGCAGTGAATGCCGTTCCTCTGTCGGTGATAAGGACCTCCAGGGCGCCGTGACGTAGGACGATATTTTCGACCAAGAACTTAGCTACCTCGGATGCACTGCCTTTTGGCAGGGCTTTTGTCTCGGCGTAGCGGGTGAGGGAGTCGGTAGCTACCACGATCCACTTGTTTCCGAAAGCCGACGTCGGGAACGGCCCTAGTAGGTCCATACCAATCTGCTGGAAAGGTCGGCAAGGTGGATCAATTGGCTGCAGAAGTCCCGCTGGCCTTGTCGGCGGTGTCTTGCGTCGCTGACAGTCCCGGCATGTCCTCACATAACGAGTGACGTCGGTTGTAAGACGTGGCCAGTAGTACCTTTCTTGTATCCTCGCGAGCGTGCGAGAAACACCGAGGTGCCCTGCCGTCGGATCGTGGTGCAGGGCCTGCAGGAGTTCTGGTGGCAGAGCTGAAGGCACCACAAGGAGGTACTTAGCTCGGAGCGGTGTAAAGTTTTTCTTTTGTTGAAGACCATTTCGTAGGAAGAACGACGCAAGTGCGCGCTTGAATACCTTCGGGACTTCGGCGGTCCTGCCTTCGAGGTATTCTATTAGGGCCTTAAGTTCCGGGTCGGCCCGCTGTTGTTCAGCGAAGTCGTCTGTAGCTATCGTTTCCAAGAAGTACTCGTCATCCGGGTCGTCGGGTAGCGGTTGGTCGACAGGCGCACGAGAGAGACAGTCGGCGTCGCAGTGTTTTTTGCCGGACTTGTAAATGACAGTAATGTCATATTCTTGAAGTCTCAGGCTCCATCGTGCGAGGCGACCTGAAGGGTCCTTCAAAGTGGCTAGCCAACACAAGGCGTGGTGGTCGCTCACAACTTTGAAGGGCCTGCCGTAGAGGTATGGGCGAAATTTCGACGTAGCCCAGATGATGGCGAGGCACTCCTTTTCTGTTGTGGAATAATTTGCTTCTGCTTTGGATAGCGATCGGCTGTCGAAACTTATAACCCTTTCAAGTCCGTCAGCTCTCTGCACAAGAACGGCGCCAAGACCTACGCTGCTTGCGTCAGTATGTATTTCTGTCTCGGCGAATTCGTCGAAATGGGCAAGTAACGGAGGCGTCTGGAGGCGATGTTTAAGCTCCTGGAAAGCGTGTTCCTGTGGCGTTTCCCACTTGAATTGCACGTCGGCCTTGGTAAGGTTAGTGAGAGGATCGGCGATGCCGGCGAGGTTTTTCACGAACCGCCTATATTAGGCACACAGGCCCAGAAATCGGCGCATGGCCTTCTTGTCAGTGAGCGGCGGGAAGTCGGCGATGGCGGCTGTTTTCCGTGGATCGGGACGAACTCCAGACTCCTGATAACGTGCCCCAGAAACAAGAGCACCTCATAGGCAAATCTGCACTTTTCTGGCTTCAGTGTGAGTGTGGACGTCTTGATGGCGTGAAGTACAGCTTCAAGGCGCCGAAGATGCACGTCGAAACTCGAGGAAAACATGACGACGTCGTCCAAGTACACAAGGCAAGCCTGCCACTTCAATCCTGCCACTGCTGTATCCATAACGCGTTGAAAAGTTTCAGGCGCTGAGCAAAGGCCGAAGGGCATCACCTTAAACTCAAAGAGGCCGTCCGGTGTTATAAACGCCGCCTTCTCTCGGTCTCTTTCGTCGACTTCGATTTGCCAATAGCCAGTCTTGAGGTCCATTGACGAAAAGTACTTGGCGTTATGGAGCCGATCAAGTGCGTCATCTATTCGTGGGAGAGGATACACGTCCTTTCTTGTGATTTTGTTCAGGCGGCGATCATCGACGCAGAAACGTAGGGTCCCATCCTTTTTCTTCACTAACACCACGGGGGATGCCCATGGGCTCTTGGACGGCTGGATAATGTCATCCCGCAGCATTTCTACAAATTTTCTTTTCATGGCCTCACGTTCTCGCGTCGAAACCCTGTACGGACTCTGACAGAGTGGTCTGGCATTTTCTTCGGTTATGATGCGATGTTTCGTGATTGGGGTCTGCCGAATTTTCGATGACGACGAAAAGCAATTTTTGTATTGCAGGAGCAAAGCCTTGAGCTGTTCTTGCTTATCGTTCGGAAGTCTGGGATTGACGTCGAAAGCTATAGGAGGGGCTTGGTTCCTTTGAGCAGGTTCCGCAGAATCGGCGAGGGCGAAAGCACTGGTGGCTTCGACAATTTCTTCGATGTATGCGACCGTTGTTCTTTTGTTCACATGTTTGTACTCATTGCTGAAATTCGTGAGCATAACCGTTGCTTTGCCTCCCCGCAGCTCTGCAATTCCTCTTGCGACGCAAATATTTCGGGTGACCAACAGATGCTGACTGCCTTCAACGACGCCTTCGAAGTCAGTGATTTAGGAGCGCCGACTGAAATAATGACGCTTGAGCGAGGCGGGATGGTGACTTGTTCTTCCAGCACATTCAAGGCATGGTGTCCTGACGGCGTGCGCGGCGGTAGGGCTCCTTCTGTGGATAACGCTATCGACTTTGTTTTTAGGTTGATGACAGCACCATGGAGCCATAAGAAGTCCATGCCGAGGAAGACATCTCTCGAGCAACGCTGTAGGACTACGAAGTCTGTAGGATAAATACGGCCGTTAATGGTGACTCTCGCTGTGCATATTCCTGCAGGCATTACGAGAGGACCTCCGGCTGTGCGGATTTCAGGGCCTTTCCAAGCTGTCCTAACTTTCTTTAACTTCGCGGCGAACGACCCACTGATGACAGAATAGTTGGCTCCAGTATCGACGAGAGCGGTCACACTGTGCCGTCGATAAGAACGTCGAGGTCACTAGTTCGCCGTCTCGCATTACAGTTAGGGCGTGGCGTCGGGTCACGGCTGCGTCGGCTTGTTCCGCTGCTTCCATGTTGCGCCGTCAGGCCACCTCCGGTAAGTGAGCTTTCGCCGTCAGGGCTTTGCCTGGTTGGCGTTGTGTTCGGAAAGCTCCGTCGTGGCGTCGTCGTCGTCGGACGATCTTTGGTAGTTCGTCGCACAGCAACCGCCCCTTCACCGGTTGCTGCCCTTAGTTTCCCGGATACGGGCTAGGAGACCGGCCTCGCGTTGAGCCGGAGTACTGCCGGAGATGCGGTGACATGCGGCGGCTGGGCGACGGCGAACGTGAAGGACTTCGTGGTGTCCATTGGGTTCCTGTCAGGTAGTCGGCGATGTCACGTGGCCGTTCCCCTGGCTGCGGACGTGGTGCATCGACGGCGAAGCCACGCAGTCCCATCTGTCGGTACTGGCAACGGCTGTAAGTGTGCCCGGCCTCGCCGCAGTGGTAGCACAGTGGGCGGTGGTCAGGGGTGCGCCAAACGTCGGTTTTCCTCGGCGCACTGCGCTGGCCCGCTGGCGAACGGTAGGTCGTCGGTGGGGGTGGTGGCGGTGGTGTCTGGCGACGGAAGTGCGACGGGGCGGCGTTTCGCCGTGGACGGGAAGGAGCGTTGTGGCACACTGCAGCGGCGTAGCTCAGAGTTTCTGGCTCGGGCAGCGGTGTTTGGGGAATTCGAAGCGATTGCCGAACTTCTTCTCGCACAATGTCGGCGATCGAATCCACTTGAGGTTGCGCCGAAGGCAACAGTTTGCGCAGCTCTTCCCGCACAATCGCTCGGATCATTTCACGCAGGTTGTCCGAGTCACTGGCTTGAGCAGCAGCGCATTCTGGAGTCAGGCGACGATTATACTGTCTGGTGCGCATGTCCAGGGTTTTTTCGATGGTGGTCGCCTCGGATACCAATTCTTGGACGGTGTTCGGTGGATTCCTCATTAGTCCCGCGAAGATCTCTTCTTTGACCCCTCGCATGAGGAAACGAACTTTCTTCTCCTCAGGCATGTCTGGGTCAGCGTGGCGAAATAGGCGGGTCATCTCCTCTGTAAAAATTCCAACCTTTTCATTTGGTAGCTGAACCCGGGTCTCTAATAAAGCAGCGGCCCTCTCTTTGCGATCGACACTCGCGAACGTTTGCAGGAACGCGCCACAGAAAACATCCCACGTTCGGAGCGTGGACTCCCGATTTTCGAGCCAGGTCCTTGCGGTGTCTTCCAAAGAGAAGAACACAAGACGCAGCTTTTCTTCATGGTCCCAGTGGTTGAGGGCAGCGACACGGTCGTATGTTTCTAGCCAGGACTCCGGGTCTTCGAATGATGATCCATGGAAATTGGTGGTTCCCTGGGTTGATGAATTACCATCGTGGGCTGGGACGCTGTGGTTGTCATTGTCGCTGCAGTCGCGGTCATGGCCTTGGTCTTCCGAGCCTTGTCTTGTCGAAGCCCGTACTCCGGTGGTAGCCCTTGCTGTCGGCGGCTTGTTCGCTGCTCTTGGTTGGCGTCGGTGTCTTCTCCGCGACGTGGGCTGGGTTCACGGCTTGACGGGGGCGTCCGGTACATGAACGAAGCAGCACCTCCACCAGATGTCACGGGGTCGTGACGTGGCCGAAGACAGGAGACTTCGTGTTGGGATTTAGCTGTTTATTTGGGCGAACCTGTGTCCGGTAAACGGAAAGTCCAGTTACAGCAGCAGTCTTGCACAGATAGCAGTCTCGGACTGATAGCGGTGAACAGTGCGTCGGCCTTCGATCAACAACAACTGACAAGCGGCGAAGCGCGTCGGCATTTATACTCTTGTCATCAAATGTTCTAGCGTTATCGCTGGCGGTGGCGTAGGTTCCAGAACAATCTGTGCCGTTCGAACATTGGGCGTGATCTTATTGAAATGAGGTTAGGTTAATTTGGTTTTATATGGCGCAAAAGCAGCTAAGGCTATGCTGCGCCAGACACAAGACTTCCAGGAATGGACGCTAAAAAGATGAGATTTTAAAGCTTATTTAACAGGTTACTTTCTTTCAGAAAGTTTAGCAAGTCAGGCAGAGGTACTAGAGGGTCATCTCCTAGGAACAAAGCAGGGTGTAAAGGTACGTGTTGTTTGTATAGATTGCTGAAATGTTTTGTCTCTGTGTTTCAATGGTAGGACATGTGATTAGGATGTGCATAAGTGTTAACGCTTCTTGGCATTTTTCACACGTTGGTTGTTCTTCCTTTGCGAGTAAGAAGTTGTGTGTCAAGTGTGTGTGTCCAATGCGAAGTCGGCATAATACAGCTTCAATAAACCGTTGCTGGTGACGGCAGGTCTTCCATTCCCCGAGTGTGGGTTTCACCAGGTGGAGCTTATTGTTCGTGCAGCTGTCCCATTGCTTTTGCCATTTTGCTAGTAGGGCCAGGCGAATTGTTCTTTGGATATCTTTAGGGGAATTTTTACTTTTCTTACTGTTTTATGGGCTGCCTGGGAAGCATACTTATCTGCTTTTTCGTTTCCAGGTATCCCAACATGGCTTGGGACCCAGCAGAAACGGATGCAGGTTGCCTGGCTGTTTAAGTATACCAGGTTTAGAATGTTGCCTACTATAGGCTCACATTCGGATTTTATATGTAGTGCTTTTAGTATGCTTAGTGAGTCGGTGTATATGATTGCTTTCTTGTATATTTCAGCGATGATTTTCCGAACTGCTTCATTCAAGGCATAAGCTTCAGCTGAAAAAATGGAAAAACTACGGGGTACTTTCACAGAAATTGCGCTTTTCTTCGTCACAATCCCAATACCCACGTGGTCCTCCGTTTTTGAGCCATCTGTGTAAAATTCTTCGTAATCCCTATATTCGTGCTGAAGTGTATAAAATTCTTGGATTATGTGTTCTGGTGGGGTGCTTTTTTGTTGAAACGGCTAAGTGAAAATTCGCATAGCTGTGACAGGTCAAACCATGGCGGCAGTCTTGGTGGTTTAATAGCGACATCTCGTGATTCAACAGGGATGGTATAAAAGCGGCAGTATTCCTCGAAACGTAGGACAAGTGGTTTGATTAGGTTCGGTTTGTTGAGATAGTGTGAGCGCGAGTCACATTTTGCGGCAATTTCATAGCAGATGTGTTCAGGTGACGACCTTATTCTTAAAACATATGACAAGGTTAGTAATGCTCTTCGATCACATAGAGGGGGCTCATTGCATTCTACGTATAGACTTTGCACAGGTGATGTTCTGTAAGCACCACTTGACAGACGGAGACCGAGGTTGTGTATAGGGTCAAGACGGCGGATGTATGAGTTTCGCGCCGAGCCCTAGACTATGCATCCGTAGTCTAAAATGCTGCGTACAAGGGATCGGCAAATACGTATAAGGCAGAATCAATCGGAACCCCAGTGTTTATGGGAGAGTACTTTGAGCACATTGAGTGCTCTGTTTGCCTTAGTTTTCAGTGCATTTATGTGTGGCAGAAAGTTTAGTTTTCGATCGAATGTGATTCCTAGAAATTTGTGTTCTTGTTTTACCGGCATGTTGATGTTGTATAGCTTGAGCGCGGGTTCAGGGAACAGTCCTCTCTTTTGTGTAAAGAGAACAGCTGTGGTTTTTTGGGCTGAAAAGCGGAAACCATTTTGGTCGGCCCATTTCGTAAGCCGATTTATTGTAATTTGGAGTTGCCTTTCGCAGGATGATAGGCTGGAGGCTCGGCATGCAATTTGTAGATCATCAACATAGATGGAGTGCATGACTGCACGGGGTATAGCCCTGTTGATGGAGTTCATTTTTACTATAAACAGGGTGGTGCTCAAAACGCAGCCCTGTGGTACACCATTTTCTTGGACAAATGTTCGTGACAGTACCGTACCCAAACGTACTTGAAAAGTTCTATTCGATAAAAAATCGTGTAAGCAGTTCAGTATTCTTCCGCGAATCCCTAAGTTAGCTAAATCTCTGAGAATTCCGTATCTCCAAGTTGTGTCATATGCTTTCTCCAGGTCAAAGAAGACCGAGAGACAGAACTGTTTGTGTAGAAATGCTTGTCGTATTTCTTGTTCCAGCCTAACAATGTGATCAGTGGTGGAACAGCCCTTTTTGTATCCGCACTGGTGTGCGTCTATTAGGTGCTCCGATTCCAGAGTGAAGGTAAGTCTAATATTTATGATGCTTTCGTAAGTTTTTGCAAGGCAACTTGTTAATGTAATGGGCCTGTAGCTACTTGGGGTTGTTGGGGGTTTACCAGGTTTTAGGAATGGTATGACTATGGCTTTTTTCCAATCTTCAGGCATTATGCCAGAGTCCCGTATTTTGTTGAAGAATTGGAGAAGTGCCCGCGCGGATGCTTGGGATAAGTATGCCAACATTGCGTAGTGTATCTGGCCAGACCCTGTTGCCGTTTTTTTTACCGGCAGAGAGTACCCTGTTCAATTCGTGCAGCGTAAGCGGAAGGTTATAACTTTCATTTGAGGTACTGCTAGTAGGCAATCTTTGTCTTTCTGCATTTTCTTTATATTTCAGGAATGTATTGGTGTAATTTGCTGAGCATGATACCTTATAAAAGTGTTCTCCTAATAGGTTGGCCTGGTCTTCTAGTGTTGATTGTGTGTCTGGACTTGTAAGCAGCGGTATTGTGTAGAAGGAGTACTCTCCCTTGAACTTCCTCACCTGGTCCCAGATGTGTTTAGATGTGACTGAACTGTTAATTGATGATATGTATTTTTGCCATGAATCTTTTTCTGCCTGTCTTCGAATAAATCGGGCTCTGGCTTTTGCCTGTTTGAAGTTGATGAGGTTGGCGTAGGTGGGTAGGTGGGATATCTTCGTAGAATTCCCCAGGCCTTATTTTGTAGTTTTTTGGCATCAGTACACTCGTTTGTCCACCAAGGGTTGAATTTCTTGGGTACGATGCCGGATGATTGCGGTATTGCTTTTTCTGCTGCTAAGATTAAAACTTTGACGAACTCTTCGTTTAGTTTCCCAACAGAAAGCTGCGATGAGAAAACTTCATCGAGCTTAGCGTTTTCTGTGAAAACTGGCCAGTTCGCGAGCTGTAGTTTCCACCGGCGTGGCCTGCTTGTTAGAGTTGGGTAAGATGGTATGAGTTTTATGATGCCGGGTTGATGATCACTGCCATAAGATGTGTTGACGACGTCCCATTTAAAATCATTAAAAATACACGATGAACACATGGCGAGATCTAAGCAACTAAAAGTGCGCGAGGTTGGTGAAAAGTAGGTAAAAGCACCGGAATTAAGAAGGCAGATGTCATTTGTTAAAATGAAATCTTCCACGGCTTGCCCTCTTGCGTCAGTTTTGTCGCTACCCCAAAGGGTTGAATGAGCATTGAAATCCCCAACTAAGATAAATGGTTTTGGCAACTGTTCCACTAGATTTTCTAGGTTTTTGGTGGTGAAAAGAGTGTGAGGTGGGATATACAGTGAGCAGATGGTGATGGTTTTGTATGATAGGATGGTGACGGCTACGGCCTCGAAAGATGTGTTTATTTGGACATCTCGCGTAGGAGTGCTGCCCTGCACCACTATGGCTACTCCTCCTGAAAGACGGTTGCAATGTTCGTGGTCCTTTCGGGCAACTTTGAAGCCTTTTAGGAAGTGGCTGTGTTTTGCACCAAGATTTGTCTCTTGGAGGCAAAAGGCTACTGGTGAGAATTTGTTAATGATGTCCTTTATGTCACCTAAGTTATGAATTAAGCCTCTACAGTTCCAATGTACAATAAAAGCCATGGCAGAATAAAGTTAAGTAAATATACTTGCGGGGATTGATTGGTATAAAAGATGATAGGTGACAATATTAAGAAATAGAAATGGAAAGAAATACGATAACCATTACGGTTATCGCTTACTTATTGTGGTTACTGGGACTTTGTCCTTGTCCTGTTTGGTACGCTCGAGAGAGCGCTTTTCCTTCGGTGTCGACGACACCGGAGTTTTGTGGTCGATCTCCGTTGCCTTGTCTGAGGCGCTGGAAGATCGAGAGTGAGGCGCTGAGAAACGGATCTCAGGCCTTGGCGCTCTATTGAGTTTAGGGCCCAGGGAGACCGGAGTCTGCGGGCCCTTTGATGTGCATGGAGCAGAGGCCTTTGTGACGCTGCCCCCGACTGCGTCGCATCGGCGTAACTTCTGTGGAAAAGGTATGATAGCCGTGTTCGCGCTTCGCTGAATGATATTTTTTCTTTGACGGTCAGAGCGATCACTTCTTTTTCTTTTTTTCAACATGGGCATGACCGGGAATACGCTGGGTGTTCCCCGTCACAGTTAACACAGTGGGGTGAGGATGAGCAATTTTCTGATTTGTGGTCGTTTGCACTGCATTTTGCGCATGTTCCTTTGCCTCTGCAAGAGCGCGATGCGTGTCCGAATCTCTGACATTTGAAGCAGCGTCTGGGGTTGGGAATGTAAGGTCTGACATTTATTTTTAAGTACCCAGCCTTAGGAGAGGTGGGCATTTCACATGTTCCAAAGGTTAGTATTACGTGTTTGGTGGGCACTTCCTGATTATTGCGACGGATAGTATACTATTCTTTGGACTTTTATGACATTTTGGTCTTGGAATCCTTCGAGGAGCTCTTCGTCACTAAGGCCTAAGAAGTCTTCCTCAGAGATTACTCCCCTACTGGTATTTAGAGAGCGATGGACCGAAACGGTGACAGCTGTTTCTCCAATGCTGGTTAGTTGGGATAGCTTAGGCACTTGGTCTTTTTCGGTTAGCTCCAAAAGGAGGTCACCGCTTGACATTTTAGATGCTTTGTATGTGGGTCCTATTTTTTTCTTTTAGGCACTTGGCCACCAAAAATGGGGATAATTTTCTTAGAGGTGTGCTTTCACTGTGGATAATGTGGTACTTCGCGAAAGTAAATTTGGTTTCTTTTGAGACGTGATAACTTGCTTCGGTGCGGCCTCTTTTGCGAGACCGATCAAGGTCGGCGGATGCTTGTAAAGCCATACAAGTATGAATGTGTTCGATAACACCGGCGACCACCCACCACGGAGCCCAACAAGGGGACGCGGTTGGACTTGTTGAAACAAGCCCTCCCGACGCCAGCCGTACGCTGTCACTATAACCCAATGTAATTATCCAAGGTGGGATACCTACACAAGGTTAACCCTTGCCGCCATGGATATCGGAAGTAAACGGAAGAGAGTAGAAGACAGGACAGATAAATAGTAAGAGATAAAGACGAAGATGTAGGGAGAGAGAGATAGCAAAAGGCGACTGCCGATTTCCCCTGGGTGGGTCAGCCCAGGGGTGCCGTCTACGTGAAGCCGGGGCCAAAGGGGTGTGTTGCCTCTGCTGGGGGGCCTTAACTGTCCAATCACCCAGCGTCGGCTCAACCCCCAGGATCCCTTTTTTCCCGGACACGGCAAAGCCACTTACGGCTAGGCGTGGGAGGGAGTAGAAACTCCCCCGTTAGCTCGGGTCCGTGGTGTCGCTACACACCAAACGCCTACTTGCGCAGGCGCCCCTGCGGGGCTTAGTGAAATGATCTACTATGGTCCGGAACCTTCTCGAAAACTGCAGGCGCGGTTTGCGCTGAGAATCGTGTGGTGTTTTGGGACGATAACGAAAACTCGGGAAATGGAACGTGGCAATATGAAGCTAGCGAAACGACCACAAGCACATCATGAGCGTGCCATGATGTCATGTTGTAACATCTCACGCATTTCATGATTATCATGTTCGCAATAGTCCCATACTTTCGTCGTATATTCACGTCTCGCAATACCAAACTTTTTAAATGTGAAGCTAGCGAAACGGTGGCGAGTGCACGTAGCGTTGATGCACGCGCACGCTGGCCGCTGCGAGGCTATGCTAGCAAAACTCGAGCACCCTATAGTCTGATGGTAATTGTGACCAGCGTCTGTCGGCAAGGCCTGGCGGACCAGAGCAATTCACGCCAACGACGTTACCCAGATAGCACCGCGTCTAACTAGCTTCGTGACGGAGAGACACCAGGTGTGCTTAAACGCGCATGCGTCAAAGCAACGCAGCGCTGCGGACGCCTGCGAGCAAATGCCGGGCACATCGGTGCCTGGCGTGGCATTGCCGGCGTGACTCGACGAAACGAACGCCGGCGCAAACTTGCGCTAGGTCACTTCAAACTATCCCTTACAAAAATCCTATATATGAACTTATATAAAAAGCCCATGCATCGCTACATCAGGAATCGGGCATCTCAGCCTTTATATTGAGTCCTCATATAAGTGCCTTATATAACAAGATCTGCCCAATATTGATGTAGCCATATATGGTCCTTACACAACCTCATATACCTAATCCCTTATATACCAATATATGGGCGTTGCTGTATATGGCAACATAGGGCCATCATCTATATATGGCTATATATTGAAGCATCCATATAAGAATAAACGTGGCCCTATATGGATACTTTTATATATAGATACTCAGATGATTCATATATACGAGTTCAGCATGTGTCGCCGGCAAAAACTATAGCCGCACATATCAATATTCAGCTAGAAATTTAGCTGTTTCTTGAAAAGTCTGCATGCAGTCATTATCGTCTCGAAAACAAAAGCAAACCATTACCCTTCAACATTCTTGTTATGTTATTCTCTCTATATCTCGAGTTATTCTCATTAATTAATTGCTAAAATATTAACTTGGTAACATGTAAAGTTTGTGGTGAGCACATCTCACTGATAGTCCACTTTCCCTGAAGAGATACGTTCTTTGTGCTAAAATATATTGCTTGTTTATCGATACTTTCTTTCTTTGAGTATTTATTTCATTACCCACAGCACCATTTGGCATTACATTGGGGGAGCGCTACAAAAAGTATGATACAAAAATATTCATAGTCAGCCAATCAAATAATGAAAGTCGCCTCAATCACAATCTGCAACAGCAATATATATATGAATAAAAAGTGTAACACACCCAAACAAATCCAACACACTGATTCTAACATGCAATAAAACATACAATTTGAGATAGTAGAGACAATTCTAATAGCAGTTGGTTCCATTCTCTTTCAAAAATTTTTTTGAAATACGTCAGTCTTGCATGCAATTTTACTTATCTTGAACGTATTGTGAACATGGTCTGAGACATAGCACGGTTCAAGTAAATATTTCGCTTTACCAATTCCGACTTGAGAATAATAAATAGCATAAAAAACCATTTTCGGATTTTGTAAAGAAATTTGCCATAGTGTGTTTATTTAAAACTTTTCTGGCATGACGATGGAGCAACCTTAGTGAGCCTAAACGAAATATTGACTTGCTGTTGATCGTATGAACTGCGTGTGCAGTGAATACCATAATCAGTTGATATTCAACCTTTAAATATTTTGGTCAAAAGCGATGGTATGCAAGCTTGTCATGTACAAGTATTATGACTAGGAATAACCTATAGCGTTACTGCTAAAACTGGTGTCTATAGGTCTCTGTGCGCGTGGGAACGGAGGCTTTTAGCCATATTTCTTGCCAACGGGACACTAAAAAGTCCTTTGTACACGTAACCCACTTTCTGTTCTGCCAATAATGCATCATTAATGTAACAACGGTAAAGAGCTCCTTCCGCAACAATTCCAGTGTAGGCGTCGGTGGCTCCCAGTGAAAAATCGTCTTGTTCAAGACCGAAAATTGAGAGAATGCAAATAAAACAAATCTTATAAATTTTTGGGTTTGAGCGATGATCGAAATTATGCAGGACATTTTCATGGCAAGCAAGTGCTCCACCACACAGCTATGCATTTGCTTGCAAGTAAAGCACGAATAACCTCTTCTTGTTGGAAGTGCGAAGGAAATAACTGCCATGCTTAAAAAATACACGCATTCCGTATACAGGTTTCACAGCGCAACGTTTATTATCACAGCAATATTGCATGACACAAGCGTGCATTGTCATCGGGCATCACAACGCGTTATTACCAACGTGACTTCGTGGTCTAAAAACAGCCAACCATTACAAAAGGCACACACGTTACTGCGCGTATTCGCTCACGACTGTGTAGTGGGTGCATAAAGTTCTAAGACATTTCAGACACATAATATTGAGCAGCACGGTCTGCTGGGCGAGTTAGTAATTCATCTTAACTGAGTGGCGCGAAAAATTTTGAAGTTCAAAAGGAAGACACCTGGACACAGCGCACACTGACAACTGAAACTTTATTGAAGAAAACAGACATATATATGCGGTTACGAGAACACTTGAGCTGAAAAAAATGATTAGATGAGCAGACATCTAATCATTTTCTTTCACCGTGATGACATTGTGCGGTGTACGGCACTGCACTGTCGTGCGGGAAGTATTATTTAGGATTCAATATTATAGTTGTGGATCACAAAGCTTCTCTAACGGGACAACCATGCTCTAACCTGTCATCGCATTGTAGCGAGTGTGGCTGCGCACACTTGTTTGATGATACGGCAGTTAAAGCGAGATTCAAGGAGAATGTAGCGCGGGAAATTGAAGAGGCGTACCTCATAAACAAAGCTTGTGATTCATGTGTCACGTAACTCTCGATTATGTTTCTTGCTACTGAGGTAGCCTTTCTGGAAGCGCAACATTTATACAATCCCTCTGCTCATCTAATTATTTTCTTTCGCGGCACGTGTTGCCGTAACCACATATAGATGTCTGTTTTCTCCAACAAAGATTCAGTTGTCAGTGTGCGGTGTGTCCAGGTGTCTTCCTTTTGGATTTCATTTTTCTCGCGCAACTCATTAATAACATAGTATTGTTCGCGTTTTCAACTATGCTACCTTTTGTTTACACATAATGCAGCCATGTGCGAAACCTTCAATGAGACAACACACTTTCAACTTTCGCAGTTACACAGTAAAATTGTTCAATTAGCATCATACAATAAAAAGTACACACTCAGAGATTGAATTACGCCCAAGAAACAGGATATTGCTATCACGTTCTACTCTGAAAAACGGAGCTTAATGGTCCCGCAGTGTTTAGGGGCGAAGCTTCCTATAGCGGCACCCGGTCGTCCCCCATAGTCGTAGTGTGTAACAATTAATACATTTTGACCTCTAAGGTGGTGCCGGTGGGAGATTACTTCTGTGCATTGTTGAAGAATAAAAAATATTGCTCAATGTACATGCCAATGACTGCTAATGGGGAATGAGAAACAGGAGCATTCGGCTTTTAGTTCACGAGCACGCTGCGATTTCCAATAGCAGCCATTGGCATGTACATTGAGTAGTATCTGACAAAAAAGGGTTGCTACGTTATGCTCGCTTTGTGTAACCTTCTTAGATTTAGAAAGATTTAGCGAGCGTGGAGCTGCAGTGCCATGAATACAATGAACTAGTATATATCATGAATGAGCTCAAGGTGGTTAGAGGTGGGAGGTAGATAAGAAGCGCAAGCCCTAAGAAAGTAAAAGCCGAGTTCTGTCTCTCATTTCCCATTAGCAGCCAGTGGCATGCTCATTGAGCACTATCTGACAGGATAAGGTTGCTACGTTTTACTCGCTGGGCGTAACCTCCTTGGTTTTAGAAAGGTTTAGCGAGCGTTGGGTCGCAGTGCCACGAAAACAGTGAACTAGTATATAGCATGAACTCGAGCTGGTTAAATGTGGGAAGTAGATTCGAAGTGCAAGCCGTAAGAAAGTGTGCGTGTGCCACCTCCCGTTTAGTCCTTGGAATGCCCGCTGGATGGCGGTGCTTCTATAGGGTTAATATATAATGAAAAGTTGCGAGATGGTGGTATTTGGAGTGTGGAATAGATGAACGAACGGACACACAGACAGATGCATGGATGGACGAATGAACAGACGCAGGGGCGGATGCGTGGACGAATGCAGGGACGGACGCACGAACAGACGAACGGACAGACGGGCGGACGGACGCATGGACGGACGGAAGCAAGTACGAATGGACGGACGAATGCTTCACCCCATTCTTCATTATTCGCTCAGTGGATGTGCTGTCAATTTTTTTTTCCACACAGTAGCAAGCCTCGATGCATCGGGCCAGTTTATTTGCCGGCTTGCGTAAAACTGTCTCAAGTCCTCATGGATTAAAAGCTGACATCACATTATTTTGTGTAACTATGTATGCGGGTATGTGCTGTTCAAGATAACCACACGATGTTGTGACATCTGTAACGAAAATGTTGCCTGTGATATACACATTCCAGTAAAATTTACACTTTGATCACCCGAGTTCTAGGTGTTGGAAACAAAATTATGGGCTATCCTGAAGTTTTTCTGGTTTGATCCGTGAGCATTGCACCATGCTTTGAAGATCCAAACTAGAAAAAATTTTTTGCTTTTTGTCTTTATCAATACACATCTAAATATAAAGAAAACAAGGAAAACGTAGGCGAAGAAAGACTAATTCAAACGCAAGACAAACTCAAACGCGAGCTCATAAATCTCATCACACCCTTGGAGTTGGAAATATGCAACTGTTTTTATTTGTAATTGCACAAGTTGTAATTTATTCTTGGTAATTCCTCATACGTTAAAATTAGAAAAATATCAAACAAGTACTTTTACATCAATATATTTGTGAAAAGTACAATAGCATGAAACCCATATATACCTTGTCTAGACTTTTCGATTGAATAGAGCACTGTCTGGAAGAAAGGAAAAAGAAGGTGTTGTCGTATCACTTAAACAAAACAGCCTAATGATGTAACCACAATTAGTATGAAAATATTTACTGAGGATCCATGAAATGCGCTATGTTTACTGAGTTATCATAACATTCATGAACAACGTGCGAAGGTAATGAAAATGGTGAACTTGCCCTAACATTTAACTGAGACTTGTCTTTCAAGGAGCCTGTTATTCCTGATAACCTTTTCACACTTTAAAGCAACCACGTCCACTCATACTGATTTCGGGAGAATTTTTTATAGAACGCTTGCCCGCAAGCTTGGATGTCCAGTTTTTTCGCACGAAAAGTTCACGATCGCCAGTCCAGCGGCGTACACACGCACACGCACACAAAAACTTTTCCACGTCCGTCCACAATTTCGCCACGTACCGCGAAGTAGAATCCTGAGAGCTGCCTGATTATCTTGTGTAAACTGGAGCAGTAGTTGAACACGAAATAAAAGCAAAAGGAAGAAAAGGCACCAACCCGATCAGCACTGCACCCATGACTCCGGCGAGCGTAAAAGCAACAATGGCGCGGATGGATACAGTGCGGGCTTGACAATGAAACGTACATTTTCCCTTGAAATCAATGATTTACGTGCTTTTCATTGGAACTAAATTTTTCTGAGCTTATTGGTAAACGACGTTTCATTTCTTAACAATTATTGACGCGATATTATTACCATTTGACGGAATGTTTGCGCAAATTATTTTCTTCGTGGTTACTTGAAATGGGCCACGGCACTTTCATTTGTGCTGTGTCAACCAACTGTTGTAGGCCGCGGCTGGGCTGCACGGCACCTACGCGCGCTTCTTCGAACAACGTTCTCCGAATTTTCCACCCCTCCGACTGGCGCCCTTTTTTGTATTTTTTACTGTCCGCGCCCCTTGCAAACTTTATTTGATGCATGCAAACATTATTCAAATTGATTGCTTACTAGTGCAATCAAAAAATTTTCGATAAATTTACCATTTGCACAGCCAAGAACATTATACATAGCAGAAGGAAACGCAAGATGTATTTTTGCAATAAATTAGTACAACTTTCATGTGCAATTTCATCATAAATGGGCCGGCAAGTTGCATTCACATAAGTTCTTTTTTTGTTTTCGAAGATACTCCCTTAAGCAATGCACGGCGCATGCAATTAAGGTAAATGGCCACTGAAAGCAATCGCAGATGGGTGGTCAATAGTTTTAACTAAAATCTTGTTATATGAAGAGTGCATATTGTCATGAAAACCTTCAAATAATCAGCTATTTCTCCACCAATTTGGAAGCTGAAAAGGCATTGAAATTGCTATTACTTGCTGCCACTCCAAACAATGCTAGGTTGTGAACAATATTGGTTGCGTGCATTTCGTTTTTACATAATATTATATTGGATTGCTCTATAATAATAGTGAGGTTTGGGAGCTTCAATACAGTTTGTGGCCTGACACGATTCCGTCCTTGTAAAGCATATCTGCTTTCGTATACTATACTTACGTCGTGGTATTTGCAACTTATTTCTTCAAATAGTAAGTTTCATGGAAAATTTACAAGTTCAATTACACGAATGCATTCATAGTTGTCACTATCACGTACACAAGGCTGAGCTGAAATTTTGTTTTTTTGTATGCCAGAAGCAATATATATATATATATATATATATATATATATATATATATATATATATATATATATATATATATATATATATATATATATATTGTTTGTCGTCTTTCTCGTTGTTGCGGTCTGCATAAAAGCGTGCAGATGCGCGTATGCGCTGTCGCTTTCGTCTTTGTCGCGGTACGCACGTGACATTTGCCTCCCTCCAAAAATGGCATCGTCCCGATGCGCAGCCACGGCGCTCTGCTTATAAAACGCACATATGCACCGGCAGCCACAGGACAAACGAGAGTTAGCAGGACAAGTAGGGTTTCATCCGGATGACATGCACGATCTGGGGAGAGCGGTTTCAGCGACTGGAACTGCAATCGCCGTCGGGAATAACTTCGTGGTTGATATCGTTCAATCGTAGGGTGACTCGGTGTGGGCTGAAGTATCGTCCTAATAGATTCTCTGAAAATCCGCGTTGACGTATTGGGATCCGGACCCATACCTTGTCGCATGTTTTGTAGGTTACCAATTTATGTCGTAGGTCGTACCGTTTCGCATCTTTGTGTTGCTAGTGACAAATAGCCCCGCCGCGGTGGTCTAGTGGCCAAGGTAATCGGCTGCTGACCCGCAGGTCGCGGGTTGGAATCCCGGCTGCGGTGGCTGCATTTCCGATGGAGGCGGAAATGTTGTAGGCCCATGTGCTCAGATTTGGGTGCACGTTAAAGAACCCCAGGTGGTCAAAATTTCCGGAGCCCTCCACTACGGCGTCTCTCATAATCATATGGTGGTTTTGGGACGTTAAACCCCACATATCAATCAATGCTGGTGACAAATACGCACGCGGACTAGCTGTCGGGCTTCTTCGGCGCGCTGACCGAATTCTTCGGCGTCAGCGTGAGTGTCGTCCCACTCGTGCGGCAGCATAGCGTCCAACGCTGTAGCGACTTCACGCCCGTGTATTAAACTAAACGGCGTTATTCCGGTAGTTTCCTGCCGGGCAGTATTATAGGCGAATGTCACATAAGGCAAGATTTCGTCCCAGATCTTCTGTTCTGTGTCGACATACATGCAGAGCATGCCTGCGAGGGTCTTATTAAGCCGCTCTGTTTGTCCGTTCGTTTGCGGGTTGTTTGTACGCCGTTGTTCTCCGGTGAGCTGTACCGCTGAGCCTGAGAACCGACTCCAATAGTTCTGCCACGATCGCAGTTCGTCTATTCGTGATGAGAACTGTTGGAGCACCGTGCCGAAGGACGACGTTTTCTATGAAGAAAAGAGCCACTTCTGCTGCTGTGGCCGTCGGCATGGCTTTACTTTCTGCGTAGCGAGACAAGTAATCGGTGGCGATAATGATTCATCTGTTCCCTGTGGTAGAAGTTGGAAATGGGCCCAGGAAATCCATTCCGATTAAGGCGAATGGCTTTGCTGGTACTTGGACGGAATGTAATAAGCCTGCTGGTCTGCCGGGTGGTGCTTTTCGTCTTTGACAGTCGGCACATGTCTGGGTGTGGTTTCACAGCAGCAGGTAGGTTCGGCCAGTAGTAACTGTTCGGCACACGGGACAACGTTCGAGTGTAACTGAGATGACCGTAGGTGACTTCGTGATGGCAGGCTTCCAGAATTTCTTTTCGCAGTGATGCAGGGACGACGAGCAAGCATGGGCTGCCGGTGGGAGAAAAGCTTTTCTTGTATAGGACGTCGTTCCTTAAACAAAAAGGTGGCACTTCTCTCGCGAAAACTCGAGGCACGTCTTCCCGTCGTCCTTCTATGAAGTCGATAATCGGAAGCAGGTCGGGGTCACTGCGCTGCTCTTGTGAAATAGTGGCCGCGTTGATGACTCCCAAGAATGCGGCGTCCATATACGCGTCATTAATAGCGGCAGGCTCGACGGGTGACCGCGACAGACAGTCTGCGTCGGTGTGCTTCTTCCCTGATTTATAAACAATGGTCATATCAAACTCCTGAAGCCGAAGGCTCCAGCGTGCTAAACGGCCGGATGGGTCTTTCAAGGTAGTGAGCTAGCAGAGCGAGTGGTGATCACGGACGACCTTGAATGAGCAGCCGTACAGATACGGTCGAACTTTTGAGAACCGCCCAAACCACGGTGAGGCACTCTTTCTCGGTAGTCGAGTAGTTCTCTTCCGTGCGAGAGAGAGCTCTGCCGGCATGGGCTATCACTTTCTCGGAGTTATCATGCCATTGTATCAGTACGGCACCCAGGCCTACATTGCTTGCGTCGGTGTGAAGGGCTGTTGGCGCTTCCTGGTCAAAGTGGGCAAGAACCGGAGGTGTTTGGAGGCGCTGGCATAATTTGTTGAATGCTGTTTGTTCCTTTTCACTCCAAAGAAAGGGGACATCCTCTTGTGTGAGCCGCGTCAAAGGGCGCCACAATAGACGAAGAGTTGGCGATGAATTGTCGGTAATAAGCACACAGGCCTAAAAAGCGTCTCACTGCTCTTTTGTCATGCGGTGCGGGAAACTTCGCGACAGCGTCAATTTTGCCCGGGTTAGGTCGAACACGTTCGTGGCTGACCAAGTGGCCTAAGAAGCAAAGTTCGCTGAAACCGAAATGGCACTTCTCTGGTTTTAAAGACAGGCCAACCGAACGTATAGCTTGTAGAACTGTGAATAATCGACTTATGTGTTCCTCGAATGTAGCTGAGAAGACGATAACGTCGTCTAGATAGACCAAGCATGTCTGCCACTTCAGTCCTGATAGCACAGTGTGCAATAAACGCTGAAAAATAGCTGGCGCCGAGCATAACCCGAATGAAAGCACTTTAAATTCATAAAGACTGTCGGTCGTCACGAAAGCAGTCTTCTCACGGTCTCTCTCGTCGACCTCAATTTGCCAATGGCCACTTCGCAGGTCCATCGATGATAAATAGCGTGCATGCCGCAGCCGATCAAGAGAGTCATCTATGCGTGGCAGTGGGTAGACGTCTTTCTCTGTTACTTGGTTTAACTTGCGGTAATCTATACAGAAACGCAGGCTGCCGTCTTTCTTTTTAACCAATACGACGGGAGATGCCCAGGGACTTTTGGAAAGTTCTATTGCGTTATCCTGGAACATCTTCTGAACTTGCTTTTGAATCTCCTCACATTCTTTAGGAGCCACCCGGTATGGGATTTGACGGATCGGTCTCGTATTTTCTTCAACGATGATTCGGTGCCGCGTCAGTGGTGTTTGCTTGACTTTCGACGTGCACGAAAAACAATTTTTGAACTGGTGTAGCAGCTCTAGTAGGCTATGTTTATTCGAGGGTGACAGGGTAGAAGAAATGTTGATAGACAAAGGTGTCGAGGCTGGGACGGTCACGTCGTCCAGCTGCAAAGCGAAGCAATCTCTGGCTTGGTCCACGTCGTCGTAGTAGGCAATCGCGGTGCCCTTCTGGATGTGACGACGCTCGTTGCTGAAGTTGGTGATGAGCACTTCTGCCCGCCCATCAATTAGTGCCAGAACGCCTCTCGCTATTAAAACACGTTGCGTAAGCAAAAGCGTGTCTATTCGCTCCGCTATCACCTCATAACGGCATGGCCGTTCACATAACACCGAAACAAGGCAGCAAGATCTCGGCAGGAGCATCACATCATCGGCTACACGTAAACGTTGCAGTTGTTCTTCAGTGGTGGGGCCGAAGTAAGGATGGGCGGAAAAGGTGACGACGATATGGAATGTTGATTACGGCACCGTACTCTCGCAGAAAATCCATACCCAAAATCAACTCTTTACAACAGTCCGGTAAAATGACAAAAGTGGTGACGAAGCTCGAATCACCGATTACGAGCAGAGCGGTGCATTTACCAGTTGGCGTCATTAGCTCTCCACCAGCAGTCCTTATGCTCGGCCCACTCTACGGCGTCTTGACCTTCTTAAGGCGGTCGGCGAGCTCTTGTCTCATAATAGAGAGGTCAGCACCAGTGTCAACCAGTGCAGTTACGTAGTGTTCGTCTATAATAACGCTAAGGTCGGCACGTACAAATTCATCGGCAGTAGTACTCGTGGTTGTCGACATCTTCGTCATCACCGTCATCACGTCGTTTTTGTCTAGAGGCAAGGGGGTCTTTTTGGCGTCTCGGCGATTGGAAACCTTGCCCCCGGAGGTCGCGGCAGTTAGTTTCCCTGGCACGGGCTTGGGGAGCGGTTTCTGACGGCGTCAGCGTATCTTTGGCGATTCGGAGAATTCTGACCTCGTGCAGGTGAGGGAGACCACCAGCGACGACTCGGTGAAGACGCTCGGTTGGTCGGCAGGTGATCAGCACCATGGTCACGAGGCTCTTGAAATTAAAATGAAGCGGGCCGAGAAAAGTTTCCAAACCGCGCTTCTCGATGATGGCAGTAGCGCGAGATGTGGCCTGGTTCGCCGCAGTAGAAACAAAGGGGTTGACGGTCGGCAGTGCGCCACAAGCCGGTCCGACGTAATGGTGTTCGCCGCACAGGTTTCCGCTGCCACCGCGGCAAGGTAACGGGCCGTGGCTGGAAGGGTGCTTCTTCTGGGGCAGGCGGATGACGGCGGACGGCATCAGCATAGGTCAGTGGATGTGGTTCGGGTGGTAACGCCGGTGATGGAAAGGCTTGTCGTAGTTCCTGGCGCACGATTTACGCAACACAAGCAACTGGGGGCTCGGTAGACGGAAGGCCGAGGGCCCGCAGCTCTTCCCGCAGGATTTGTCTAATCAATTGCCGTAAAGAGTTTTCGGGAACGGCAGCGTTTTGAGCGGGGGCACCAACAGGCGGTCAAAGTGGCGGCATTGTTGCCGGAGCGCGCGCTCAATGACAGTAGCCTCTTTGATGAATTCATCCACCGTTGTTGGCAAATTTCGTACAAGGCTGGCGAAAAGCGGTTCCTTAACTCCCCGCATCGGGTGACGAACTTTCCTTGCTTCGGGCATGTCAGGTTCAGCGCGACGGAATAGACGGGCCATATCCTAAGCGAACATGGCCACGATTTCGCTCGGCTTTTGCACGTGGGCGTCAATCATCTGTTGTGCGAGATCTCGTCGATCCGCACTCAGGAACGTCTCGAGAAACTTTTGGCGGAAGTTTTCTCAGGTTTAGAAAGTAGGCTCCCTGTTCTCGTACCATGTGCGAGCACTATTTTCTATTGCAAAGTAGGCACGGCCAAGTTTTTCTTGCACGCTCCAACGATTCACCACAGTGGTCCGCTCGAACTGGTTAAGCCAGTCCTCGACATCTTCATACGGTTCTCAACGGAAGACTTCGGGAACACTAGGAGTATCGAAAGTTACCTGGAAAAGATGAGTCGTCTGGGCCGAAAAAGATTCGCAGACGTTGATGGGGCCGCCATGTTGGTAACAGCAGATGCCGTCAAGCGTTCTGGACTTAGGCCTAGTAGGCGCCGACTGAATCGGTGTACTGGAGTCGTAACAAGATGTTGAGGCTCCGGACTGGGTGTACGGTCCCGAACAACACTTTTTTTCATCAGGTTATTGACCCCAGCAACTCCACCATGTCGCAACGTGAAGACAGAAGTCGTATTTGAAGACGTTGAGAAAACAGCGGCGGGTCGGTCTTTTTATTAACCGCGCGCACCAGAGAGTTTCTCGTCTTTCTCGTTGTTGCGTTCTGCATAAAAGCGTGCAGATGCCCGTAGGCGCTGTCGCCTTCGTATTTTTCGCGGTACGCACGAGACAATATATATATATATATATATATATATATATATATATATATATATATATATATATATATATATATATATATATATATATATATATATATATATATATATAGGTACATATTACTTTTCTTTTTGGAAAAAATTAGCAGGTCACCTTTGTGTACAAATTGTAAGTATTACAACCCGCACAAAAGTGTGTAATCATGGTGCTAAATATATACGTGGTTCATCCCATATAAGGGAGAACTTCCACATGTAAGGATCCACTTGATATATTATATAGGGTGTGGCCGTGCCTTATAAAGCCGGATTCGACTCCTCATATGGGACACCCACGTTATATAGGGCTGTATATAATCCCATACATGAACTGACCCCGCCAGATATACATCCGTATACGGTAATTACAAGGCACATAGGCTGACATATATGCTGAAATTGGACCACATATGCTGAAATATATGCTCATATGTGGCCACATATAACCTATACAAGTGCAAATATATAAAAATGCAAGGTCAAAAGCGGTATCAGCGTCGGTACAGAAGCAGGAAGAGCTAGCCAGACGTACGGGCAGCGTCGCAGCAGCAACCAGGCAGTCTTAGCTCGTGCCTCGTGCCAAAGTGTCGATGTCACTGCAGTAGTGGGCATTCCTCTTCACTACACATCGTCCCCCGTCGGAAATCCTGGTGACGTACGGTAAACGGAGTACGAGCGAATCGTAATAATGTTTCAGCCGCTGTACGTGAACAGTTTGACGCCCCCGAAAGCGCTGGTCTGTGGATGGCGTAACGGGTTCGACGATGTAGTTAACTGGTGAAGTCTGCGAGACAATGCGGTAGGGTCCCTGGTATTTTGAATAAACCTTCGAGGAAAGGCCTGTAAGCACAGCGGGAACCCAAAGCCATACAAGAGTGTCCGGAACAAAGTTAGGGTACAGGTGGTTATCGTCACGCCGAGATTTTTCTCTCCATTGGTTGATGGATGTGAACGACTGGGCGAGCTTACGGCATTCCTCGGCGCGGCGGGCAGCTTCAGAGATGGGTGTAGACTTGGAGGAATCGGGGTGGTAGGGCAGAGTGGCATCTATTGTGGTGGAAGGGTCTCGGTCATATAACAGTAAAAATGGTGAAAAGCCCGTAGTCACCTGTGGAGCAGTATTGTAGGCGTATGTCACAAAGTGCAGAATGAGGTCCCACTCGGAGTGGTCTGAGGCAACATACTTAGATACCATGTCCTCTAGACTACGGTTGAATCTTTCCGTCAATCTATTTGTCTGCGGATGGTAGGCGGTGGTAGTCAGGGGAATGATGTGGCATTCGGCAAGGAGTGCGTTGACGACTTCAGAGAGGAATACACGTCCTCTGTCGCTGAGAAGTTCACGTGGTGCGCCGTGATGGAGAATGAAGTGCTGCGGGAGAAAAGAAGATACGTCGCGTGCTGTGGCAGCAGGCAAAGCGGCTGTTTCTGCGTATCGCGTCAAATAGTCGACAGCGACAACAATTCAACGGTTTCCGGAAGCTGTGAATGGAAAAGGCCCGTACAGATCGATCCCAATGCGGTCAAAAGGCCTGGCTGGGCAAGGGATTGGCTGGATCGGCCCAGAGGTATGATGAGCCAGAGATTTCCGTCGCTGGCACAGCGGGCATGACTGAATGTACTTGCGCCAAAAAGTGTACATGTGTTGCAAATAAAACCGGGAGGAAAGCCGAGCATATGTTTTGAAGATGCCCGCATGTGCGCACTGAGGGTCAGCGTGAAAAGCTGCACATATTGCAGCACGAAGATGGCGAGGTATGACCAGTAACCACGTTCAGCCGTCAGACTTGTAATTCCTGCGATCGCGGACCTCAAAGTGAGCCGCTTGACGGTGCAACGTTCGAGAAGATGGAGAAGTCGACGGATCTGAAAGGAATCACAGAAGAGAGCTGATCTAGTCATCCTTGCGTTGCTCAGACGCCATGTCACAGTTTTCTGGAAACGCAAAAATTTCGTCCATGGCAGATAAACATGCAGAGCTTTTGGAGGACATAGGTGAGCGTGATAGAGCGTCGGCGTCAGTGTGACGTCGGGCAGACCTGTAGAGAACACGCACGTCGAACTCTTGCAACCGCAAAGCCGAGCGAGCTAAACGGCCGAAAGGGTCCTTCAACATGGATAACCAATAAAGCGCATCGTGATCGGTGACTACGTCGAAAGGGTGACCATACAGGTACGGTCTAAATTTACGTAGAGCCCATATATTTGACAGACACTCCTTCTTTGTCACAGAATAGTTCTTCTCCGCTTTGGTGAGGGTACGGCTTGCGTATGCGACTACGTACTCCTGGAATCCCGATTTGCACTGCGCGAGCACAGCGCCTAGTCCAACATCGCTGGCATCGGTGTGTACCTATGTCGGAGCAGTCGGGTTTAATTGACGCAAGATTGGCGGCGAGGTTAACAGGCGGCGAAACTTTTCGAAAGCATCGTCACAGTCGGGTGACCAGGCCTAACTTTTTGAGTCACTCCGTAGAAGTTCAGTCAAGGGGGCGGTGATCATAGCGAAATTCCGAATAAAGCGGCGGAAATACGAGCAGAGGCCAAGAAAGCAGCGCAGATCCTTCAGAGACGCAGGTTTAGGGAACTCTGCAACTGCCCGTAGCTTGGCGGTGTCAGGAAGAATACCCTCTTTAGATACAACATGACCGAAGATGGTGAGCTGACTTGCGCCGAAGCAGCATTTCTTCAGGTTGAGCTGAAGGCCGGCGTCAGTTAGGCACCGCAGCACTTCATCTGGCCTGCGGAAATGCGTTGGAAGTTCCGGTGAAACTATAATCACGTAATCCAAGTAGCATAGGCATGTTTTCCACTTCAGGCCATGCAAAAGATTGTCCATCATCCGCTCGAATATTTCCGGTGCGTTGCGAAGACCAAAAGACATGACACAGAATTCGTAAAGGCCATCATGCGTGACAAAGGCCGTCTTAGGTTAATCTTCAGGTGCCAGAGGGACTTGCCAGTAACCACTCCGTAAGTCAATATAAGAGAAGAACTCCACACCTAGGAGGCAGTCAAGGGCATCGTCGATTCTCGGCAACGGGTAAACCTCCTTTTGAGTTATTTTGTTAGGACGACGGTAGTCAACAGAGAAGCGAATTGACCCGTCCTTCTTCTTAACGAGAACAACTGGAGATGCCAAAGACGATTCGAAGGCTGGATGACGCCACGCTTGAGCATGTCAGGCACTTGGTCATCGATAACCTGGCGCTCACCTGCGGACATGCGATAGGGTCTTTGACACAGTGGCGCATTGGTACCCGTGTTGATGCGGTGACACACGGCTGACGTGCGACCGAGGGGAGTATGCTGGCAGTCGAAGGAAGAACGGAACTTCTCCAGCAGTCGTAGAAGCTGAGCACGTTGCAAAACGGTTAACGTGTCGGCGATAGAGCTGCTTAGTACGTCCGGCCTAGTAGTCTGCGGCGAAGAGGCACAGGTCACTCCGGCGACTTCGTGTTCGGCGGAAGGACCAGCCGGCATGTCGATAATTGCAGAAGGGTCGAGACTGTAAACACGCCCGACGCACTCACCCCAAAGTAGTGTTACAGGACATGACAATAGGTTCGAGATGAGCAGTCTGCTGACGCCGTCATGAAGTTCTAGAAGCGCATAAGGTAGCAGCGAACACTTTCGACGAACGAAAAGAGCAGATGGCGTGAAAAGGGCACTAGACTCGGCGAGAGAGTTGCAAGACACTATGGTAAGGGCAAAAGAGTGCGGAGGTATGATGACGTCTTCAGCAACAAATAGTTTGTCCCCTGTTTCATGAGCATCATATAATGGAGCGTCGTCAAACACTTCAAATGCCACCTCAGAGCGAGAGCAGTCAATGACGGCCTTATTAGCGGAGAAAAAATCCCAGCCCAAAATGAGGTCATGGGAGCAGGAATCCAAAACTAGCAATTCAACGTCATAAATGAGGTCATCAATCGCGATGCGAGCAGTACAGGCAGCGGCCGGTGTGACGTGATCTGCGCTGGTTGTACGAAGTGATATACTTGCTAGTGGCGTCATAACTTTTTTGAGCAAGCGGCAGAGTCTGCACTTATCACTGAAACTGCGGCACCAGTGTCGACAAGAGCGAGTGCAGCGACGCCGTCAACATGTACGTCCAGAACATTGGTGGGCGAAGTGAGAGGCCTTGGTCTTTTCGCTGGCGATGCAGTTGCTGCCTCTGGAACTGCTGCAATTAGTTTTCCCGCTCCGGTGATGAAGGACGACGACGCATCGGCGATAGCGAGCGGCGTCCAGGTGATGGCGAGCGGCAGTTAACAGGAGGGCGGTGGTCGGCGTACGATGAAGTCTGGTCGGGGGACTGAGAGCCTGTGAACAAAGGGCGCAGTGACACATAAAGGGCAGGTTGGAAGGTCTGGTCGTAGCTCTGGCGGTAGACAGGGATGCGCCGACGGCAGTATCGCGCTATGTGGTCAGGTAGCCCACAGGCAAAGCATATTGGGCGATTATCGAGTGCACGCCATTGTCCACTACTCTGGACGGACCTTGGCTGAGCGAAATGAGGAGTGGGTCAGAGCAGCACGGCTGAGGGAAGTGACGTAAAAGTCTAAAGGGATGGTCGAGCTGCTACTTCAACATAGCTTAGAGGTGCAATTACCTCGGCACAGGCAACAGGGCTCGGCAACGATGAAGCGTCACGGGCAGATGGCAGAGCCGCGAAAACTTGCTCCAGGATGACCTGGCGAATGTTTGCCAGCAGAGGTGACGGTGGTTGGCCGGCTGTTGATAGCAGCGATAGCTCACGAGCGACCTCAGCACGAACAAACTCCTTGATCTACTATAACAACGACTGAAGGTCAGATGTGGTGGTCAGGCTTGAGAGGGTGTCATCCGGGACGTCAGAGCGTCGCGTGAGAAGACGCGGTCATCGCACCTCGTCGAAACTCTGACATAACTCGATGACCTCAGAGACAGTGACAGGGTTCTTGGAGAGCAGCATTTAGCAGCATTTGAAAGGCGTCGTCGGAAATGCCTTTCATGATATGTCGCACCTTGTCAGTTTTTGCCATCGACGGGTAGATACGCCAGCAGAGGTCGAGGATGTCCTCTATGTAGCTGGTGAATGTTTCACCAGTTTGTTGGGACCGGCCTCGTAGGCGTTGGTCTGCACGAAGTTTGCGCACACCAGGGCGTCCAAAAACATCTGCGATGCAGGTTTTAAAGGTAGTCGGAGTGGGGATATCCGCCTCATGGTTTCTGTACTACAGCTTGGCAACATCCGTTAAATAAAACATCACGGTACGAAGCTTTGTGGGATCGTCCCTTCTCTAAGTAGCGCTGGCTCGTTCATAAAATTCCAGCCAATCCTCAACGTCTTTCTCGTCGGTGCCGCTGAAGATGTCGGGTTCTCGCAAGAGCGGGGCAACGGGACCGCTCCTGCATGGCGAAGCCGGTGGGGGTGTGAAGACAGCGTCGTCAGGCATGACGGACGGCAGCTTTCGGCTACGCAGTTCCAAGACAGGGAAGACCACAGCACTCTCCCCCAAAATATAGTGTAAATGCAAGGTCAAAAGCGGTATCAGCGTCGGTACAGAAGCAGCAAGAGCTAGCCGGATGTACGGGCAGCGTCGCAGCAGCAACTAAGCAGTCTTAGCTCGTGCCTCGCGCCAACGCGTCGATGTCGCTGCAGTAGAGGGCGTTCCTCGTCACTAAAGCTTATATGTGGCCACATATAGGCTATATAAGTGCCATATATGGCATTTCTGTCAGGAATATTGGCGCCTTGAGTGTGGCACGTAGTCATGTTGCTACATGACACGAATTTTATGATTATCATGTTTGCACCAGTAACATACTTTCGTCTTTCATTCACGTCCCGTAATATCAAATTTGATGTATGTGAAGTTAGCGAAACGGCCCTGAGCGCATCATGGGTGCGGAATGTAATCTTTTTAGATGACACGTATCTTATGATTATCATGTTTGCACCAGTCACATACAACCATCAAGAATTCACGTTCAGTAACACATAATTTGGTATATGTGAAGCTAGCGAAACGGCCGCGAGCGCATCATGAGCTTGGCGTGTAGTCATGACTCATGACACACATGACATGCATGTCATGATCTTCACGTTAGGCACTGTCACTTGTGTTCGCCAAATGTCATACCGTGGCATTTCTGCAACATTTCATGTGAACGAATGATTATCATGTTTGCAGCAGTCACATACCTTCGTCATTATTTGACGTTCCATAACACGGCAATTGGTATATGCGAAGCTATCGAAACGACCACTAGCGTGGCTTTCTCGCAGAACGTTTGAACCCAAGATTGCGTACCTCATTGGAACTCTGCCACCTAAAGGCAGCATATACATTAATTCTACAAATGGTGTTCAGACCACGCCATATTATACTGTTCGGGTGGTCTTGCCAGTAACGCCTATCACGTGAGAATGTTATACTAAGAGGAGCTTCACCCCTTGAAAGAGCGTGCATTCGCTTTTAGCCTTAGTTATGCTGCCACATGAAGTCGTCGCCAGGTCTAGACATAGGGTTCTGAAGCACTCTCCTAGGAAGTCTCGCCCGGGGAACAGCTTGTGGGAGCCTTTAAGCCGGTGGTTCGAAGTGAGTTCAAAACAGTTTTCTTAGTAAAGCAACAGACTGCCAACATTTATTGATTGGAAGAATGTCATTAGCTTTTGTCACTTATTGAAGGCGACCTTAAGAGCAGGATCGGCTTGTTGCTCTTTGAAGTTTCTGTTGAGCATTTGGATAGAATCTTTTTGTTTGGGCTTTATTTGATACGACGCAGCATGGAAGCTGATACACACTGTGCTGATAGAGTACCATCTATTCTTGAGTGTTTCGTGGGAATCCTTGGCGACGTGCAGAAGGTCTATTACACGAGTGACTGTGACGAAGATGTGATATCTTTGCCAGAAGTGTTAACGGGTGTAAAACGAATATAATGAATGATTGTTGGTCTAGATTAACCTGAAGTTAGGAAAGTAATAAAGAAAAAAAACTGGCGTGGCTCAGAGCTAAATAACTGAGTAACCACGCATAGGACCCGGCTTCGAGCTTCATTCAACAGCTCCTTTTTCTCACTTCGTTCTTTTTTTTTCTTTTTTTGAGCGACAATGATTACTTGCACCCGCAGTGTATGGACTATATTAACCTGTAGTCAAGAAGGCGATAACGAAAAAAAAAATTGGCAGATCCCACGTACAATGGGAATCGATGATATGCGAAGCGGGAAAGCAAAAGGTTGATATGTCACTTTAAAATCAGCACAACGTTACGAGGTGAGACAAATGATGCCGCACATGACTTCCGCGTCATCACTATTATGTTTGGATGTGTTCTCTACCTTCGTCATCTATTCACGTCATGTGCTACTAAAGTTAGTATATGAGGAGCTAGGATTATCATTTTTGCAACAGTCATATATTCCATCATGCATTGACGTCACGTAACACCAGTTCGGTATTTGTGGAGCTAGCAAAAAGGCCACGAGCGCATAATGAAGGGCCCAATATACTCCGATGTAGCTTTGACGCGCGCTAGGAACAGCGACGCAAAGTTATCAAAACGCGAGCACTCTATAGTCTGACGCCAGGCAAGACCGGCGCGACCAGCGGCCGTCGCCACGGCCTGATGGCAACCGGAGCGAAAGGCGACATGCTGCATTTCGTGCCGAGGCATTACTCAGCCAACACTGCGTCTCCCTCTTTTCGTGACGGAGGGGCGGTGGACGGGCTGAAACGCGCAATCTGGATGATTGGATGTATTGGAATGGAATAGAATGGAATAGACGGACGGATGGACGGTTGACGGATGGACGGATGGATGGATGGATGGATGGATGGATGGATGGATGGATGGATGGATGGATGGATGGATCGATGGATGGATGGATGGATGGATGGACGGACGGACGGATGGATGGATCGATGGATGGATGGATGGATGGACGGATTGGATTGGATTGGAATAGAATGGAATGAACGGACGGATGGATGGATGGACGGACGGATGGATGGATGGATGGATGGATGGATGGATGGATGGATGGATGGATGGATGGATGGATGGATGAATGGATGGATGGATGGATGGATGGATGGATGGATGGATGGATGGATGGATATGGCTGTTCCTTTAGATCGAGCGGCGGGTAACACCACCTAGCTGTAATACTTGGAGAACCAAAAACTACGTGTATCTTTTTTCCTATTAAATAGTGAAGTTGAGGACTGGTACTTTGCAGTAAAGGGTTTATTTTCATTCGTGCCTTGATTTCAGCCACCAGTCAGATAACCTCCTTTTAGTTATTCTACCCACCTAAAGTCTATTTTGCCCTCCCTCTCCCTAAACCCCCGTGCTTTCAAAAACTCTGTGCATTCATCCTGAACCCCCTAGGATGAAGCTCTTTACAGAATATTACAAAGGGTTCGGATGTTTCCACCTCCTCTCCACACGCACTGCATACCGTGTGAACCCCTTCGTATTTGGCCCTATATGTCTTGGTTCGCAATACTCCCATCCTCGCCTCAAACGGTAGACCTACCCAGAAAATTATTATAGGTCCTTTCCTTGGCTATTACCTGATTAAAACTTCGATAGATCTCTGGTGCGAACATAATAATTATGCCGATTCTCCACATTTTGGTCTTAGCTTCCTTCAACTTCTTCTTCACCAATAATTCTTTTTTGTTTGGCCCTCTGCTGTTTTCTAAGTATTTCCCTGTCAATTTTCTGGTTCGCTTCTTCCATTTTGGTTCAACATTCTTCATGTACAAACGGCTGAAAACCGTCCAAGACCAATACTCCTTCTCATTTGTCTCAATCACTTCTCAAATTTTATCTTGCTGCTAGCTTTCCTGCCCTATAACGAAGTCTATCCCATACCACCTTGTACTCCCTGATTTGGTGTATTCCCGTGAGCTCCTGATCCTATATCTATTCCACGTTGCTTAGTTTCTACTCTCTCTTGAACTTTTGTTCTCATGCGGAAGAGCGCATTGCCGAACGTCAGACCAAGAACCATGACTCATTTCCATATTCCTCTCACAACATCATACCTATTGTAATTCCACAGTGCCCTATTTTTCCTCACTACTGCATACCTGTTACATTTAGTCGTCACGTATATGTCGTGTTCCCTTAGGTACTCTGTCCCATTGCTTACCCATACGCCCAGGTGTTTGTATTTATATGCTATCTCTAGTGTGACCTCCTGTATTCTAAGCTCACTACCTTAATTTTATCATTAAAAAATCACGACTGCTGATTTTTCCTGAATGAATCTAAAATTTAACCCATCTCTCTTATTACCGCAGATGTCCATCAATCTTTGAAAATCTTTCTTGTTGTCGACCAACAGCACTATGTCATCTACGTACATTTAATGTTGGTAGTGCCTGTTCAATGAGTTTTATTTGTTTTACAAAAGAGAGGTTGAAGCCAAGTCCACTTCCCTCTCATTTAGCCTTTAACCCTTGCAGGTACATCATAAATAAAAAGGGTGACGGAGGACACCCCTGCCTAAGTCTCCGTTTTACGCCTGTGGGCTTGGAGACCTGTTTTTTCCACTTTATAACTACCTTGTTATATCTATTAATATCCTCTAAAAGATTAGTGACTCCATCTTCCACACCTAGTGTGTACAGTATTCTGCAAAACTCCTCTTGAACCGTATCGTAAGCACCCTTCATATCTAAAAATGATAGCCACAGGAACCTGTGTACCTTTTCTGCTATTTTGATGCACTGCGTCAGTTTTTGTCTTCCAACCTCCTGTGTTTCCTAAACCCATTCTGCAGTTCCCCCAGCACCCCCTTTTCCTCTATCCCTACCTGCAGTCTTTACTTTATAATCTGCATCGCCAGTCTGCAGACCAGTGATGTCACTGTTATAAGAGGGTAGTTGTTTATGTCAGCTTTGTCCCCTTTTATTTATAGATCATGCTCATCCTTATAAGTTTCCATTCATCGAGTACTTTATTATGGATTATTATTTTCCTCACTGGCTAACTCAAAGTCTGCTTAGACTTCGGACCCAATGTCTTTATCAGCATAATTGGAATGCCATCTGGGCCTGTTGATGTACTACTTGGAACCCTCTTCTCAGTCTTTCCCACTCTCTTTGTTACAATTGAGCCATTGCGCCACTTGAATCATCCTTGTCTATTGTGGTGCATAAGGCACTTCTTTGTTGAAGTTTTTTCTGCCACCCTTGTTCCTATATATTCAATAGTTTCGTCCCATTCAAGCCTAGCACCTTGAGCTGTAGTTATAAACCTCTGTACTACACTTGTCTCATTTCTTAAGGAGTTTAGATGGTTCTGAAATTTCGCAGCTGCTTTTCTATCTTTTTATGTACTTCTGCAAGCCACTGAGCCCCTTTCTTCTAATCTTTTCATTGATCAGAAGGAAGCCTTCCCGTCTACTGCTTAGAAAGATTTCCCATTTTCTCTCAACATAATCTAACAATTACCCCGCTGCTTAGCATGCCTGTGTTCCCTAGGGGCTTCCTAACGTTTTCCTATGGTTCTCTTAACTTCCTCATCCCATCAACTCTCCGGCCTCTGTGTTCGTTTCCGGGCTGACTTGTCACGTGCCTTAGCAAGCTTTATTTCAAACAGTCTAATAAGATTTCTGCATGTACACACTGTTTTATTATCCTGACTGATTACTTTCTCAATTTGTTCAGTAGTTATTTCTATTTGCCTTTCTGAATAAAAATTTTCCTGTAGTTGCTCATCTTGTCTTCTTGCCACTTTCACTGCTTTTCCAAAACTTACGTTTGTGATCACTACACAGACATCTGGAGCCACCTTCATCTATGTGCATTCCTTTGAGCTTATCATACATCCTATGTGACAACAGCGCGTAATCTATCGTCGAATGCAGCCTTCCTACCTCCCATGTTATTTGCCCATCACACTTCTCAAAACAGTTGGAAGGTATGATCAAATTCTGCCTTCCACAAATATTCATGATCATTTTGCCTGTTGCGTCGGTATACACATCTATATCTTCTTCTATGTGTGCATTCATTTCTTTTATTATAATTATGTCGTACTCTCCTTCTTGTTTCTCCATAGCCTTTGATAGACACTATACCGTTGACTGATTCTCTCTAGCCTTTACTCCCATCCACAAGTACACCAAACCAAGGAATGTCATTTGCCCTGCCAATTTCCCACTTAGTCATAAATGTTCCTAACACTCTTGCTTCACCCTATTTGAGTCTGTACTTTTATGAATGTATGCCCCCAAAACAACCCCCTTTTTGCTGCCTTCAGTGTTATTACAAAATTCCCACGCATAGTCCGGATTGTTAGGAGGTTGTTCCATGTCCCTAAGAAGTTTTCTACAAAACCGTATAACATCGGCCTCTCCTCCCTTAGCTGTTCTTCTATGTATTCCCTTCAGCCTGTTCCTGCCTACCTGCATGTTTATTATACCCTACATTTGTGTTGGCTCGGCCCTCGTGGCTACGTCTATTTCTGCCCAGGACGAGGCCTTTCTTAGATATTGAAGCCACTTTGGAATCGTATCTGTCCATGCCACCTGTCAAAGAGTCTCCTTGGTGTTTTTCCTCGTTACTAGCTACGTGCACCCCGAAGAGCCCGCGTGCCACCCAAAAACGTTACTGCGCGTTCTGCAAGTCGCCAACCCCACCTCACGAGCTAGCCACCCATTGAAGTAAATTCTTTCTCGTTCAAAACCACCCCACCTATGCAACTCTCTGGTTATTTCCAACACTTCAAAGCATTTTTCTCGACTCATCCCCATATCTCATGGTTTGCGTTGACAACCACTATTTGCAAGTTGTTATGACGCACCGGTACATCCGGTATCGTGCATGTATCTGAGGAAAAGTGGCGCGCATGTCATCAACCCCTTTCGGCAGCGTGGTCGCTAGTCCTACCGTATCTTCTTTTAAGACATTGTTTAAATCGCCTGAAATTATCACGAGGTTTCGTTGATCAGCTGTAGTTTTGATTTTTACGCTCGCCTGCCTCACGACTGCTTCCAGCTTGCGTCCTGGGGACGTCCTTACCGCAACCTTCTTTTCACCACTTACCCTGTCTTTCATTGCTTCAGCGCATCGATCTAAATTCAAGTCCCCCGCGATTATCACGTGCTGTGACTTTTCAGCTGGAGCGTCTTTTACTTAGGGATTACTTGCACCTGTTACGCCGGCTGCTTTGCCCCCTCCCAGTCCCAAAAGTACTAAGCTTTAGCTGGGTCTTGCGACCGTTGAATCAGCTGAACCGGTGTTTTACAAGCTTGCTTGCCCTTTCTTCTCCGCCGTTCTGGTTGCTGTTGCCCTACTGTTCTCTGCGTAAGTCGCTCTTTTTTTCACCTTCACTAGTGCCTCCTCGGCGGACTCCAGCCTTTCTGTCATAGCCCTCGTTTTCTCGGGCTCTGTCGCCAACGCAGTCTCCAGCTCGATAATTCTCACCAGCTGTTCACTCTGGGCAACCATCATTCTCTCCTAATTTCCCTCGACCTCACATTGCCGGCACTTGGCGTCATCCTCCACTCCCTTCGCTTCAGCACGTCTGTTTATTTTCAAACCCACTCCGCATCCTGGACACTTTACAGACTTTTTAACCTTGTTTTTCTGACACCAGTTGTCCATATGAATTGTCCTACTCGATAATTACAAAACACGGCGTACGACAAACGCTACCCGAAGAAAAAGAGAAAGTCTAAGCTGTACTACAAAAATTTTCGTGTTCAATGTACGTGCATCTATCTCATGGGGTGGCAAGAGAAAAACACAAAGAAACAAACACACGCACAAACTGGTAAATACCTGGTGACTTACTCCCGAAAAAGCCGCACAATGTAATAAGTGTTACAAATGTTTTAACTGCTGCCTTATTAATTATAAAAGCAAGCTCGAAACATGCAAAACCACTTATGTGCGCAGTCGATCGGGACTGCTCAAAAACACGTTCATTCATTGGGCCAGTCTGAACTGCGTCAAAGCAACGCAGCGCGGCTGGCGGGCGTTTGCTAGTCAAGGCAGAACCAGTGCCTGGGTTTGCAACACCGGCGTGGCGCAACGAAGTGAACGCCGGCGAGCACGCGCACGCCTCACATCGAAAGGTATTGGCGCCTTGACTGTAGCATGTAGTCATGTTTTCACGTGACACACATCTCATGATTATGGTGTTTGCACCAGTCACATACGTTCAACATCCATTGACGTCACGCAATACAAAATTTGGCATATGTGAAGCTAGCGAAACGGCCGTGAGCGCATCATGAGTGTGGCATGCTGTCATTTCGTTACATGACACGCATGTGGTGATTATCGTGTCTGGGTGTGTCATTTACCTATGTCGTCCGTTCACGTCACGTAGCACCGAGTTTAGTGCGGACGCGAGCGCATCATGAGCGTAACATGCAGTCATGAATTATGTTGGATGCAGCTGTGCAAGCGCCTTGCAGTCAAAGTCGAGGTTTTCTGCTTTGCACGAGCATGGCCGCTTGATCTTCCCTGGCCGCGGCACGAGCAGCGTTCACACAGCTGTACGTGCATTTTTGTCACACCACAGCAGACGTTGTGCCCGGCGTTAAAAACTTCTTTTCCTTCAATATACGCCGCACACGCCTTTCTCAACACTCAGCTTGGGATATGATATTTGCTTGAGTCAATGACCTTCTCAGCACCCCTTGAGACGACAGTGGCTGTCGTACAGCCAGCGCACCGGCCGCGAACCGCCATCACTACGCAGTGACGGCGGCTGCCGGTGCGCTGGCTGTACGATACACCAAATGACAGCCATGTTGGTTTGCACTAGCGCTTTTTATAGGTGGTAAAAGGTGAGAATTGATATGCCCAACAGTATTACAGTACGCATTCGCTGGCGCGTAGATGATTGTGTCCTATTTATTAGGCCAGGCCTTCGCGGAACGCGCTGCACCGTCAAAGCAAAAGCTGGAAGTACGGTCTTTCAGAGCCTTTTCTAAACAGTCATTAAGTAACTGCTACAAGCACACTTGCTTAATGCCTACTACGGCATTAATAATAAAAAAATTAGGGCAGTAGGCTAGCATTCGCTATGCTGATTTTCGGCATTCTAATGAAAGCGCGGTATCCGCCAAGCTATTGCGAAGAATTTTGTGCCAATCGTTCACACAGTGGCTGAAGATAATAGGGAATTACGCCCGAAGTGAATAGGCAGCACGGTTAATAGCTGAACAAAACCAAGGTTTCGTGATGGGTTGAACATTTGGCATATCAGATCATTTTGCACAGCTCGCTTTGCAACATCTGAATTTTCTCATCTTAAGTACCCCTGGAAACATCGACGGTGCTCGTCTAGAATGGTGAAGATATCAAGACTACGATGCCAAGTCCCGCCCCCCCCCCCCTTCTGAACTTTTATCAACACAGCTCTGGTCTGGCCTATGCCTCCTATGCCTCCACTGCAACGAGATTGAATCCCTTCATGATTTCCTGTTAACGTGCAGGTTATGTACGAATCAAAGGAAGAGACTGTTAGATGACCTCTCCGTAGGCTGGCTTTAAATTTATCCCTTTCGGTGGTCTTTTCATTTGAAGCAACTGAAAAACGATTTAGCCACAGGAACGTTTGCGAGGCCGTATGCGATTTTCTAAAGGGAACAAAGCGAATAGAATGTTAAGCGTAGGCATAAATTCACTTTATTTCAAACCATACTAGCTTCTTCGTTTTTTATTACTTCTGCTTTATTTCTAATCTATTGTTTACCAATTGGTTCTTTGTTGAAACTTCGTTATCTAAATAACCCGGCTGGTGAAAAAATTTCATCTCAAAAATGAGGTACCGTCTGTTTCATGGCTGATCCCCCGTGTTCTGTGGCGCCAGGTCGGACCGACCAACCGACCGACCGACCAACCGACCGACCGACCGACCGACCGACCGACCGAACAATTGTGGTGGCAGCGGCAGCGGACGACTGCGGCACTGCGTCAGACACGAGTTATGATCTCATAGCCGCTTTCGCTGTAACGATTCGGCAGCTTCCCGCAGCAGATACCTCTGAGTACTCGAATTGGGGTTGACGGCGACTTTGCAGTTCACGTAAATCTGAACGATCGATCCGCATAGTTGACATAGTGCATTCATTGTTTCCTGCTTAGCATATTTTTCGTGGCGCTGCTCTCAACGCGAACAAAATGCTCTTTTCATTTAACTTAATGCTGTTCCTTATTATACTAAAAAAAGTCTTTGTAACTTTTCACCTTTATTGTAGGTCAGATTCTCCTTGAAGCCGTTTGAACAGCGGTGCAGTAGGCTTTCTGCCCCCTGAAGCAGAGGCTTCTGTTGCAAAAGGCACAAAGCAGGAGGCCCAAGAAGTTTCATGAGGTCTTTCGAAAACACTTGACGACGATAGAACAAACACTGACGTCATTCATTCAACATGTGCTTGTTGAAATTATTCCTCAGAAACGCAGTCAGCGGAGCTTCCTTATACTAAACATCTACAAATCCCCTTAATCTAGGAGGGACGACTTCGGGTACCTTATAGCGGAAACGTGCAAGCTACGAGAACACTTTGTAGTGGTTGGTGATTTTAACGCCCCACACACGTCATGTGGATACCTATCGGCCACGCGTAAAGGTGCCAAGTAAGAATGCCTCATCTACAATCACAGATGTACGCTTCTCACAGATCCCCAAAAGCCAACCAGAATTGGAACCAGTGCAACCAGAGATACATGCTCTGCCCTAACCTCCGTAAGAGGGCTAAGCAACTATAACTGGTCAAATCCACGTGAAACGTTAGGTATGATCATTACATAATTTCCAATACACCACCCATCTCCAACCCCCGTGCTCCAGAGCAGAAGGTCAGTCTCACTACATGGGATACATTTAGAAGACAACGCTCTCAGACTGACAACAATGGCACACCTTTGAATGAATGGCAACAGTGCCTGCAAGCTGACCTTGATAAAGCGAGCAAGAGGATAAACACTACAACCGCAATTGAAGATGTTAACAGGTACTTTTTAAACCTGTAGTAAGCACGCAGAGGCCTCATAAAACACTGACATAGGCAGAGACACCATGGCAAGCTTAAACTTCGCATTGCTCAACTTACGTTGCAAGCCTAACAATACGCCACATAGCTCATGAGGAAGAATAGGCACAACATTTGTAAGTCTTTTATTGGAACGCTAAGCACTGCGTGCACGTGGAACATACTAAGAGCCCTTGTTGACCCGAAAAGTACCAAGTCCCACACGAGTGGTACCATCCAAAACTTTTTCACAAGCAGAAAGGGGACGACAACAACATCTTACGGAATCTTCAAGAAAAGTACATCGCTGCGGGCCCTTAGCCAAAATATAATAACTACCGATATACAGAGTCAACACCGCTGGGTGTTGATATCACTATGCACGAAGTTCGAGCTTCCCTTCTGAATATCAAGCGCAACACAGCTACAAAGAAAAACAACACTCAATACTCTTTCATACGAAACTTCAACGACGAAGATATAGAACAGCTCATAGATATTGACAACGCTCACTGGAAATCCGGAATATTACACCAGAAATGGAGACATGCCGAAATAACCCTGATTCCCAATTCCAGCCTACCCCTAGAGCTTGGAAACCTGCGGCCAAACTCGTTAACGTCTCGCCTCGGTTAAGTAATGGAGCACCTCGTCCTCCAAAGACTGTAACCTTATCTTGAGGCCAAGGAATTTTTTTCCGCACACACTGTTTGGCTATTGGGCCCATCTTTCCACGCAAGACGTACTTCTCTAACTAAAAGAGGGAGTAATGGACAGTCTCAGTTTCACGCAAACAACATCTGTGCTTGCCTTGGACATCTGCGGTGCGTTTGGCAACGTCTGGCATGACTTAATACTGGAGAATATCGCTTCGACACATTGCGAACGACGAGTTTACGACTTTGTGAAAGCATTACTAAGAAAAACGACGAAAACGATCTGATTAGGCTCTCTTCGCACCGACATAACTAAGCTCGCAGGTATAGGCACGCCGCAAAGATCGGTGTTATCCCCCGACACCCTTCAACATCGCCATGGCTAAGTTACCACCTCTGGCTAAGAGACCGCCTCTGGCTAAGTTACCACCATTCCAAGTTACCACCATTCCAAGTTACCACCATTCCAAGTTACCACCATTCTATGTTACCACCATTCCAAGTTTGCGACATGCTTTATACGCGGACAACGTAACTATATGGGTGACGAAAGGCTCAGACGGACAAATACAAGATGCCCTCAAGAAGCAGTAAACACAGTTCAAGCACACGCAAGAGCAGGTGGTCTAACGCGCTCTGCGAATAAGTCGAACATTATACTCATTCGTCGTCCCCAGCGAAAGCCCGATCACATTCACCTTAGAGGACCATGTAATTCTCTGCGTACAGAAACTTCGCGTCCTTGGCCTTCACATACAAGCTGATCTCAAGGCAACGCACACCATGAAAATATTAGAACAGCAAGTTTCAAAAATCACGCATATGATCCGACGTACCACCAACCGAAGGCATAGACTGCAGTAGCAAGACATTTTACGTATAGTAGAATGTCTTGTAGAGTAGGATGGTAAGTCGCATCACCTACCAAATCCCTTGTGAAACCCTAATGCTTGCACAAGAGAGGAGACTGGACATTCTTCTCCGTAGAACTGTCAAGGCAGCACTTCGACTACCTACGTACGCATCCACCCACCATCTCCTATCCATGGGTGTACACAACAACCTGAGGGAACTAAGCGCAGCACAACGTAATATTCAGCTACGAAGACTCCACAGCACCCATGTGGGAGAGCGGCTACTCGTCAGTCTAGGGTACCTTCCGAATCGGTGTGGATACAGCACACTATGGAAAGAGCGACCCATTGACTTCCGAGCAAGAATTACAGTTGCGCCACTTCTACGCAATTCATACCCTGAGTGCAACACTGAGCGCCGGCGGGCAAGAATGAAAAACCTTACGCACCTCTTAAATCAGTGTACTCCAAACACTCTCTTATACTGCGACGCCACTAGACAACACATCCGCAGTTTTACAGTTGGAGCAGTGCCGAATAATCATCACGACGTAGTAGCCTGGATCAGCGTACCTACAAAAACATGTCTGAGGGTGAAGAGTCTGCCGTTGCTCTGGCGATTTCCCATGCTGCCATAAACCTTTCTCGCAGAGATGTTATTCTAATTTTTACAAACTCAATGGATACCTGCCGTGCCTTCGCACAGTATTTCGTCTCACAGCACACACGCTGAATTTTGAACACCGCAATCCACACGCTACGCAAGTTCTGACTTGTCTGGACCCCTGGGCATGCCTCTCTCCCCGGCCATGACTGCGCTCATGTAGCTACCCGAGCACTCATTAACCGGTATCAGGAGGAAGAACTGTCCAACCCAGATGAGGAGGACACAATTACGGAACTTCTCGGATATAGAGACAGATCTCGATTGCAATAGACGAGAATGCATTCGGTACCCTGCACAACACCACACGCTCACACGACAAGATGCAACAGCGGTGCGTCAACTGCAGGCGACCACGTTTCCGAACCTCTATTTCCTCCACATCCTCCATCCCACTTCTTAACCCTAGCTGTGGAGTAGTACCGACGTTATTTCATGTAAGGCTGAAATGTTAGCGTCCGCCTGCCAGGCGCTCTGCCAACTCCTCTCCCATCCCTGCCCTACAAGATTAGGAAGCCATGCTGCGTGATGAAAGCCCGAGCTGCCAGCGGGCGCTGGTTCAGCTGGCTCGGGACGCAGCAGTGGCTGTGGGAGCTCTGGACTGAGAGCCCCAGCCGACATTTTTCTCTTATTGAAATAAAAAGTTTTCTCTCTCTCTCTCAAGAGCACGTCAAAATGTGTGCTCGAGACACCGCTGTGAAACGCCAACGCCGAGCTGAGAACGCTGTATGCTTTCTTCAGTTCATAGCACGCTATCTACTACAGAGCTGCAAACGCATACTGCGTTTCTCGCGACAGAAAAACGCCACGTGTGGTAAGCGGCACTATTGACTTCACGGTGTAACAAAAAGAAAACAATATTCTCCTAACGCCGGGTTCTCACGTGCGAAACGCCGTTATGGGCATACGCACTGCATATTATATTTATTTACTTGTTTATTAATTTATTTATTTAGAGATTTATTTATTTATCTGTGTATTTATAAATGTGAAGCATTTCTTAAAGGCGGTGGTAAAAAACATTTATTTCAGAAAAAGTCTACTAGAGAGTTCCGACGTGGCCCATCGACGTGCTATAGTGGCCAGACCCTATTCCGGGACGCCAGTGGAGCTGGAAGCTGCCCGTGCGCGCTCCACCAGGAGCGTTGCGCAGCCAAGGTAGAGCAGCCGAGCAGGTGCTCCTCCCAAGCCTCTCTAGTTGGGATAGGAAAAGGGGATGAGAAAGGGACGGGATTAACTGGGCACGATGCTACGACGTGATATGTGTCGGCGAGGACATGACAGGTCGAGCAGGTGCCATTGATTTCCGGCAAAAAGTGCCTGGCGACCGCCGGACTGATAAAGGTGTTCGTCTGCAGGCGGCGTAGCAGTCGTTCGTCTGCTTTCTCCAAACCGCGTGCGGGGTCCGGGTAGAGGCGGCGGCGAAGCCCGGTAATGAACCAAATTTCGCGAAAGCGCGTCCACGTTTGTATTGCCAGATTCCGTCTCGGGACATGGAGGGGCCACGGCCCGGACAGGAGAAGCGCGGGCAGCGGCATTTGCCGCCTCGTTGGCGGGCAGGCCCGAGTGGCCTAGGGGTCCAGACTATACGAATGTGGATGAGGTTTAATGCGCCAAGGCTGCCTGTAGTAGGCAAGCCGCCAGCGGGATCAATGAAACCCTGAAGGTATTGAAAACAGGCCGAGCGCGAGTCCGTCAGGATGGTGCGTGAGGCAGGGTGAGAGGCGGCCAAAGCTATGGCAACCTCTTCAGCGTGCGTTACTGTGTCTGCTCGAAAGGACGAGGCCATCGACGTGTTTGCCCTCTGTAATCACGGCAGCCGTGAAGTGACCCGAGGGGAGGGACCCGAGACGTTCACGTAGAAAACACCAGGACGATCAGAGTGTCGCGTATGAAGGGCCGTGGCGCGTGTTTGTCTACGGCCAGGATGGAGGTCGAGGGTCATATTACGGGGGTAGAGGCTCCACCCATAGCTTTTGACGCCAGAGCTCTGGTACCGGCTGCAGAGGGTCTTGGTCAGATATCGGGTTAAGGCCCAAGTCTGTGAAGAAGACGGCGCCCTGAAGGCGTCTGCGACAGTCAATTGATTTGGTTAACGCGATGAGCTTCGCGCATCTCTGCAAAGGTGTTGTGTACCCCCAGATCGCGAATCAGCTGTTAGAAGTTGCAATAGGTAGGTCCAGAGCGCGTTTGTATACTGAACGAAGAAGGACGTCCAGCTGGTGCTCGTGTCGACGACGCAGGCGAAGGTAAGGCAAGGCGTAGAGGACGCGACTGGTCACAAAACGCGTGGGCCAATCGGAAGGACTGAGACCCGCGGAGGCCGCCGCGCTTGGTAGACACTCGCCGTATCATGTGGCTCACCTGCTCGGTGGTGCGTCTGAGGCCTGCTATTGTGCCCTTTGGATCCAAGGCGATGTGAGGTGAAGGCCAAGGACCCGACTATTTTGCCACTGACGGGACGGTCCCGGATGGAAGAAAATTTTAGGCGGCGGTAGCGAAGAGACTGAAAGACGAGCCGATTTAGCTGGAGAGCACTCCAGGCCGCATGAACCAGCGTAGGTATCCACCAGAAGGGCAGCCTTTTGCAGGCGTTTTTCGATTTTGCGCTAAGGAGCCGGTGTTGGTCCGGATTGTGATATCGTCCGCATATAGTGCGTGTTGTATTCCCTCGACCTCGCTTAGAAGAGAGTGGAGCTACATCATCGCCAGGTTAAAAAGCAGAGGAGACAGGACTGCCCCTTGAGGTGCACCCCGCGTGCCTAATGAGTAGGGCTGTGTTAGGTAGGATTAAGGTGAATGAAGGCGGTGCGATGTGATAGAAAGGCGCGAATGTAGTTGAAAGTCTTCTGCCCGCAGTTTGTGGTAGACAGGGTAGTGAGTATAGTGCTGTGTTTGACGTTGTCGAACGCCCCGCGGAGATCGAGAGCGAGCACGGCTTTATCGTTATGGCGCATAGTAGTCGGCTCTATGATATCGTGTTGAAGCTGGAGCAGGACGTCCTGCGCCGACAGATGCGGTGGTGAAAGCCAAACATCGTGTCGGCAAAGGTCCTCCTGGCCTCCAAGTAGGCGGAAAGGCGTTCTCGAAACCATGGTTTTCATGAGTTTGCCTGCGCAGGACGTAAGTGAGATGGGGCTCAGTGCCTCGATACTAACGGACTTTGCCAATTTGGGTATGAATGTCACGACCAATGTGGTCCGTTGCGTTGGCAGCGGAGAGCCGTCCCATATCGAATTTATAAGGTGGAGTAGCGAGAGGACTGTGCTTGGTCGGGAAGATTTGCCAGGAGCGATACTGTGATTCCGTCGCGTCCAGGGGCCGTGCCCCGTCGCATTTTCGTGAGTGCAATCGTAAATCGGAAAGCGTGTATGGGGCGTCGAGGTCGTAGTTAGGGACGCCCGGAATACGTATATGCTGGGCCCGCGGGATCAATTGTGCGGCAGATGTAGCGGTCACAAAGTTCTCGCGCGAGTTGATCCGTAGTGCCCTGAAAGGCATGCAGAGCACGGTGCAGCTGGCGCTGCGTTTCTCCCCTGGGGGTGGAGGGATCGAGAAAACTTCTAAAGAGTCGCCAAGCACTCTTAGGCTCATCCGGTTTCAGCCTTCGAACAGCTGTCTGCCCAGTTAGCATGGGAAAGTTGTGCAGAGTATGCGGCCACCTCTGCAGTGAGCGCCTCAATGCGAGCGCGAAGTTTCCGATTAAGTTTGTTGCGTTTCCAGCGCCTTACGAGCCCGCGGCGAGCGTGCCGAAGTGTAGGAGGTGTGGATCGAATGCAGGAGTCAAATTAAAAGGTGCAAGGGTGCCAGTGTTCGCTTGTTTTAAATGGAGGGCGTATGATGCCCCACGCTGCATATTCGGTCGAGGAGAGGACGGCGGGAAATGGTTGCATTCTGAAACTGAGTCCAATCGGTGTGAGACGGGCTTGCCCCAGTGTTGGCGCATTTTCTGCCGCAGTGTGAACGCAATGCGGAGTAAAAAGTGATCGCTGCCTAGGGTTTCGCCTAAATTTTCCCATGTAGGATCGCGGATGTGACGGGTGAGGGAGAGGTCGGGGCATGTGTCTCACGTGACCGAGTTGCCGGAACGGTGTGGGTTGTGCCGGATCGTAAGAAGCGTGAGGCTCAGAGAGGAAATGAGCTCCTTGAGCTCTCTTGCCCCGGGGCCTTCTCGTAGTGGTAACCCCAGTGAGGGCTGGGAGCATTAAAGTCCCCGACAATCACCAGTGGTTGTCGGGTCGCTATACGCAGCGCCCACCAGAAGAGATGCTCAAACGAAAGCCCTCGCAAGGCGGGGGGACAGTACACGTTTAAGATATGTATTGATGGTTGGCCCCTCCGCTGAGACAGCACTGGTATTATGCAGTACTCGTAAGGAAGATTCCCAGATCGAGGTCAATCTGTATCGCCGTGTAAGCTTTATGCACGAGGAGACATGTGGTGATGCCACCTACATAGGAGCAGTATCCAGAAAGGGATGGAGCAGGGCCAGATTCTTGGAGCGCCAAGACGGCCGGTGGAGAGCCAAGTGAGCTGAGGAAAAGGGAAGATGTGAACGCTTTCGTCTGTTCCCGAAGCCTCCAGGGTTCCACTGTATGATCTCGAATTTAGACGCAATGTTTGAACGGGACATATGATTGGTAGCCATCGTGATTGTCTTAGGTTTTATATTTGGCCCTCCATGTTCCCGCTCGGCATCCTCAGAGGCAGGAGGGGCACAGAGGCCGGATTGTCCGACGGCCGGGGTGTGGTAGCCACCTTACGAAGACGCCGTGGAGGCTGCACTTTCACTGCTCACCGAGCAGGAGCGGAAACGCGATGCCTTGGGTTGAAACTGGGTGATTGCCCAGGCTTGAATAGCCTGGGTAACCTCTGCTACTATGCGTTGGACAGAGAAGCTGGTGAGGAGGTGATTATCGAAGCTTCGACGCGCGTAAAGCGTTCTCTATGCGCGGGGCACGCTCCTCGCTAGGAAGAGTTCGGTTAGCGGGCAAGAGAACCTGAGGTGCCCCAGGAGCCTCAAGAGCTTCTGGAGTAGATGCGGGACCGGTTCCGAGTGCTGGAGTACACATGGCTGCTTGAACCGGCGGTTTAATGGAAGTGGACTTAGCGCAAGGACAAAGCTTGGACGTAGCTGGCGTAGCCACCTGGACAGCGGAGGCAATACCGGATGGCCTTGCAGTACACTGTTGTTGGGTTGAAGTCGCTTATTTACGAGTTCGAGTTGTTTAGTTAAAAGGGAATTTTGCTTTTGAAGTGCCGCAACTTGCTGGCGAAGGGCCACCAGTTCGGGAGAAGGAGGATCGACAGAAGGGGGTGAGAGAGCTTAGAAGCAGCATTCCCTGCCCAAACTGCTCACCTGAGGTACCGCCGCTGGTGCTTCGAGTGGTGGGAATGCCTGAGTGTCGGCGTGGAGTGTGGAGCCGACTGATGCAGGTTGGTGCCGGCTGTCTGGCTGTGACGAATATGAGGTGGTTCCTCGAGGAGATGTTGAGGGCTTCTTTGCGTTTCCTATATTTTGCCATGCATGCCACTGGTCCCGTCTCATGGGCGCCGTGGCAGAGGAGGCACTTGGGGTGGCAGTCATGGGTATGAGACCTGCAGGTGCGGGGGTTCCACATTTGGCACACTGCGTTGGAGCGGGGTGAGGACACTGAGTTGGTCGATGGCCGATGGTACCGCACTTGTGCAAACAGGGACCGTTTCCTTGTAGCGCGGATATACGTCGCCACGCAGTGGTAGAAGAGGAAGCGGGGTAACTTCGTGCCCTCGAAAGTCCCACCGCCGCTGCGGAATCTCCGAGTTTGCGGACTGCAAGGATAGTACCTCCAGGCTAATAACAGTTCAGACTTTATCTTCTCCAGGGCTTTCAGCAGGGTTTACGTTGATGACGCCCTTGCATGTATCCCCTGGTGCCTTGGCGTGGCCTCGAAGGGCAGCTGCTGATCCCCCACTTGCAGCTGGAAGTCCCCGAGGAGTCGCTGTGCCATAGGCAAAATGGTGGTGATACAGACCAAGATGTTCTGTTCCCAGATTGGCCACACTTGAATTTGCGTGGTAGTCCGGTCGCCGAGGTAGCTGCGGATGGCGTCGCCCGCGCGATCGACCAGGACAAATGTGCGTAGCTCGCAGGGAACGCGAGGTTTCACTACTACGATGCAGTCGTCGCGAGAGAGGCGAGGAGTCTGACGCGGACGCCACTTGCGTTGCTTCGCTGGCTGCGAGGACGGAGCAGAGGTAGGCACACCACCGGAGGGATGGCGCGCCGGCGTCCTTGCAAGGCTGGGGAATGGTGGCCAGCTGTGGCGTCTCGTTGTTGTTGAGACGCAGACTTTGATTTGGCTTGCTTGCGTTGCCACAATCTCACCATGTCGTCGAGGTATTCGTCTTCTGATGGCATAGTATTTACGGAGGATAAAATCTCCATGGACAGTACTTGGCTTGAGGTAGGATCATAGCCCGTAACCACGTTGGCGGCCGCCATTGCCGGGCGGAGAACCCTTAGCGAGGCGGCGTTGTAGCCGGGAGTGAAGGATGTCCCTCAAGTTGTCAAAACTGAACCCACCTGGACGAAGGTGTTGTCTAGGCGAAGCGGAGAACTTGGCGGTGACGATAAACCCAAGTTTCAGGGGTACCAGGGTGGATGTCCGCATAAATAGCAGAAAATCTACGGAGGCGATGTGGAGTGCGTCCGTCACCATCGAGCGCTCGCAGCGCCCCCCCTTCTTAAAGAACCTCGGTGACTTTGAGAGTCTCTATCTATCTATCTAGCCGCCTGCGACTTTTAGCTCCCCTGGCTGTTTCGATAATAGTGTCGATACCAAACTTCGCATGACACAACATGACAGTATGAACAACATGTTTGATAATCATAACATGAAAATCATGACATAAATGACATGAATCTGCAGCTCTTGCGGTGGTTTTGTTCACATGGCATTTTGCAAAACTGTATGAAAGGATATGACTGCATGGCGAACACAAGCAATAGACCCTAACTTGAAAATCATGACATGCGTGTCATGTAACAACATGGCTATATGCCAAGCTCATAATACGCTCGCGACTGTTTCGCTGGCGTCCCATATACAAAATTCGGTATTATGGTACGTGAATATGTGACGAAGGTATGTGATTGGTGCAAACATGATTATCATGAGATGCTTGTAATGTAACAACATGACTGAAAGCCACGGTAATGAAGCACTGGCGGCCGTTTTGCTAGCTTCACTTTTACCAAATATGCTATTACGGGGTGTGAATGGACGACAAAGGTATGATACTGGTGCAAACATGATAAACATGAGATGCGTGTCATGTAACGTGGCTACATACGGCACTGATGATGCGCTCGTGGCCGTTTCGCTAGCTTCACATGTACCAAACCCGGTATTACTCAACGCGAAGAGACGACATAGGTAAATGACATATACGAACATGATAATCACGACATGCGTGTCAGGTAACAACATGACTACATGCCATGTTCAGGATGCACTCGTGGCCATTTCGTTAGCGTCACATACGCCAAATTTGGTATTATGGTACGTGAATTGATGACGAAGGTATGGTACTGGTAGAAACATCATAATCATGAGTTCTACGTCATGTAAAAGCATGAATACATGATGCCACGACCATCATGCGCTCGCGGCCATTTTGCCAGCTTCCCACGTACCAAACTCAGTATTACGCAACGCGAATGAACGACATAGTTAAGTGACACATCCAAACATGATAATCACGGCATGCATGTCATGCAACAACAAGACTACATGCCACACTCATGATGCGCTCGCGACCGTTTCGCTAGCTTCACACATGCCAAACTTGGTATTACGTGACGTCAATGAATGACGAAGGTATGTGACTGGTGCAAACATGTCACATGCTTTCGTCATTCTGTCACACTGGTTCGTTTTTCGATAACATTGAGTTCCAGGTGAATTGTTCGCACTCCCCTTCTGCAAAAAAAGACAAAGTTCAGCATGACTTTGTAAACTTCAGGGTAGGGGTATTTATTTCATACTTTCTAAGGCTTCATTGAGCTTTTCCCCATGTTTTTCAAGGTTTTTGCTGTTTGCTGCGAAAGTAGTCGACAAGTAGATAACGAGCTACTGAAATAAAAGCCGGCCGCTCGCTTGCTTGACAAGATGGAGAAGTTGATTGTACTAAATAGATAAAAAGTTGTGTTTGTATAAACTGATCACTTTCGTTCCGTTTTTTTAGCTGCAAGACCGTTCATATTCCGCCCAGCAGAATGACTGCCATCATTCACTCACGTGTTTTGCCAAGTAATAATATTTATTATTGTATTACTTACAGGGGGATTCAATCTCCGCAATGCAGGGGGATACAATCTCCCCACTGCTACGTACCGCATGCTTACAGAAGGTTTCCAGAGGCCTAGAATGGAAACAGTTAGACATAAAAGGTAATGGAGAGTACCTTAGTAACCTGCGCTTTGCCGATGACTTTGCATTGCTGAGTAACTCAGGGGACAAATGATGATGATGATGTGTGGCGCTTTATGGCGCAATGGCCAATTGATGGCCAAAGAGCACCATTTCAATGAGTATAGAGATGTGGACGATGATATGTTGCGTGGCTGTGTAGGGGCCTTAAAATTCCTCGCGATAATGCGGGTAAAAACATAAGTATCAAAGACATGACAGGGACGTGATATGCATAGTAAAAAGGGTGACAAAGGTTTTGATAATAGAAACGTGTAAAAATATTTGGCACTAGCACAAGTGCCTCTTCAGCGCCCTTGTGTCCAAGGGCTGTGAGGCAAGTGCTTTCTTGTATAGCCACCGCTGCAAAAACCTCTCTGCAGAGGTCGTGCTACGGGATGCCAGGGTATATGATATCAAAACTATGAATTTCTTTTAAAAACGCTAACAATGATTTATGACTAAAAGCGGTTCCCTACCGACGAACATTGCAGGGTGTAAAGGTATATGTTGTCGGTAGGGTAATGGAAAGTGTTGTTTTCTTAGAGTGTCCAATTGTTTGCACTGAATTAAAATGTGGAGAACTGTTAGTGCTTCACCGCATCTGTCACACAATGGCGGATCGCCACCGGACAAAAGGTATGTGTGTGTCGTGTATGTGTGTCCTATCCTGAGCCTGGTTAGTGTTACCTCTGTTAGACGTGATTTTGATACAGGTGGCCAATGGCCAAGGTGTGGCTTGATAACGTGCAGCTTGCTTTGTGTGTGTCTATCCCACTTGCTCTGCCAGTAGTCCCTGAGCTTTCGTTTGAGAGACGGCTTTAGATCAAGGGGCGAGATCGATATGGGTGTGGTTGAACTGATTTCGTGGACGAATGCAGCAAGCTGATCCGCCATCACGTTGCCTTGGATCTCACGGTGCCCTGGCACCCAGCACACTACAACGTGTTGTTCGAGTGTGTAGAGTGTGCATAAAATAGAGTAGAGTGAAATGAGGACAGGGTTTTTTTTTGTTTTTTAAGATTGTGCAGAGCCGTAACCACACTGAGGGAGTCCGTATAAATTACTGCTTTTTGTATTTGTGATTGCTTGATGTGTTTAGCCGCCACAAGTATCGCGTAAGCTTCTGCTGTGAAGATACTTGTGCCTGGATGTAAAGGGCCAGCATCCGAAAAGGATGCGCCGACAGCAGCGTAAGACACAGAGGAGTTAGACTTGGAGGCATCTGTGAAGAACTCAGGACGTGTGTATTTGTGTTGAAGTTCCAGGAAGTAGTTTCGGATATGGGCAATAGGTGCATGTTATGTAACTTCTAGAAAAGACACATCGCAATCTATAGTCTGCCACTGCCACGGTGGCGGGTATGCTACAGGAGCCATTAAACTGTGTTCAAGTGAGACTCCAGTTTCCTCAGCTAGACCCTTCAGGCGAACTGAGAAGGGCTGCCTCATCGAAGGCCTGTTTTGAAACAGAATTGAGCTCGACAAATCATTAATAGTAGAGTATGGTGGGTGCTTCTTGTCTGCTTTCACCTTAAGGAAATAATCAAAGGACGTGTAAGTTCTCTGCAGATGAAGCGACCACTCATTTGACTCAACATAAAGGCTTTCTACGGGGCTGGTGCGAAAAGCACCCGTAGAAAGGCGGATGCCCAAATGGTGCACGGGGTCCAGCATCTTCAAAGCACTTTGAGTCGCAGACTGATAAACAACGACCCCATAATCTAAGCGGGTACGAATAAGGCTTCTATAGAGGTTCATGAGGCATTGCCTATCACTACCCCATCTAGTACGTGACAACACTTTTAAAACATTCATGGCTTTTAAACATTTTGTTTTTAGATACCTGATGTGCGGTACGGAAGGTCAACTTGTTGTCCAAGATTAATCCTAAGAATGTATGCTCCGTATTAACAGACAGACGTTGACCGTTCATTTCAATGTCGGGTTCTGAGTGCGTGCCTCTCTTTCGGGAGAACAAGACCCATGAGCTTTTTGTGGGTTAAGTCGGAATCCATTTTCTTCTGCCCATTTAGAGACCTTGTTCAAAGCTAGCTGAACCTGCCGTTTACACATTGCCAAGTTGCATGACTTAAAGCCAAGCTGAGCGTCATCGACATATGTACAATAGAACATATTGCGGGGGGTGGAAAGGTGCAAGGAATTCACTTTGATAATAAAAAGTGTACAACTAAGTACACCGCCTTGCGGTACTCCCGTTTCTTGAACAAATAATTGGGAGAGAACACTTCCCACACGCACACGTAATGTCCGATTGGGCAAGTAACTCTCGATTATGAAAAGCATTCTACCGCGCACACCCAGGTGAGACAAGTCTCTTAATATGCCAAAACGCCTTGTGTTGTCGTACACTCTTAAAAAAAATGGAGTGACGTTCTCTCCATTTAGGGAGAAACGGCGATGTCCCCAATGTTCGTCTTTAAATAGAGAAACGTTGCTCCCTTATCCACGGAGAAACACGTTCCTCCTTATGAAAATCAACATGGCTGCCCCCCGGCGAAGCGAATAGGCTTAGCAAATGCAACTATTCTCGACTGATAAGGAGTACACGGCACTGAAAGTTACAAAAAACGGTCCGCTGAGCTTGATATTGCACGAAATGAATATAAAAACAAGCAGACTAACCTGTGGCGGTGAACACATCGTGAAAGAGAACGACGGAGCAAGTACGTTTCGTTCGGTCAGCGAAGCCACGTTCACTCCGATAGACACGGATATATACTGCAAAGCCCTCACCTGAAGAATGCATGCTAGGCATGCTGTATTTATTTCTCGCAGATTCACATAGTGTAGCGAGGTTATCCATGCGTTTACGGATCCACAGGTCACGAGATGTGCCTCCAAACCGTAGACTCGATCGCAGCGAAACCATTCCGACTCAGTATTGCAGCTTTGATAGACAGATGTTCAACGTTATATAAGTAGCTGGAGGTGTGAGAGCGTCATAACCGTGAAGTAGGTGGTAGCTGGCGCCATCAAGAGGGACTGAACTAAAAAAAAGTTGCCTGCCGCGACGTACATTGTCATACCCACTTTCACGGCTCCCTTGTGGATTGTTTACGCCTCAACCCATTCAGGATTTCTTACGTCACAGCCCATTGAGGATTACTGTCACTGACACCGGAAGCCTAAATAAGCTCTGATGCAATGCATATAACTACACTTGCACACATACTGTACATATAGTACGCAACAAATATACGCTATCATATACGCTAACAAGTACGCAACAAGAGCACAATCAAACACTCACAGCAACGAATCACACTACGACGTGCTTACTCACACCATACTATGAAAGCGCGCCAGCTTATATAGCGATGAATTTCGACTGACCATAGTGGCACAGGTTACAAGTAGGTTTTCTTACACTTTTTTTACGTTTCGTATCAATACCACAATATGCGCACACCTAAATATATTGTATCTGATGCTAAGACAAACGCGAGTTTATCAATGGTTGCACAATAATGAACGGAACAATTACTAGAGCTTATCAGGTTTCACGAAGGCGGATACCCCCAAGCCTTGCATAGTTGCCCACGGCATTCCGAACGCTGCGCCATCTGTTGACCAGTGCCACAGTTACTTTTTTTTTCTTGAAGCTTTCGAGAGTGCAAACACTTGCCGCGCGTTAGCCATTTCGGAGGTCACGTTTCTTTTTCTTCTTGTTACTTGGGAGGGCGCAGCATGCGGACCAAACTTTGTCTCCGTCGTGGTAGGTGTTCTGTGGTCACGTCGACCTCGTTTAGTTGCTTCGTCTTAACGTTTGCTTATATTCTTTTTACGTGCGTACCACAAGTGTGACCGCCGTTAGCCATGGATACAGTACACCACTAGCCCTTCAATGACAAGGTTTTTGATGCGGTAACGACCGTCCTAACAGTGTATACGTACGTTACAACGCGGGTCTTGCGAGAGAAATAAGCGATGACCTCGCATCCGACGGTATTTTTTCGTGAGCTATGACAGTGGCTGTTGGCGTCGCGACAGCTCTAATACTTGAGTGGAGGAACTATCGCTGCAGTGCGCAAGCTTACTATAACTTTATATAATGTGTTGTCTGCATACATTTCTGCTTCAGATGCCTCTCGCGATTCGCCTCGCGAGTCAACTGGCAATCATAGTGCGTGCCACAATTTTGTTGTTAGCGCTGCGGCTCTGGTGGTTATTACTCTGGATTCGGAATACTCTTTTCACAAAGGTGAGTGAGCGTTAGTACTCACTAGCTGTGCACAGCTGTTACTAGAAGTGCATTTTGTGTTGAGTTTCTCACGACAAAGGAGAATCATGGACGAGAAAGGCATACTGCACGCGTGCATAATTCCTTCCTACTTCTCAGTGCTGGCATGGGCAATTCAAAACGAATGCGATTCAGAATTTGGTTTAACCTACAGAAGTCATTGGTTAACTTTTCACAAAAGTTTAGTTATGATGATGTTTAAAAAGTTTCTGATGGTTGTAACCTAGCCTGGCGAATAAACACCCGGTGAAACTTCGCAGCCTGTTTCCCTTTGTGCTTTCACCTGCCGTGGCAGCGTAGCCTTATTGGGTGTCGTGTGACTATGCTGGAGGACGCAGGTTCGACTTCTGGCCACGGCGGCCGTATTCAAATGGGGGTAAACTGCAAAGAACATCCATATGGCGGTAGTGGCACGTATAACTCTATCAATTGTATATGATCGTACTTTCACGCATGGAGTGTACAGTGGTATCAGGATTCCTAGAATGATGAAAAGTGTGATGCCTTTTACGCGCCTCGTTGAATTCACGAGTGCTGTTGGTGCCGTGCGAAACTAAAAATGCGTGGGCTTACCAAGTATGTCGACACCGAAAAAAATCATCATTTTTTTTCCCTCTAAGGTAATCGATAAAGCAAGACTGCTTGGGAAGCAGAGCTCCTTGTATTCGTGACAAATTGGTAGTATGAAACAACACGAGACACACATGGAAGTGTGCGGAGCATCGTGCGAGTGCATGACGATAAAGAAATAGAGGCTTTCACTCTACACTAATAAAAAAAGAAAACGTCACTCCTGCATTGCTTACAACAATCTTAGGTAAAAGCAATCGCTCGCGACTGGCCGCGGCCGGCTATAGGCTTGGCGTGCGCATTCGCGCGAGCAAGACCCCCGTGATGAGGATAAACTTGAACGCTGAAGGAGCAACGTTGCTCCTTTGGTCCTTGCCGCGAGAGGGCGCGACGGGTAAAGTGCCTGAAAGGGAGGAAGTCGCTGCGCCGAAGGAGCAACGGAGCCCGTTTCTCCATTCTCGCTCCCTTTTTTTTAGAGTGTAAGCCTTTTCGATATCGAGAAACACAGAAAGAAAGTATTGTCTGTGGACGAAAGCGTCTCGGATCTGTGCCTCGATACGCACCAGATGGTCGGTGGTAGATCTACACTCTCGAAACCCACATTGGTATTGGTCAAGCAGATTGTGTGTTTCAAGGAAATATAAAATTCGGCGGTTTATCATTTTTTCAAAACGTTTACAAAGGCAGCTGGTCAGTGCAATTGGCCTATAACTTGAAACAGAGGAAGGGTCCTTGCCCCGTTTCAAAATAGGGATAACAATGGATTTTTTCCAGGCAGTAGGTATGGTGCCAGAAAGCCAGATAGCATTCTATAGGGAGAGTAAAGTTTTTCGCGTTTTAAGCGGCAGGTTTTTCAACATTTCATACATGACATGGTCGTGGCCTGGGGCAGAATTACTGCAGGAATTTAGTGATTTTTGTAGCTCAGCTAAGTTGAAAGGTTGGTTGTATGCCTCGTATTTTGTACACTTGTATTCCAGTTTCTGCTTTTCGATTTTTGCTTTATATCTTTGAAAAGCTTCAGGATAGTGTGACGAGCTAAAGACCTGCTCGAAGTGTGCACCGAGGAAGTTCGCCTGATCTTCCAGGCTGTCACCCTGTGTGTTTACGAGTGGGAGTGAATGCACTTGTCTTCCTGCTACTCTACCAACCATGTTCCAGACTTTAGCCTCTTGGGTATATGAATTAATCCCCGATAAAAACTTGTGCCAGCTTTCTCTTCTGGCCTGCCGACGCGTTCTCCTGGCCTGAGACTTCAATTTCTTAAAAGTGGCAAGATTTTCGGCTGCCGGTGAGTTCCGAAGCACCCTCCATGCTTTGTTTTGCTGCCTGCGTGCATTTTGGCACTCTGAGTTCCACCATGGCACAGGTCGTTTTCTATGATGTCCATTCGTTTGTGGTATGCTTTTTGTTGCTGCATCAATCAGAGATTCTGTAAAGTAGTCGACCGCCGCATTAATGCTTAAAGTGCATATGTCGCGCCAGTTTAAATGAGTGATGTTATAGAACTGTTCCCAGTTGGCTTCGCTTAATAGCCATTTTGTAACTTGGCGCGGACATTATGTGTATGTAGGTGTGCTCAAAACTACAGGAAAATTGTCACTTCCGTAGGGATTAGTGATGACTTTCCAGTGAAGTAGAGGCACAAGTGATGGAGATACTATGCTAAGGTCTATTGAGGAATAGGTATTGTTAGCGAGGTTATAATAGGTTGGTTCTTTTCAATTTAGGAGACACGCGCTTGAAGAGAAAAGAAACTGTTCAATCAGTCGACCTCGGGCGTCACAAAGAGAGTCGCCCCATAGCCTGTTATGTGCATTAAAGTCCGCTATAACAAGATAGGGTTCGGGAAGTTCATCTATCAAGGACTGAAATTCATGTTTGTGTAGTTGAAAATGTGGAGGTATGTATATAGAGCAAACGGTGACGAGTTTGCTTAGAAGCACCACTCGAACAGCCACTGCCTCAAGAGATGTTTGGAGTTTCAAGTGTTTACATGCTAAACCTTGCTTAACTATAACGGCTACACCTCCAGATGATGCCACGGCATCATCACGGTCCTTTCGGAAAATAATGTAACTGCGTAGAAAGTTGGTGGGTTTAGATTTTAAGTGTGTTTCCTGTACACACAGCACTTTTTGTGAGTGAATGTGTAGAAGTTCTTGGACATCGTCGAGGTTTGTGAGAAGGCCTGTGACATTCCATTGTACAATCTGTGTTTCCATATTTGATGGAAAGTGGTGGTGTGTGTACGGAAATGAAGTGGCTGTTCGAGTGGGAAGTTGTAACGTAAGTAGCAGGGCCGTCGTCGGGCCCTGTTATTGGTTTCTTGGTTCTTTTAGCGCGCTCTAGGGAGCCACGCCGCATTTCCGGCACCTGAGGTACCGTGTTTGTGTCCACTGCCTCACGTGAAGCACTGGACGCCCGCGTACGCGAGCTGCTGTTGAGTATTTGTGACCTCGCCTCGTGAGACGTGGTCGGTCGACCCGACAACCCTGGAGTCGCCTCAGTCTCTGGCTTGTTAGGTGGAGCAGGCTTGGCTGCTTCCACCATGGGGCCGGCCACCACACCCGATGGCTCACTTTGCGTGGGCCTAGGTAGTGGCGGAGGGTGATGCGACGCTGCCCCCTGACGCGCCGCATCAGCGTAAGTTGTGACGTGAAAAGCCGAACACCTTCGGCGTGCTTCCTTGTAGGAGATATTTTCGCAAATCTTCAGTGTAATAATGTCTTTTTCTTTTTTCTACTGTGGACAAGAACGTGAATATGACGCGTGGTCTCCGTCACAGTTTACACAATGTAGGGTTTCATTACATTTGTCAGAGATGTGGCCTTGGGCACCGCATTTGGCACAAGCAGGTCGACCACGACAGCTCTGAGAGCCATGGCCGAACCTTTGACACTGGTAACATCGGCGGGGGTTTGATATGTAGGGTCTGATCGGTGTCTTTGTATAGCCAGTTTCTATTGTTTGTGGTAGTTCACTGGTGGCAAAGGTCAGTACCAAGTGTTTCATGGGGATTTCCTGATTGTTCCTTCGGATGACGATTCGCTTCACATTGGTCACAGTCTGTTCTTTCCAGCCCTCGAGGAGTTCAGCCTCCGTCAGGTCAAGGAGGTCTGTGGAAGAAACAACTCCACGTGCAGAGTTCATGGATCGATGAGGTGTTACGCTGATGGGAATGTCGCCGAATGTTGCAAGGTTCTTTAGTTTGTCAAATTGTGTTTTGTCACGGAGTTCTAAAAGAAGGTCACCGCTAGCCATTTTTGTAACTTTGTAGTCATCACCTAATGTGGCTGTCAGGGACCACGATACTATGAACGGGTTCACTGGTCTGGCTGTTTTGTTGGGCTTCTCACTGTGTGCAACATGATAACGAGGGAATACTTCTTTGGGTCGGCTGAAAAAGGAAAATTCTTCGGAGCGTACGCGCTTTGAAGCGGCACGATTACTGAGAAGTGGAAACCTTCTCTGCATGATAGAGGAATGTAATTCAGTAACGATGGCGCCCACCCACCACGGAACCCAACGAGGGGACGCTACAAGGTCCATGAAACGCAAAACATGCAGACGCCAGCCGTACACCGCTACGATAACCTAATGCGCGTAGGCCAAGGTTGGCTAGTTGCACAAGGTTAACCCAAGCCACCCATGAAAATGGGGAAGTAACAGAAGAAATTAGAAGACAGTATGGATTTAAAGAGGAGAAAAGACGAAGGTGTGGGAGAGAGAGATAGGGAAAGGCAACTGCCGATTTCCCCTGGGTGGGTCAGCCCAGGGGTGCCGTCTACGTGAAGCCGGGGCCAAAGGGGTGTGTTGCCTCTGCCGGGGGGCCTTAAAGGTCCAATCATCCAGCGTCGGCTCAACCCCCAGGATCCCCTTTTCCTCGAACACGGCAAAGCCACACACGGCTAGGCGTAGGAGGGAGTCAAGACTCCCCCGTTAGCTCGGGTCCGTGGTGTCGCTACACACCAAACGCCTACTTGCGCAGGCGCCCCTGCGGGGTCAGGGGACGAATGGAAACTCATGATTACGGAGTTAGACAAGGAGAGCAGAAAGGTGGGTTTTAAAATTAATCTGCAAAAAAGGAAAGTGAAGTACAACCTCGTCAGAGAGCAGCGCTTCGAGATAGGTAATAGTATACTTCAAGTTGTAAGAGACTATGTCTACTTAGGGCAGGTAATAACCGTGGAGCTGAACCACGAGATTGAAGTAACTAGAATAATACGAATGGGGTGGAGCATATTTGGCAAGCACTCTCAAATCATGACAGGTAGATTGCCAATATCCCTCAAGATGACAATATATGACAGCTGCATCTTGCCAGTACTTAGCAATGGAGCAGAAACCTGGAGACTTACAAAGATGGTTCAGCTTAAATTGAGGACAACGCAGCGAGCAATGGAAACAAAAATGGTAGGTGTAACCGCAAGAGACAAGAAGAGAGCAGAGCAGATTAGAGAACAAACGGGGGATAAGGATATTATAGATGAAATCAAGAAGAGGAAATGGACGTGGGCCGGGCATGTAGTGCGTAGACAGGGTAGCCGCTAGTCATTAAGGGTAACTAATTGGATTCCCAGAGAAGGAGAGCGAGTTAGGGGGAGACAGAAGATTAGGTGGGCACATGAGATTAAGAAGTTTTCCGGTATAAATTGGCAGCAGCAACCACACGACTGGCGAAACATGGGAGAGGCCTTCGTCCTGTAGTAGAAGTAATCAAGGTGATAATGATGATTGTTATTATTGTTCAATATTACGTAAATTGCATGGCACGTTTGACTCCGCAATTCTCACGAAGTAGTCGATTGCATTTGGGTGACATGTTGGTTTAGTCTGATATCTTGCCCCGCCGTGGTGGTCTGGTGGCTAAGGTACTCGGCTGCTGACCCGGAGGTGGCGGGTTCTAATCCCGGCGGCGGCGGCTGCATTTCCGATGTAGGCGGAAATGTTGTAGGTCCGTGTGCTCGGATTTCGGTGCACGTTAAAAAACGCCAGGTGGGCGAAATTTCCGGAGCCCTCCATTACGGCGTCTCTCATAATCAAATGGTGGTTTTGGAACGTTAAACCCCGCATATCAGTTAATTCATTCATTCATTTTTATTTCCTTAAGGACCCCACTGGGGGTATTACATAAGGGTTGAATACACAGGAAAAGAAAACATTTGAACACGTTAGTTTTCACAGCACAGGTGATTTGTAACATTTGTCGCGAAGGTTGATGGGCAGGTGGTTGAATCAATGGAGCAGGGAAGGTCGTTCCAATCCTTGACGACGCGGGGGAAAAAAGAAGCTGAAAAAGTGGCAGTTTTGTTGCGATAACGGGACACTTGAAGTGGATGGCTTGTGTGGTGGGAAATGTATGTCGGGGGGAGAATGTAAGGAGCTGCATTGAGAGAAGAGTGAAAAAATTTATGAACGAGAGAAAGGGTGGCGATACAGCGGCGAACAGAGAGGGGTGATAAACCGGATTGTGCTTTCAAGGATGAAATGCTGATGTCGTATGAGTACTGGGAGTGAATGAATCGAACGGCGCGATTTTAGACAAATTCTAGGTTGTTATTGAGGTATGTTTGGGGTGGGTTCCATATAGGGGAGGCATATTCGAGTTTCGATCTGATGAGGGACTGACATGCCAGCAACTTCACATGTTTTGGTGCATGACGTAGGTGACGCTTCAAGAAGCCCAGAGTTTTATTTGCCGATGAAATGACGTTAGTAATATGCGCATTTCAAGTGAGATCGCCATACAATGTGACACCTAGATACCTGTAGGATGGTTGTGATTGTACAGGGACGTTGGCGATATGATATGAAAAAATGAAAGAATTCTTACGGCGGGTAAACGTAACAAGTTTGCATTTGTTAGGGTTAAGAGACAAAAGCCAATTATCGCACCAATCTTGAATGTGGTTAAGATCGTTCTGGAGAAGATTTTGGTCGTGAGTGTTAGTTACCGTCCGATAGATTACACAGTCATCTGCAAACATGCGGATTTTGCAGGATACGCTGAGGGGTAAGTCGTTGATGTATATCAGAAACAGGAGGGGGCCAAGAACTGAACCTTGAGGTACGCCTGATGTTACTTTGAGGTAAGCAGAAGATTTATTATTAACATACACAAATTGAGAACGGTTAGTTAGAAATGCTTTGACCCAATTTAGTACACTTGGGTCTAAGTTTAACTGGGATAGTTTTAGCATTAGTCTTTGGTAGAGTACTGTGTCGAATGCTTTTGCGTAATCTATAAAGATTGCGTCAGTTTGTAAGTTTTTGTCAAGGTTAGCATGCAGATCGTGAAGAATTATTGCTAGTTGTGTTTCGCAGGAGAATCTTTTCCTAAAACCATGCTGGCTGGGGTGAAAAAAGTTGTTGGGATCTAGAAAGTTTACAATCCGAGAGTAGATGACATGTTCCATGATTTTGCATGGGACGCTTGTTGAAGAAAAGGGACGGTAGTTCAATGGACAGTTCTTATCACCTGATTTGTAGATGGGAACGACCTTGCCCATGTTGCAGTCATCTGGAAGAATGCCTGTGGAGAGCGACTGTGCATACATCAAGCACAGAAATGGGGCGATGGTGTCATGAATATTTTTTAACACTTTTAAGGTAATATCGTCGACGCCACCTGATGAGGACAGTTTCATGTTTTGAATAATACTTGAAATACCACCTGCGCAAAAAACAATTGAGCACATAGAGTGTGTCAACAGCACCAGGGCAGGAGAGGAAGGTACGCTAGATTCGTTAGTAAACACAGATGAAAATTCGCTGTTAAAAGCATCAGCACATTAATCATCTGAGAGCATGTGACCAGAATCATTAGTAAGGTAAATGGTGCTGGTAGACCGAGGGTTCACTATCTGCCAGAATATACATGTGTTATCGATGTTGCATGCCTGGGAAATCCTGGTTCAAAAACGTATATTTTCCGTTACTAATAGCGGTAGCATATTCTTTTTCGGCTGCGTTGTATTTCGCCCAAGCTTCAGGCGTCTCTTTTGCTTTTGTTGCGCGAAAAAGGCGCTTTTTTCTATTCGCTAGTCTCTTTAGTTTGTTTGTAAACCAGGGTTTCCGCGGTGTGCTACGGAATGATCTTGGGGGAATAAATTTGCTAATTAATTTATTCATCTTATTTTTAAAAATCTCCCAATTATCGCCCACAGATCGGGAGTGAAAGCTATGTCCGAAGTCTGGAAAGAAGTTTTCGAGTTCTTTGTTAATGGCCTCATAATTACCTTTATCGTATAAGGTAATTGTTTTCTTGAGTTTGTCGCGCCACTCAAGAGGGAAAGAAAAATCTTCATGTAATACTTTGTGGTCACTAATTTCGGGTAGGTATGAAATGGACGATAAAGAATCTTGGCGGTCGATTAGTATTAAATCTAAGATGTTAGCACAGCCGCCTGATATGCGCGTGGGCTCTGACACAAGTTGAGATAAGTTAAAAATCAAGCAAACGTCTACGAAATCTTTCGTTTCGACATCGTATGCCGACTAGGGTGCAGGGTTACGCCACTAAATTTTCGGGAAATTAAAGTCCCCAAAAAGTAAAATGTGAGCGTTAGGGTAGGTGGTCGTGAGTGTGCTCATTATATTGTTTAAATCACGTGAAAAACCTGCATTGGTGCTCGGTGGCCTGTAGAACACCCCGAATAAGAATGTTTGAGGGGAATTGTGGCAAACCAGCCACAGAATTTCATCGGCAGATTTTATGTTAACAGCAGAACAGGGTATTTCTGGGCCAACAGCGATTAGTACACCCCCGCCCCGGCCGTGTTTGCGGTCGGTGCGGAATAACTGATAATCGGGTAAGTCCGAAAGCACTTCGGCGTCAGTAACTTCATCGGTTAGCCAAGTTTCTGTTAGTACCAAAATATTACTGTTGGAAGACGCCACAACGTTTGACACGAGTTAGCACTTCGGCATGAGAGTACGAATATTAGTAAAGATAACAAAAAAAGAAGGTTCATAACGTGTTTGGATTTGGCGGTGGTGCGGTTTAGTCTGCGGGCGCGGTGATCGCTATGCGACTTCTTTAACCGATTGTGATCCGTGGTCAAAAATGTACTGTTTGGAACCCATATACAAAGTTTTGAAACGGATCTGAAATTTACCTGATTTCTGCTTGGCGAAAGCAACGAGATGACGGCGGGAAGTACGAACTGAGAGGGAATAATCTTCACCAACGCTGAAATCTGTTCCTTTCAACTTTTTGGCATTTGAGAGGGTGTTTTCTTTGGTTTTGTAGAATGTGAACCTGACAATTATTGGGCGGCAACGATCATTGGTCTGGCGGCCGAGGCGATGCACTCGGTCAATTTCTTTCGGGTCAATCTTTATTTTCAAATGTCCGAGACAGTGGTTAATGATAAGTTCTTCTGTTTTATTAATTCTTTCTTCGGCGTTAGTATCTGGAAGGTTGTAGAAGATCAAGTTGTTGCGACGTGACCGGTTTTCTGCGTCATCCAGCCGTTTTTAAAGTTCGGAAGCTAAGTGCGTGGTTGCGGTAGTGTCGGCTTGAATTGCGGCAATGTCAGCTCGTATGGGCAAAATATTTTGGTAATGGCGTTCTAGTTCGGTCATACGCTTTCCTAGATCCGACAATGTTTTGTCGGTTGTGAGTAGTTGCTGCTTTACTTCTTCAAAATCGGATATTAGTTTCTTTTGTCCAGCGCTAATCTTTCCGAGTTCTGCGAGAATTTCGTTCATAATCGGACCAGGGTTAGTTTCAACGTCCCCAGATAACAACAAGAGTACGGAGTAAAAGGCATATAAACACTCGGCAATGATAGCGACAGGACATTGTGGGCCCGGCAGCAGGACTAGAAAGTAATCACTTGATTTTTTGCGTAAAGACGGCTGTGCTTACTAACCTGCATTGTTGGAAGGAACGGGTAAGTGAACTGCATTGTGTCACAGCTGCCAAGCCCACAAGCTGACGCCGTTGACCGTTCGCAATATATAGGAGCTCGGAGTGGTGATGTTGACTTCGATGGGGCTGTTCAAGGTGAAGTGGGGGAGGTGTCGTCAAGCCACGGCGCTGGCAACAGCGTCGGAGCGGTAGCGGAGGCGGGCGGGACAGTGCCTGCTTCGCCATCGCCAGGCAGGAAGGTGCAGTTTGATGATGGGTCCAACGAAGTGATTGCCAGGCTGGGCATCAGCAGGCGAGCGACAGATACAAGGAACACCTGCATTGTTGGGAGGAACGGGTAAGCAAACTGCATTGTGTCACAGCTGCCAAGCCCACAATCAATCAATCAATCATCGAGTCTGATATCTTGCCAACATCGCATAGAGTCTTAATGTGATACCGCTGACAAGATAATGTAGCACCCAGTACATTTTTGTTCCACTTATGGTGCATTCAGGCTGTGAGCCGAATACAGATTTGTCGTGGAGGTGGAAGGCAAACCCAAGTATGATCCACTTGCAAACACTTCCGCACCACGGGCAGGGTCTTCGAGAGAAGAGCCGGTTTATTCTGCGCTTTTCTGCACCCGCTGCCAGCAGACCGATTTGACAGTATTCAACAACGTGGAGGCTGGCAGGACCGGAAGCTTTTCTAATGTCAAGCATTGTGGAGGCCGCCGGTTTATTTCACTTAAGATATCGCTTTTGGCGGAATGTCTGCATAGCAAAAAAAAAATGCCGTACAGAGAAAAGCTGGATGTGATTTTTTTTTTCAATCTATCTGTTATGAGTAACAAATACCGCAAACATTGCACTGCTGCCTATGAATTTTCCTTCTGTTGGTTTGAATTTTCTTGTTAAAACCAGTGTTCTGAAATGGCCCTGGTTCTGAGTCTACCATTTGCGGTGGTAAAGCCACGTTGCCTGCCGCCAAAGCCTGCCTGTGCGGTGATTAAATCGACAACCTACCCGCTAATCCTACACTTGCCGAGCAGCACGCATGACAAGCGACAGGTGTCGAAAGGGTGATCGTCGGTAAATAGGGCCCCAGAAATAAAACTGAAGTACCAAGACCATCAAAATCAACTGTCAGGAAAGCCGTACAGCTCGAGCTGAAGAAAAGCGTAATGGTGGAAAGCGTGTATGACGGCTAAAGCTGCGGCGTCCCGCCGCCACAATCTCGATGTGAAAAAAATTGGCAGATCCACGTGAAGTGAAAATCTATGATAGAAGCGCGAATGAGGATGGTTGATATATAACCTTAAAGTTAGGCCAACGTTACAATGCAGACGGACGTAGTACACAGTAAAGAAAAGCAGAAATGTTAAGCACACTCACGTATCTAGATATGATGCTATTATATTGTTTATAGTTGTGTAAACTACTAAAGTTTGCACTACAAGCACTAGCAGTGGCAGGCATGTAATTTATGCCGCACATGACTTCCTGATTATGACGTTTGCAGTTTGAGTTTGTTTTCGTCTCCCATTCAAGTCAGGTAATATATAAATTGGTATATGTAAAGCTGGTGAGACGGCCTCGAGCGTACTAGGAGCGTAGTGTATAATTATGTTTCAGCATGACACACATATCATATGATTTTAAATTTAGGACGTTTCAGTTACTTTCATCAATCCATCACTTCACGTAATACCAATTTAGGTATATGTGAAGCTAGCAAAATAGCCGCGAGCACGCTATGAGCGTAGCTTGTAGTCATGCTTTACATGACACGAATATCATGACTCTTTCTGGACTTGTCGTTTACTTCCATCGTTTATTCACATCTCGTAATACCAAATTTGGTATATATAATCCTAGCAAAACGGCTCTGTGCGCCTCGCGAGCACGGTACGTAGTCATGTTCTCACACTACACACATGTCATCTCCGTGTTTGCACCAATCATACACCGGCGTCATCCAATCACGTCACGTAATCCTTTATTTGGTATTTGTGAAGCTAGCGAAGTAGCTGCGGACGCTTCGTGAGCGTGTAGTCATGTTCTTACATGACACGCACATCATGATTATCACGTCTGCATCCGTCATATACCTTCGTCGCCCTTTCGCGTCATGTAATACCAATATTTGTACATGGGAAGCAAGCGAAACGGCCGCGAACGCCTCATGAGCGTAGTATGCATTCATATTCTTACATGACACGCACATCATAATTACCATGTTTCTACCAGTCATATACTTCCGTAATCTATTCACGTCGCGTAATACATACTCGATATATATGAAGCTAGCGCAACAGCCTCGAGCGCACCAAGAGCGAGGCATGTAGTCATGTTCTTATATGGTACGCATATTTCTGATCAATTAGCTCTACAGAGTGATCTTAACAATGTAAAACAATGGCGCGATGATTGGCTAATGGAACTTAACCCTCACAAATGCAAAGCCTTATCCTTCACCCGCCGCCGTTCTCCACTTGTTTTTTCATATTCCATCAGTAATGTTCCAGTTGAAACTGTTAATTCTTTTAAATATCTGGGGGTCACACTCTGCAACGATCTTTCATGGGGTTTGCATATCACGAAAGTCATATGATCGGCAAACAAAACATTGGGATTCTTGTGACGTCATCTACGTAACGCACCTAGAAATGTAAAATTATTAGCTTACAAAAGCCTTGTTAGAACTAAACTTGAATATGCTTCCCCAATCTGGAGCCCGCAACAGGCCTATCTCGAAGACGCCCTTGAGTGTATTCAAAACCGTGCCGCTAGGTTTATCAATAATTCTTACTCCCATGACGTCAGCGTATCTTCACTGAAGGCAGAACTTCAACTGCCCCTCCTTTCTCTCCGCCGCCGTATCGCCAGTCTTTCGTTATTTCATAAGTTTTTTCACAGCTCGATGCGCATGCCACCTTATTTTGTTTCCCCAGCGCACATATCTCAACGAACTAATCATCCTCTTCAAGTCGCACGCCCACGTGCACGCACCGTTACTTTTTCAACATCATTTTTTCCTCGCACAGCAGTTGCCTGAAATGGCCTTTCAGGCGACATTCCTGCCATTACTTGTACTTCTACCTTCACAACCAGTATCACTAATCATCTTTCACTTTAGGACAAACGATTGTTTTCTGCTCAATTTTTATGTACCCACCCTTATGTAATGCCCCGCAAGGGGTATTTAAGGAAATGAAATGAAATGAAATATCATGATTATCATGTTTGCACCAGTCATATGGATTTATCGTCCATTCACGTAACGTAATACCCAATTTGATATATATGAAGCTAGCGAAAAGGCCGTGAGTGCATTATAAGCGTGGTGTGTATTCACGTTTTACATGACACACATATCACGATTATCATGTTTACACCCATCAAATACTTTCGTGATCTATTCACGTCTCGTAATGTCAAACTTGGTACATGTGTAGCTAGCGAAACGGTCACGAGCGCGCTATGAGTGTAGTATGTAGTCATGTTTTACATAACATTCATAATCATGACTATCATATTCGGACGTGCCATTTACCTTCGTCCTTCATTCACATGCCGTGATACCAAATTTAGTGTATGTGAAGCTAGCGAAACTGCCGTGCACGCATCATGAGCATGGTATGTATTCATGTGCTTACATCATAGGCATGCCATAATTATCATGTTTGTGCGAGTCATATACCGGCGTCATCCAATCATGTCACGTAATACCTAATTTGGTATATTGAAGATAGCGAAACGGACACCAATGCATCATGGGCGTGGTATGTAGTTATGTTATTACTTGGCACGCATATCATGATTATCATGTCTGCACCAGTCATATATCTTCGTCATCCATTCTCGTCTAGTAATACGAACATTTGTATATGTAAAGCTAGTGGAACAACTATGAGCGCACCATGAGCATGGCTTGTTCTTCCATTAGCCTCATGTCTTGAATATTATGACTGTACCAATCATATACCTTCCTCGTCCAATCACGTCGGCTAATACCTGATTTGGCATATGTGAAGCTATCGAAGCGGTTGCGAGCGCTTCATGAGCGTGGCATAAAGTCATGTTCTTACATGACATGCTTGTCGTGATCTGCACGTTAGGGTCTATCATTATGTTCCCTATGCAGTAATGTCATACCATAGCAGTTTCGCAATATGTCATGTGGATAAAACTACCGCAAGAGCAGCAAGACAATGACATACATGTTAATCATGACTTTCATGACATAAGTATTATAATTATCATGCAATGACTAGTCACTTATCCTCGTCATACATTTATGTTATGCCATACGAAATGTGTTACAGATAAAATTATCGAGACGGCCAGGAAAGCTGAAATTCATACATTTATTTCTCTCTTTCTCTCTTTCTTTATATATATATATATATATATATATATATATATATATATATATATATATATATATATATATATATATATATATATATATATTCCTATTGTGGGAATTAAGTATACCCACCCTCTTCGCCTGTACATTATCATCATTATCCTGTGTTGCTCATGCATTCTCATCGTTGTCACGTAGCGTCATCGTTTTGGTTCGTTCATCGTAGCTGTCGGCTACCAGTTCCTCGGGCCTAATAAAGGTCTTCCAAACGAAGACTTCATACGTGGTGGAGCGTGCTAATAGATCTCCCGTCGTCCTCTAGACCACTCTACCCCCTGGAGCTACGTTCAGGTCGCCGCATGGCCGGGTGTCCGGAAACATGTCACACCGAGATGAGGTCGGTGCTGCAGCCGTTCCCACTCCGCCACCGCATGCTCCGCCTTCTCACGTCATTAACAGCTTCCAGCGTGAGCACCATCCCTTTCCTGGTATGCGCGGGGAAGGTGTGGAGGAATGGCTGGACGATTTCGAACGTGTCGGCACTGCTAACCGTTGGGATTACACCTACAAACTCGCTCACATCTCATTCTACCTCACGGGTGTCGCGAAGACGTGGTTCCTCAACCACTTCATCGACAATCCCGACTGGGCAGCCTTCAAAGATCAGCTTCGCCATGTCTTTGGCACACCAGCTCTCACAAAGAAGGCTCCTGCGACTCGGAAACAGCACATCGGGGAGTCGTATACATCCTACATTGAGGATGTTCTTTCCCTTTACCACCGCGTTGACACACCAATGACAGAGGCAGTCAAGGTACGCGAGTTTATTAAGGGGATTGCACCCATCGCGTTCAATGCCCTTGTAATGTAGAATCCGGCTACCGTTGATGGCATTGCGACAACCTGTCAGTGTCTCGAGGAACTTGAGTCTATGCGCCTACAACCGGACAATGACGCGGCCCGTATTACAGCGGATCCAAACCTACGAGATACAATAAGGGGTATTATATGCGAAGGATTAGAATCAATGGGATTCACACTACTTTCAGTGTGTCCCATTCAGTCTTCTTCAACGCCATTGTGGGATGTCATCAGGGAGGAGCTCGCGTCCATGACCCACATGGCCTACCTGCAGCCCACTGTCGCTCATACTCCGATCATTCTCGCATGCCGCCACCGCACCATCAGGCACCGTCAGCTCGACGTCGCCGCCACGAACGTATGCGTGGGTTGCTGCCGCACCTCCTACAAGCTTTCCCACAAGCTTTGCATCACCATCGCCTGAGCCATCATCTGTACCTTTCACTGCTCTCTCTCCCGGTGCAGTTAGCGCAAGCTACTGCCCTCCTTATCGATTGACTAGCTATATGTGCTGTTATTGCGGCTATCATGGTCACATTTCACGCTTTTGCCGCAAGCGCCAGCAAGACGAGCGTCGAGGGTACGAAATACGCAAACGGGATTATATCTCAGGAGCTTTGTACTAGGACCGCCGTTATTCGTCACCGCCACGTCCGTCTCCATCTCCGCCAGCATCACGTTAACTGCGCAGTAGTCATCGATCGACCCGACGCCGTTCACCATCGCCCTACCGTCGCTCCTCTTCTCCTCTTCAGCCTGCTTCCCTCGCTTCAGATCCGCGTCCAAAAAACTAAGCCATGCAGTTTTTGGAGAACAAAATGCATTCCAACACAGGATTCTATTTTCTCCAGCGCACCCTTACAATATGATATCAGACACAGTGGAGGGAGCGGACGTTGATGCATTGGTGGACACTGCGGCTGCGTTTTCCATTATTCGTGCTGATTTGTGCACCCGTCTTTGAAAAGTCACGACGCCTTATGATGGACCAACACTGGTTACAGCCCAGGGAACAATGATGCGCCCTTCCGCTCTCTGTACTGCCTGTGTGCTAATCGAGGACATTCTTCATCATATAGAATTTGCTGTGCTATCCCCGTGCTGTCACGAACTCATTTTAGGCTGGGACTTTCTTTCCTCTGCTTCCACGGCTATTTGTTGTGCACAACGTGTCGTCCATCATACTGACACAGACCACTTGCTCAGCGACGAAACCTGCCGGCCACTTCGACTTATCGCTGCTGTAGAGATCGAGTTAGCCCCACACGAACATCAATTTGTCAGAGATTTGTCGAACGACGTCGACTCTGGTGACATTTTGGTCACTCCGCCAGACGCGCTGAAACGCGCATGCGTCAAAGCGACGCAGCACGGCACCCACCAGCTAGGACCGGCGCCTGGCGTGAAAAAACCGGCGTGACACGACAAAATGAACACTGGCGAGCACGCACAACACGTCACGTCGAAATGTATTGGCGCCTTGACTGTTGTATGTAGTCTTGTTCTCACATGACACGCATCTCAAGATTATCATGTTTGCACCATTCACATACCTTCGTCATCCATTGTCATCAAGTAATACCAAATTTGGTATATGCGAAGCTAGCGAAACGGCCACGAGCGCATGATGAGTGTGGCATGTAGTCTTGTTGTTACATGACACGCATGCCGTGATTATCATGTTGGAATGTGTCACTTACCTTTGTCGTCCATTCGTGTTGCGTAATACCAAGTTTGGTACATGGGAAGCTGGTGAAATGGCCCCGAGCGCATGATGGTAGTGGCATGTGGTCATGTTGAAACATGACACACATGTCATGATTATTATGTTTGCACCAGTCACATACCTTCGTCAACCATTCACGTACCGTAATACCAAATTTGTTATATGTGACGCTAGCGAAACGGCCGTGAGCGCATGATGAGCGTGGTATGTATTCATGTGGTTGCATGACACGCATGTCAAAATTTTCATGTTGGGGTCTGTCGCTTGTGTTCGCCATGTAATCATGTCATACCATACCAGTTTTGCAACATCCCTTGTGAACGGAACCACCACACTGACTGCAGGACCATTAAATGTAAGAGTCATGACATTCGTGACATACATGTGATGATTTTCATGTTAATACTAGTCAAATATGTTCATCATACATTTATGTTAAGCCATAACAAGTTTGGTATCGATACCATTATCGAAACGGGTAGGAGAGCTAGGAGCTAGATAGATATACTCTGTGGCGAAATTCCCCGAAAAAAGAGTAACGGAGTGCAATAGGTGTGCGCGATTAACAGATAGACCGTTGAGGAGCAACCACAGAGGGAAGCGTGCCGCGTGAAACCGAGGGATGAACCGCCCGGGGATTGCAAGCAGCGCGAAAAGCGTTGCCAAGGTGACCGGCCCTCCCTCTCCTCTTTTGCTGGCTCAGACTTTCCCCGTAATTTGCCGGCGATGGTTCACGTCGCGTCGTGCTCAGAGTGCTCGACCACGGCCGCCTGGATTCGACGATCTGAGAATTACGACGTGGTGCTTGTGTGTACGCTTGAGTGAGCGTGGGCTGCTGCTTTCGCGTTTCGCCTCACCCATGAAGTCTGGAGCAAGACTCGACACGTCACCACGCCGGGCTTTATATCTCTGGCTTCAAGATAGTCACGACCAACACACGACATCAACAGTTGGGAAGGCCATTATGGCGGCTGAGAAGACAACATGCCTATCGGATATGTACTTCAGTCTGACTCAGGGCAGAAAACAGCGCTGGAATTGAAGGCAAGTAGGTTATCATTCTTTATTCGACTCTACTTGTCCCATGTGCGATAAGGATCGCGCTTGCCGGCAACGTGCTCGGTCGTGTTGTATATCGCACGCACGAAATGCATTTTGAAGGTAAGCTTCGGCGTCTGCAGTTCGCCTGTTTTGCGACCGCCTGGAAATTGGCCGCCAATGCCGTCGGCCTCCCGTACGCTCGATCGTCGAGTGCTCGCCTGTCTTCGCCGCCGCGATGAGCTCCAGGCTAATGATATTGGGCTGAGATCTCATCGCTGTGTTGGGAGTCATCGAAAACACGTTGTGGGTTCTCGTAAAGAGCTTGGTTGTAGTATGTCGTGCGCTGTAAGTGCACCAGCACGGGCAGGTGGGGCTTTCGCTAGCACCGGAACTCACTGAAAGTTAGTCTCCATTACAGTTGGTTTTCCCATCAGTCGGTCTCAAGCAGCTCGGCGCCATTCGTTGGCTGCGGCGGCAGACACGCGTTTGCGCACTGCACTCGCTCGAGTTTGTGGAAATGTGCCGCATTACCGTCGATTTCTTCGGCGCTAGCTCGGAACCAGCTGGGCGCTGTTCGTGGCGCGGCCAAGTGTACGCTCGCTCTCCTGTTCAAAGTTCACTGGCGGCAGACACTCCGCATGCAGCGCCGTGCTTGGTCTCGCGTTCGCTTGCTCGAGCTGAACAACGTCGCTCGCTTAGGACTCGCCGACTTGTTAGCGGCACGGTAGTTCGCGGAGTTGTGGCTGCGGCCGCCGCTCCTAAGCTGTTGCGCTACGGGGATCGAAATGAGTCTTTGACAATGTGTGACATCACGGTAAAGTTATTAGCATCTCATATCTCAAGTATGTTTTCATTTCACCTTGCGCGTATTTCTTATATGCATTTGTATTCATCCTCTGTCACGTGTGACTCAATATTTTACATACTTATTGTGCAGCCGTGGGCACACACCGTGCTGAAGACTGTGTCGCTGGCGTCTGCGATGCCTGTCATCCACTTCTTTCGTCAGAGCAGCTTCAGAAGGACTGTGCGAGATGTGAAGGTAAAGGTATTTGTGTGTCATATGTTAACGCTTGTTTTCATATCAACGTGCACGTATTTGTCATATGCGTGCATTTTCATCTTCTGTCACGTGTGTCTAACTATTTTTACTATAATATTGTACGTGCAGCCGTGGGAACACAACAGGCAGAAGCCTGCGTGTGCTGGCATCTGCAATGCCTGTCATTTATCGCTTCCGTGGGAGGAGCTCCCCAAGGTGTGAACACGATTTGACAACGGGACTGGACTTGTACACTTCACCATGCATGGAGAAACATCATGTGCATGTAGAAAAATAAAGGATTTCGATGTTTTTGTCTTTCGTTGTTGCCGTGACTGCGAAAGTGGGTACACACAGTTGGCTAACTACTTTTTCGCGTGTTCTTTGCTGCGCAATTTGTTACTCACTGCCCAGAAAAACAGGTGAAAAAAGTATTAGGCTTGGCGAAAAATAAACAAGAAACAATATTTGAACTGGGGATAAAAAGTTCTTCCGGTTGGAGTATTTGAGTGGATCAATCATTCGTCCGACAAGGTGCAACTGTGAAGATTACCGGTTGCCCGGCAAAGTGTAAATGTGGGGATTAACAGTTGCTCTATTAGGCGCAATTGTGAAGACTAAATGTTAGTCTTTTGAGGTGAATTGTGGGACTAACGGTAACTCACTAAGCTGTAAATGTGAGGTATAAATGTTAGTCCCGTGAGTTCCTTTGGTGGGGACAAGCTGTTAGACCCGGTGCCGTTAGTCCTTAAAGAAATTAGTGGTTATGGCAGCCCCATTAGTCCCCAAAAGGATGAACGACACACCGTTTTAACACCCTGTTGCCTTAGAGTGTTGATAGATGGATAGATAGATAGATAGATAGATAGAGAAATAGATAGATAGATGGATAGATAGATAGATAGATAGATAGATAGATAGATAGATAGATAGATAGATAGATAGATAGGTGGATAGATAGATAGATAGATCGATTGATATATAGATGATAGATAGATAGATAGATAGATAGATAGATAGATAGATAGATAGATAGATAGATAGATAGATAGATAGATAGATAGATAGATAGATAGATAGATAGATACGCTCAAAGTCACCAAAGTTTGCTAAGAAATGCTTCGCATTAAAAAAATTGGCAGATCCCACGTACAGTGGTAATCAATGACATGCGAAGCACAATTGAGGAAGGTTGATATATCACTTTAAGATCAGCATAACGTTATAAGGTGGTGGTAAATTATGCCGTACGTGACCTCCATATAATTATCATGCTTGGATGTGTTAATTACTTTCGTCATCAATTGACGTCACGTGATACCAAATTTAGTATATGGGGAGCTAACGAAATGGCCGCGAGCACGCTATGAGCATTGTATGTTGTCAGATTCTTACATGACTCGCGCGTCAGTATTATTTATTTGAGCCAGTCATATATTTCATCATTCATTGACATCACGTGGTACCTAATATGGTATATGTGGAGATCGCAAAACGGCCACGAGCGCGTCATGAAGGGCCGAATATACTCCAATGCAGCGTTGGCGCGCGCGCACGGTGGGCAGAGCGACGCTATGCTAGCAAAACTCGACCACTCTATAGTTTGAAACTAGGCGCGACCGACACGACCAGCGTCCGTCGGCACGGGCTGGCAGCAACCGGCGCGAAATGCGACGTGGTGCATTTCGCGCCGATGCGTTACCCAGACAACATTAGAGAGTTTTAGTACTGTGTAATGGTGCTACGTACGCATCACGCAAGCGCATTGCGTTACGTGGCGTCCTTTGCCACTAATCGGCGTTTAGTACGCCGTAGTACCCGCGTACGTAACAAGCGTGAAGCGTGTTGCGCCATCTGGTAGATCAAAATAGAAGCACGCGTTGTCAACAGCCAATGTGAGCCAATCCAAGTGTAATAGCCAGATTATGGCCATATTTTAAGCCACAGAGCTGGTCGGTGCTTGCCTTCCACGGAGGGAGGTCCTTCCTCCGTGTTGCCTTCGATGCCACCATTTTGCAAAACGAAGTCTCGCGCTGTCGCGAACTTGTTCGAGAGCGGCGCGATCAGCTCATACGTACGCACGCACGCATCTCATGCGTGCGTACGTAGCGGCTGCGTACGTAACGCGATACGTGCGCGTTGCGGTCTGCGCATGCGCACTACGCAGAACGTGGCGTCCTTACGTACGCAACGCCTCCACGTACGCAGCGTACGCAGTACTAAAACTCTCTAATAGAGAGTTTTAGTACTGCGCACGCTGCGTACGTGGCGGCGTTGCGTACGTAAGGACGACCCGCGTTCTGCGTCGTGCGCATGCGCAGACCGCAACGCGCACGTATCGCATTACGTACGCACGCATGAGATGCGTGCGTGCGTACGTATGAGGTGATCGCGCCGCTCTCGAACAAGTTCGCGACAGCGCGAGACTTCGTTTTGCAAAATGGCGGCATCGAAGGCAAGCACTTACCGGCTCTGTGGCTTAAAATAAGGCCATAATCTGGCTATAACACTTGGATTGGCCCAGATTGGCTCTCAACAACACGTGCTTCTATTTTTATCTACCAGATGACGCAAACACACTTCACGCTCGTTACGTACGCGGGTACTACGGCGTACTAAGAGCCGAAGAGTGGCAAACGACGCCACGTAACGCAAGGCGCTTGCGTGATGCGTACGCAGCACAATTCCGCAGTACTAAAACTCTCTACTGTTTCTGCCTCTTTTCGTGAGGGAGGGACGCGCTGAAAAGCCCATATTTCAAAGCAACGCAGCGCGCGCACGCTGATGAGTATGTGGCAGGAGCCCCGCCGCGGTGGTCTAGTGGCTAAGGTACTCGGCTGCTGACCCGCAGGTCGCGGGTTCGATTCCCGGCTGCGGCGGCTGCATTTCCGATGGAGGCGGAAATGTTGTAGGCCCGTGTACTCAGATTTGGGTGCACGTTAAAGAACCCCAGGTGGTCAAAATTTCCGGAGCCCTCCACTACGGCGTCTCTCATAATCAAATTGTGGTTTTGGGACGTTAAACCCCACAAATCAATCATCGAGTATGTGGCAGGACTGGCGCCTAGCGTGGCAACGCCGGCAGGACGCGACAAAAAGAACGCCGGCGAGCACGCGCACCGCGTCAAATCTAAACATATTGGCGCCTTGGCAGTGGCATGTAGTCATGTTCTCACACGTCACGCATCTCACGATTATCATGTTTGCTCCAGTGACATATCTTCGCGATCCGTTGATGTCACGTAATATCAAATTTGGCATCTATGCAACTAGCGAAGCGGCCGCGAGTGCATCATAAGTGTGGCTTGTAGTCATGTTGTGACATGACAAACATGCCATGATTATGATGTTTGGATGTGTGATTTACCTACTTCGTCCGTTCACGTCGCGTAATACCGAATTTTCTACATGTTAAGCTAGGCAAACGGCCGCAAGCACATCATGGGCGTAGCATGTAGTCATGTTGTTATATGACACGTATCTCATGCTTATCCTGTTTCCACCAGTCACATACCTTCGTCATCCACTCACGTCACGTCATACCGAAGTTAGTACATGTGAAGCTAGCAAAACGGCCGCGAGTACATCATGAGCGCCGCGTGTCATCATGTTGTTACATGACACTTACTCATGTTAGTCATGTCTGCGCCAGTATCATATTTTCGTCATCCATTCACGTACCATTATACCAAACTTGATGTATGTAACGCTAGCGAAACAGCCGCGAGCGCATCATGAGTTTGGCATGTAGTGATGTTGCTACATGACACGCATGTCATGATTTTCATGTTAGGGTCTGTCGCTTGTGTTCACCATGCAAACATGTCGTACCAAACCAGTTTTGCAACATGCCATGTGAACGAAACCACCGCATGACGAGCAGGATCATGAAATGTAAATCATGATATTCGTGACAAACATGTCATGATTTTCATATTAAGACTAGTCAAACATGTTTTTCGTACAGTCATGTTATGCCATACCATATTTGGTATCGATACCATTATCCAAACAGCCAGGAGAGCTAAAAGTCCCAGGCGGCTAGATAGATGGATGATAGATAGATAGATAGATAATTATATAGATAAATGATAGATAGATAGATGATAGAGAGATAGAAAGATAGACAGATAGATAAATAGATAGATAGATAAATAGAAATAGATAGATAGATTGATAGATAGATAGATAGATAGATAGATAGATAGATAGATAGATAGATAGATAGATAGATAGATAGATAGACAGATAGACAGATAGATAGATAGAGAGATAGATAGATAGATAGATAGATAGATAGATAGATAGATAGATAGATAGATAGATAGAAAGATAGATAGATAGCTAGATAGATAGATAGATAGATAGATAGATAGATAGATAGATAGATAGATAGATAGATAGATAGATAGATAGATAGATAGATAGATAGATAGATAGATAGATAGATAGATACGCTCAAAGTCGCCGAAGTTCGCTAAGAAATGCTTCGCATTTAAGAACTGCTCCATGGAGTGGATCTCGCGACTGAGCTGCTCTAGATCTACCAATGGAACATATAGGAAGCACCCTCAGTCTGCCAATGGAACAGACTTGCTCCTTATGGAGCAGAAGAAAATATTACAGGAAGTGCTCCGATTATGCCAAAGAATAACACCATTAGCAGCGCGAGTAAGACAGCAAACGAAACCAGCGAGAGGTGCTGGAGAGCGAGAGGTGCGATCAGCCGGCTAAAAAATTTGCTCCATGAAGAGGCGTAGTCGAAATCGCCATCGTAAAGGCACGAGTGTGAAAAACTCCCAAGCATTTCCCTGAGGTGAACATGGTTAAGTGCGAATACACGGGGTGATGCTATGAGGGGTACTTATTAATTCGCACTATTATATTTATTAATCACACTATGGTCCCTTTATGGTGTAATGGTTCCTGGGAATCGCAATTTGATCACACGGGAGAGTTTACGTTAACTCACTGGCGAATGCCAACGGATTTTAACTTTACTCCCCCTCACGACCCGCTCTCGATGGGAGACTAAGAGAGAAGGCGGGCGCGCGGGAGAGAGGGGTGCGCGCGCAGCTGCAGCGAGCAAGGAGAGCGGAGGAGCGAGCGAAGGGGAAGGGGGTATAAGGCGCGTTAGTGACACCGATATCAGCGTCGCGTCCGTGGCTTATTCGGCAGAGCGTCGCGCTGCGGCCCGCCAAGTCCGCTTTTTTTTAAAGATAGAGAGAAGACTGTGGACGCCGCCGACGGCGGTGGATGGTTTGGGGTCGCTTATAAAGTGTATTCACACTTGAAAGAGCACAACCCACTTGAAAGAAGGCAAGAAGCGTTCAAGCGTAGTAAACCGAACACGGCGTTTGTCATCCGCGCCGAAGCGGTGTTGCATGCGTCCGTGCCACTGGACGAAAAGAAAAAAAAGGCAGCATATCCACGGCGTGAATGTTGAAGAGTGGGGCGAAGCATCCATCCGTCCATTCGTTCTTGCTTCCGTCCGTACATGCGTCCGTCTGTGTGGCCGACTGTGCGTCTGTTCGGGTGTGCGTCTGTTCGTGCGTCCACACGTCCATCCGTGCATCCGTCCCTGCATTCGTCCACGCATCCACCCCTGCGTCCGTCCGTGGAGCCATCCATGCGTCCGTCCATGCATCTATCCGTGTGCCCATTCATGCATCTAGTTAACACTCCAATTACCACCATCTCGCAGCTTTTCATCATATATTCCGCAAATAGAAGCACCACCACCAAGCGCACATTCCAAAGAACTAAACGAGATGTGGCACACGCACACTTTCTTACGGCTTGCGCTTCTTGTCTTCTTCCCACCTTTAACCGCCTCGAGTTCATGGTGCATGCTAGTTCACTGTATTCATGGCACTGCGGCCCAACGCTCGCTAAACCTTTATAAAAGCAAGGAGGTTACGCCCAGCGAGTATAACCTAGCAACCTTTTCTTGTTAGTGCTGAATGTACATGTCAAAGTCTGCTAATTGGGAATGAGAGACAGGAGAATTCGGCTTTAGTTAACGCGCACGCTGCGAATTTCCATTGTTCAACAACGCACAGGAGGAATCTCCCACCGGCATCACCTTGCAAGTCAAAGCGTAAGACTGGTTACGCACTACGACTACGACGAGGGACGAACGGGTGCCGCATTAAGGAGCTTCGCACTTAAAAGAAATGCGAGTCGGGAGCAAATGCAGACAAAAGGAACGATTTCGGCCTCCCGTCATCCCATCCACGGCACATTTGATGGCAACGTTACTAACTTCGGTTTGATGGGACACGGGAGCGCAAGGTGGCCGGCTAGGTAGAAGTGGTTGAGCGAGAGGAGGAACTCTCGTCGTCAGCGAGGAGCCTGGTGGGGCTCGGAGGCGAAGCGAATGCGTTTTACCCTTAACGCATTCACCGTTCGCCAGGGAAGACTCACAGGGCATTACCGCCGTGCGTTCGTCTACAAAATCAGTAAAAGCCGTAAGCATTTGAGAAGTGGTAACTAGAGTACTTGCTTATTTTGTTTTGAAGTTTTGTTTTACTGCTTAATTTGGTTTTGCTTTTGTAGTGTGCTTAGTATCTCGGCTGCTAAACAGTGCTCATGTAACTTATTTTAGGGTTTGTTTATTTCTAAATTAAGCGTTGTATGTTTTTTTAAGTAACCGTTGCGCGGTAGCACATAACAACACGCCCAGGAGGGTTTGTCGAGTAAGAGCGACGTTAAAACAGATTCTGAGTGAGCGCAGAGAAGGAAGGATATCTTTTGCGACATTTTTCCGGGTATATGCAAAAGTTTGCTAATTTTTAAATGCAAAGCATTTCTTAGCGAACCTCGGCGTCTTTGAGAGTATCTATCTATCTATCTATCTATCTATCTATCTATCTATCTATCTATCTATCTATCTATCTATCTATCTATCTATCTATGCATCTATCTATCTATATATACATCTATCTATCTAGCCGCTTACGTTTGGGTGCTCTAGTGGTCACCCCCTAACCTGGTGTGAAGCAAAATTAGCACGGGAGGGTAAGATGGTTTGGCGAATATGACGCGCTGGCAAAGACATTAATAATCTCACAACCCAGTCGTGTACGTCTTGAAACACTTCCCGTCAGACAGCGGCACATACCCACGGGCGGGTATGTGCCGCCCGTGGGTATGTAATTTATCGGGGGGTGGGGGTGGGGGGGGGGTATGGCATGGACTCTCCGATGAATGAAAATAATTATTTCAGGCTCCCAGAAAGAATCGAACCCAAGAATTCTGCGTGGCAGTCAAACATTCTACCGCAGAGCTACGCCAGGTGTCAGAACTACTTTTCAAACAGACGCTAATCTTCGTAAAACGTTAGTACTGGTTGCAGTGCTGCTTACCTAATTTTATAATAATTCCATATGCACTCTTTCGATACAGCTGCCACGTTAGGCTAACTTCAATTGTGATAGGGTGCCGTGCGTTGAAGTTGATTTATGTAGCAGTGTACAGGGCCAGCATCCTCGCAAGCATCAGCGCTTCATTTAAGCTTCTGGTGTTGCTAATACACATGTTCGAGTTGACATCGTTGCAGAAGTGGAAACAACTGGTTATATGAACATCTGCAACTCTTCAACATATTTATGTGCATGCTAGATTTGTACATATACTTAGTGTCATTTAATGAAGTGTCGCTCAATAGAAAACTGCACCTAGATCACTTTCACTCCGCGTGCTTCGCATAACGTCAATTCCCACGTACGTGGGATCTGCCCAATTTCTTTTTGTTTTCTTCGCATGTGTCCTGTGTGGACGTCAGTAAGAAAAGTTAGTTCGAGGAATAATAAGTACCTTTTTTGAAGCCGGTAACAGCAAGGCAGAATCAGTAGTTATTCTACGCAGGAGCACTATAAACTACGTTTTCGGAGATGTATTGTGGGTGTTCCTGGTGCAGGTGCAGCACAACAGTTATTCTTTCGTCGGCTCAAATCAAATCGCTGAATAACTTTGGCCGCACAAAAGTTCGGGAACTAAAAGATAGCGTGAAGCAAAAGGTTTTTTTTATGAGTAGTGAGGCTTGGTCGAATTGCAGCGGATTACTGTGGCTGGCACACAGGTATACCACTGGCGTGGGGCTACAACCCCTGAGAGAAGCCTATTCTCTTGCTTGGAATGGGGAATTTCAGAGATAACTCAGGGAAACTGCTTCAATTGCTTTGTGCTTTAGTTATACTGTTTAACGAAGACTGTTCTAACATAATTTTCCAGACACGGTGTGTCTCACTGCGGACAAGGCGCTCTCCTGTGCCCGTGGTTGTGTGTATTTCTTTTTATTTCCAGGGAGAAAATGCCCACCAATGAGTGAAGAATGCTTTGTTGCGTCTTTGGCAGTGGCCCGGAGGACGGTATCAAAAAATAACTCTTCGCCACCAAGTATGGCTGGTCACCCTCAGGTCCATTTTCCCGCAGCTGGACGAGCTGTTGCGTTTGGCCAGCCACCCTTTTGCCGCGGCCGCCAGATTGGTAGAAATGCTGCCGAATCATTTTTCAAAGAAAAGGAGAAGTGCGTAACGCCCTGCTGTTTTCATGTACCCAGCCCGTGGCTGAAATTACTCGACGGACTACTGCTGTCCTTGTTGTCGGCGCGGAGATGCGACACGTGGCGTCTTAGTGCCCCATAAAAAGCCGCAATGCCAAGTTTTTGCTGAAGCCGGATGTCGGACCACCATGCTGTGCGTAGCTGACTGATGTGCCTACGACGCTCAAATCAGCACCAGATGTCCAGGCATTCGCCCTCGAAGACGCCTGGCCCGCAACCACCGAGATCACAGACTCATTACACTCCGCTCGCTGGAAGCCAGATTCGCCGGAGGAGGCAGCATCGCCGGCACCATACACGTGTTTGATTTGTGTCAGTGTATATGTTAGGCGCGGTGCCGGTGTAATGAGCCTCATGTGTGCTGTGGGACCTTTTTATTGGACAGTGCAGTAAGGACCCGATCTGGGGATTTGTGAGAGGAGACTGTTTATATTCGGCCCTCGCAGGCTGCTTGGGGGGCTTGTTCAATGGGGAGATTTTTCTGTACAGCTTTTCATTGTAAAGCTGTCTAGCCAATGTGACTGTCTAGCCAATGTGACAGTTATGTTAGGACAGAGTAGCACTCTACGGTAAATAGAGCAAGCTACGAAAAGCAGGATCAAATAAATGGAGTAGTAAGATAAGTGAGTTTTGCGGGAGTTGTAAGGCAGCGGCACGCGTCTGCTTCAGCGCCCATTTGCGACAAAGGTAGGTGCTCTGTTAAAAATTATATGCATACCGATACGCTTCTTAACACTGTAGATCACTGGGGAATACGTTGTGCTTCAATGTAGCGTCTTTTTTCGCGTTCGAGCTACTCAGCAGCAGGCAACAGCTTCAGGGCGTCACACCACTGAAAAACCACCTGCCGCTCGCGCGCGCATCACGGAATTGTACTCGATCACAATAAACATGAAGCAAGCAGCACCCAGCACTCGATTTCACACAAAGTAAGAACGAGAAAGTACATGGAAAAGCACACGGACACACACAAATGCTCCCGCAACCACGGTTAAACATCAAATGCCATCCACGGTTTCCGGTGCAACATCAGCACCCTCCCCAAAAAAGCGGCCGAAACTGTCAACTGCACCGAGACGCGCTTGCCCGTTGGCGGCGATGCCACGCAACAGGCTCCGCTTTGTGTTTCATCCAGCTGCCCTGGTACAGCGTACTCATCGCAATGCCCGCACCAAGCTTTCTGTGCAGTCATGCTAACGCTACGTATTCGCCTCAGTTCAGTGTCGAAAGTTTCTGAGGGCTACCTAAAGAACCGAATCTTTTGACTGGTCCGAAAAGTGTGGTAATAATAAATTTCAACTGCACATACGAAGCTAAGAGATACTACAGAAGTGAAGAAGCCGACAAGTTATTGAGGAGAGATGATCTCGCCAGTTAGAGGTCACTTATACCAGATTGCGCTGTGCAGTTCCACAACTAAATTATTACCTTAACAAAGCTCGGCTCAAGGCGTCACCGCTATGCATTTGGTGAAACAAAATTGAAACAATTGAACATTTCTTTTATTCTGTCGTCGTTATTCTTATCCGAGAAAAAGATTTTTAGTAGCACCTTACAAAAGCTAGAAATACAAGTAAATCTAACAGTAATTTTATCACTTGGCGGAACTTCATTTGGTTACTGCCACGGGGATGTATGCTCCGCTGTGTTTGATTACATCAACGCAAATAAAAGATTACCATGCTAGTGAACCCCTACCTTTTCAGATCTTTAGTTTATAATTCGTAGTTATGTCTTTCCAAAACAAAAGATGGTTTGACCGCTTGCTCAGCAAACATTTTTGTTTTTGGTAGTATTATTTTTAGCTACTTTTTCAGATTGGCTTCAATTTCATTTTAGTTTCATTTAAGTATCCTGCCGCCCGGTTCTTGGCCCATCCCCCTTTGTGGCTAAGCGCCATCCATCAGAGGTCTTCAGCATCAGCATCAGATGGTGCTGTGCTGTGGTGCAAACACGCAGTCTATCACCTAACTACTTTCGAAGAGAACTTTAAAGAAGCCTAAAGCTTTTGAAGCACACAAAAGCTTCGTGAATAAAAAGGCAAAAATGCCGACTACAACAAAATGAAGATATACTGACGTTTCAGCACCCAGAACGGGAGCCTCCTCACAAGGATCTTGTGAACGAAGCTCCCGTCCTTAGTGCTCAAAGGTCAATACGTCTTTATTCTGTTGTGTTCGGCGTTTTTGCTTTTTTAATCAATGATTTGTCCCCACCAGATGAGCATACGTCGAAGCCTTGATTTTGTCTAAAGACTTTGTACACTAGCCCCACTTCGCGGAAGGCAAAGCGGTTCACCGATGTAAACTTTGCCGGGAGGTTGCCAGGGCATGCGCCAGAGATTCAGTGCCTCGGAGTATCTAGATAAATTGAGGAGCTATACACCAAAGAAACAAGACATACGTTCTCAATACACGCAAAGTGTGCCTTCTACTGGTGAGTCTCAAGCAACGAAAACTATAAAATGCTTGTTCCGCATGCATTTCGAAGACATTGGGTAAAGTATGCTTAAATCGGTCGAGACCTAAGCTGAAAATCACTGATGATTCGGCATGCCGACATTCGTGACTTCAGGTCGCCAAGGATCTCTCAAATTTGACAATTTGGCAAAACGTAGCTACCAGTGGCAACCCTGCTGCAAGGGCGCTTACTCAGCGTGGCATAGTTGCAAGTGTCTGACATCGCGAGTTATCTTGATGATGTGGTTTCAAGGATCCGCCTGCCACCGTCGCTCGCATTCGCGTTCTCAATTTAGCGCTGTTCGCAAGGCTGCCGTATTATCGGTACGCAGTTGATGCCGGTACTCGGACTCGCGGGCTTGTTTTAGGGGTGAAGCTTCTCAAGGCGTGAGCTGTGCATCCCCTGTATGTAGCCACCTCTCGTTTAGTTCTTGCAGTGTTCACTTAATCGTGGTACCATCCCATGTATGTAACCACCTGTCGTTTAGTTTTTGCAGTGCTCACTAGATGGCGGTACTTGCATTAGAAGATGAGAAGATGCAAGATGTTTTAAAGTAGACGGTGGTACTTGTAGTTGATGATGAAAGATGCGAGATGTTATAAAATACGAATGATTAATGATTTCACATATGGCACGTGTCACTGATGGAAGTCAATTGTTCGATTTAGTGCGGTGACGTACGTTAGGGCGAGCGTAGCAATGAAATCGAGAGGACAAAATGTACGGAGGATTCATAGTGTACCAGGTTTACCTCCTGAGCTTCGCCCCCTCATCATCATTCACTTCGTGGATATGGCGGCGCTTTTTCGCCAGGACTACGGCACGTTACCATTCTCGGCTCATTTATGGAGTTGTCCCTGGCCTATTAATGTGAAATGTCGAAACTGATGCACACGTGCTCGGTGCCACGGTTGCAATGGCATGAATGACGTCACTCACAATGCAGCCCACAGCACGCTTGCTGGGGTACGACGCTGAGGATGACGTGGATGATAGCACAACCAATGAATACCGCTCGAGACACCGCTGCCGAAAATTTTTTGTTTCTTCTACCCAAACACATATTTGGCTGTATTACTTAGTCCGTTGTAGTCTGAGAGAGTAAGTTTAGAACAACGTCTGAGTCTGAGCGATGCCTGTGCAAAAAGAAAAAAATTGGGGATCCTAAAACTTCGCCTCCAGGAGTTGAACGCGATAGCGACATCGTGTTCTCAGTGCATACTTGAGAGACTTGGTGCTTGAAACCTTTTCGATTTTGCTACGCACCCTTACGTGGCCTTATGGGAATCGGCACAGAAGCGTGTGTGCCTTTTGTAGTGGCGTGCCGGCTTTCAACCACAGAGCCATTATGATAATCACATATTCTGACATCCGTTGGCAATGTAAGCTTGTACCACGTATTATTACTGCAACATTTCGGGTTGCATTGTGAAGCATGTATAATCGACGTGTGAGTTTGTGAGGTTTGATAGCTGCTTTCAATGAATTTCCAAGAAGAGGAAGTTCTTTTCACTGTTTTCACAAGCAGAGACATGACCGTTGGTTGAACCTCCACTTGCCTCACAAAAGACCCGGGTTTGATCCGCACTTGAACCCAAGCACGCCTGGTTCGCTTCCCACACTGCTCCAGATATTTATCCTCATTTATTTATTTTATTTGCATCGTCCTAGATTTTTCATCCCGCATATTATGACTAAGTTTCGCTCACAACCGCCGAAGCAGCAATTTTCGCGAAAGCAGCTCTTTCATGGTATCGCGTTAAAATAGGTTTTTTGACTAAGCCTGAGTGAGTTCCAATTTCTTTTGTGATTTTTATTCTCGCATCACTCCTGTCAACTCTGATTTTCAATTTTCATTGTTAGTAAAGCTATACAATGCAAGGTTATGCTATGCTTTTTTCCGTATACTATTGTTCTTTAATCTTTCTGAATTTCAAATAATTCATATTTATGTTTACCACACTTTCCCACCACATGCGATGCTATACTCTACACTGCTATGCAAAGATCTATCCTTTTCTTTCTCTGAGCTTGTATTCTGCCTGCCTAACACCAGCCTACGACATCAGAAACAAAACAACAGTCCGAGCTTCTAAAAAGCAACAAATAAAAAGAATGAAAAAAGTCGGACAAGTTTAGGGCCATGATTGTGTGGTAAATTCGTGAGTTGGTGTATTTTAGACATGGTCATAGATTGCTTCTCTAGAAGTATCAAAGCTCCAAATTTATTTCCTCTCACGGGCCTGCATCAGCACAGGCTATTGAACTTAATACAGAGTGCTTTTGGATCAAGGCAGCTTGGCTTGAAAACCGGGTAGTGCCAAGCACCACATGTGTCATAAAAAACTTTGTTACACTCGTGCCTGCCCGATGTCATTGACTCCCAGGTGTATTGTTCACATTCGCCATCTGCGAAAAAAAAGATGACGAAATTACGGCGGTATAACACAATGAACCCCCCCCCCCCCCAAAAAAAAGAACTAGTTTACAATTTGGCTCTTAAATATTGACTGTACTCTAAGGGACAAACCTGTCGAAGCCTGACGTCAAGCGGCCACTGCAAGTGGTTTGAATGCCGCGCTGAAGTGCGCCACGCGCCCTCTGGCTTAAGCAGTATGCGCACGTAAAAAGTCCTTTTTCTCAAATATTCTTTTCCGTGTATTGTCAACAACTGTGTACCTTTTCTCAAAAAGTATTGAATCGATTTCGATGACATTTTGTATGCATGAGCTACAACAAGCTAGAAATAATCAGAATTAAAAAAATGGCAGATATCATCAAAAGTGCAGCTGTAACAAAAATACACAACAGTAGGCACACTCCGTGGTGTTGTGAAAGCAGTGTACTTATTTTTTGCAAAAACTTCATGAAAAATCATTATTTTGATATGTGGGTTTAACTTCCCAAATCCACCACATGATTATGAGAGATGCCGTAGTGGAGGGCTCCGGAAATTTCGCCCACCTGGGGTTCTTTAACGTGCACCAAAATCTGAGCACACAGGCCTACGACACTTCCGCTTCCATCGGAAATGCAGCCGCCGCAGCCGGGATTCGAACCTTAGCCACTAGACCACCGTGGCGGGACATTTTAACATTTTTTGTTCCTATGTAACCTAGTAGTCCCTACAACAACACAGCGGATCGTTGTTACATCCCTCAAGATAGTCGCAGAAAAAAGGTACGTTGATTAAGTGAAGCGCTTTTAAAATTCGGCAGTGAGCCTTAGGAAGAATAAGCAACGTAGGCAAACAAAAAAATGTCACTTGATACCCACTCTAGTTTGTGTAAGCACGTAAAAGTTTATAAGAATACATGCAGTCGTCTCTAAAATATTACGCTAAAGCTGACAAATAACGTTCGCCCTACCATACCCCGTTAGACTTGACTTTGTTAGCTTACACCAGGGCTATATATTTTATACTTTCTATGGTTTCATTGCACCATTCCCTAACGTTCTCAAGGGTGCTTGTTGTTTGCTGCGCAAGTTGTCGACAAGTAGTTAACGAGCTATTGAAGTAAAAGCCGTCCACTCATTTGATTAGCAATATGAATTGGTTGATCAATAATGAAAGCTTTGTTTTTGTACAGAATGAGTGTAGACGCCAAAATCTTCTATGGTATAATTTTTCCTTTTTTACGGGCAAAACTGTCCATATTCAGCCCAACACAACGACTACAATACATCCGCTCGTGTGTTTTCTCAATTATACATAGTTAATATTACGTGAGCAGCATAGCACGTTTGACTATTTTCGAAATTATCACGAAGTGGTCGGTAGCATTCGGGTGACGTGTGGATTGAGTGTGATGCCGTTTCAGTATCGTATGGAGTATTAAAGCGCTCACGCCGACAAGAGTTGCAGTGATCGGTACATTCTCGCCCCACTTATGATGCATTCAGAGGTCACGTGAATGTACCGCAAGCACCGCAAATCTCCCGAAACGCCTCCCTTCCACAAAATTACGTCGTCGGACTAATCCGACCATGGGCCGCGCGCAGGCAAGTGACAGTGATACTTCATTTCGCCTTAAAGAGGATAGTCTTTTTTGCGATACCTAGAATTTTCCTACCGGCCTGTCACAAGCCACCCGGTGAAGGTTTAACCCGATTCTCAAAGCCAACTCATCTTGATCTGGTGGCTGCATTCATACGTACGAACGTTCTCAATCAAAAAGAAATATCACGAATGCTTGACGCCCCAATCAATATATACGCAAATAGTAGTCAGTGTATACATTTATTTAGAAAATGCATACATAGGTATTTAAGGATCATAGCACTTATTACGCTGCTCTGTCAATGCGACGCTAAGAACGAAATAGCGGGCGGTTCCTACGGTCCGCTAAAAATTCAGGCGTTTCAACAAAATGAAACCGGTACTGTCACTCACAAATGTTTCTGTGTTCTAAAAAAATCGTTTTTTTTTCACAATATTGCCAAATGGCGATACCTCACGCCGTGCCTTCAATCAGAATACAATCGTTTTTCGCCGTCCTTTGCAGTGAACTGCAATGATACGCGGCCAATTTTATCACTTGTATTTTTTGTACGATCGCAGTGGTAGACAAATACAGTGTCACTTGCCTAACACACAGGCTATTAGAACGGTTGACTGTGTTCATACTTGAGGACGTCTAGACCACTCTGTGTTCTGTGAGCGTGAACCGGGAAATAATACTAGGAGCGTCGCGCTGTTCCAATGCGGCTGTCATGACAGCCGCATTGGAACAAAATCTGAGGTAATCGCTTCCCGATCGCTTTAAGACACTGAGTGAATGATGAGAAAAAGCCTGTCACGTGCTAAAGGGACGGGCTACATCCAGAAAAGACGCTGAAATATATGCGAACGACCCTTCTTCTGAGTGTCTAGTAACTGGTCAAGTGCTTCATGATGAGAACAGCGTCGACTGGTTGCACATGAAGATAGAGATGCGCGGTCTTTAGTTTATGGCTGAAATAAAAGTCTAGTACTGCTACTACTAGGACATCGAAGTGCTATTTGCCATCCCAGCATGATGACAATTATGGCGGGTCAATGCCTCAAAACGACGGTGAGAGTACGACGGATGCCACAATAGATCGGTCTAGGAATTTCGGCCACATCACGTTCTTGAGCGTGCACGTAAATATAAGCCCACAGTCCTCAGCCGTTTTCGCCATTTTCGAAAATGCTGCCACCACAGCCGACATATGATACAACAGCTTTTCAGTCACCAGTTGAGGACCTCAACCCCTATACCACCGTCAGGTCGCCATTCCAACATGACTGTTCAAACAGATTGACGGTGTGAATGACACGTTCCCGATCGTTTTCTTTTACATAGAATATTAATACCCTTTTTCAGTCGTCCCAGTGCGCTCTAAAATGTTTTTTAATATGTCACAGAAGTAGAAGCTGCATGTTATTAAGGTGTCTCCGTTAATTTATTATGTTTAAACTGCGGCATTTTTGTTGTTGAAAGAAAAAACAGATGAACTATTGTTCCTCTGTACGAGATTAAGGACTAGGCAGGAGAATATTACGATACATATCTATAATCAAGGGCTGGATGCATGCGCTGAGCAAAAAACAATTATGAAAAACCGTCACTACGTCGTGTACTTCATTAGATCAATGTGAGCTGTACCAAGGATTTACAATATAGAATCATTTAATAGTAAAACAAACAGCTTCATGTGACACTTACCTGGGTGCAGTAATATGAAGCATTTCTCAGACTCTAACCAGTACAACAGCAGGTAAACTCTCGCGTGTTCCTCTATAAAAGAGATCATATGGCATGTGCTTCAATTAAGCAAACAAAAACAGAAGCTACTAAGTAGGGTTAAAATTTTTTGTGGCACACAGCGACTCTAGCTAGATCACCTCATAAGAAACATTTCCCAACACACCTTTGTAACCCATTTATTTACTATACGACAGAGGCCACGTACCAAACTTTACATGAAGCTGTGAAAAAATTTAAAGAAAGATTCTTTAGCTCCAAAAGCGTGGAAGGCACCCATTCAACTACACGAAAAAAGAAAATATGCAATTAATTGATTTGTGGGGTTTAACGTCCCAAAATCACTATTTGATTATGAGAGACGCCGCAGTGGAGGGCTCCAGAAATTTTAACCACCTGGGGTTCTTTAACGTGTACGCAAATTTGAGTACACGGGCCTACAACATTTCCACTTCCATCGCAAATGCGGCCGCCGCAGCCGGGATTTGATCCCACGACCTGCGAGTCATCCCACGACCTGCGAGTCATCTCACGACCTGCGGGCCACGACCGGCGGGTCGATTTGATCCACTACCTTAGCCACTAGACCACCATGGTGGGAAAGAAAATATGCAAGTAATCGCCAGTAGTATGCACATCAGCTATGCTTCAGACTATTATATTTTACACGATGAGCTAAATGTTTGCAAGGTTGTGCAAGCTGATTCCGAAAAAAAAAATATGTTGAACATCTCTCATCAACCTATGGCACATAGGTTAAGGGGAGATGTCTGAACATATATCAAAAGTAGGAATGTGGTTGGGCATTCTAACGCGTAAAACTTGCAGAGAAAACGTTTGTTGCAGTAAATGCTCACGAACCGGCAAGTGAGGCTGCCAGCACAAGTTTGAAACACTGAGCACTACCGGAAGTTCAGAAACTATGGCGGTCACGATAATTGATATCAGGGGTTTAACGTCCTAAACAATGATATGGTTAAGAGATACGCCGCAGTGGAGAGCTGAGGAAATTTCAGCCACCTGGGGTTTTTCAACGTGCACCAATCTGAGCAAACAGGCCTACAGCGTTTTCGCCTCAATCAAAAAAGCAGCCGCCTCCGCCGGGATATAATCCCGCTACCTGTGAGTCAGCAGCCGAGTACCTTATGCGCTAGAACACCACGGCGGTGTTATGGTGGTCACCACCAATTATTTTTATTGTTTTTACCATTCTTGGGACATAAAAACTGTCGCCGAGTTCATTTCACCCCAAAAGGCCTAAACGTGAGCAGTGGGGACTATATGACGTGTTGTGAGCTAGTAATCTGAAATATACATTTACATCGAAACGTCGCAGAAAGCTGCGAATACCACCTTCTTACAGCAGGATGATTCTCGAGCACATTCTGGTGAACAAGCTATAATATTCTGGTGAACAAGTTTTAAAAACTAAAGAGGATTAGGACCACTCAATTACTCAAGACACACTCTTGATGGGGCAGCACGTCGTTTGTGCATCATTAGACCATTGAAGGAACCCCTCGGCGGAAGATATGAAACCGATTCACCATACATTGATGCTGGTCAAAATCTTTTACAGGAGCAAACAGAAATCTACTTTCCGACTGAATAAACAAATTCTTTGTTTTTGACAAAACGGTTAAACATTAAATGTGACGACATCATAATCGAATGTTATATGAAGTAAGCCTCGAAGTTTACTCTTTTGCATCGAATGTCTACCAACGCTTGCTGAAGGTTGCCATGCAATCAAAAAGATTTTTGTTTTATCATTTTTTTTGCACAAGATGCAAGCGTTGAAATCCCGGTGAGCCATCTTTGTCAAGACAGTGTGTGCCAGCGCTCGCAATCAGTCCTGTGCACACGAAGCAAGCGTGAAAATAGCAAAATGGCGAGCCTTTTCGTAATGCTTGTAGATACAGCGCGCGTCTGGGCTTGAAACCACGAACTCAAGGGCGAAGTTTTCTGGTGCTGCTCGAGCGATGTGCCGCGCACTTTACCCCGCAGGCGCCTCACTACGGCCCTTCGCGGAGCGTTTCCACTATGCTTAACGAGTCATAGACGCCATACTTGGCATGTAGGGTGCTATTAGCATTAGCGTCATTTGTATGACTCAGAGATTTGACTGACTTCGTCTCTAGTTCAGCCACACCCATCCCCAGCACATGCACAGTTTTGTACTAATACAGTGGTTATGAGGCATCGGATGAGGTATCGGACGTAAGAGGTATTGTACGAGGTATCGGACGATGTCATCCATTCGTCCTGTATACAGAGCAGGACGACGACAACACAATTACGCCTTAATTGTCCCTATTTTTTTAACTTTGGCTGCTGAAATCACTCTTTGCCTAAAGTGTCCATATAAGTTATATCGCCACACAAGCCGATGAAATGTTGTAGAAGGTGTGTTGAAGTGAATGGATGCTATACAGAAGAATGATGTGTTTTCAAGTTTTTCATATTAATTTTTTTACCATCGTGAAATGAAAATTGTACACTGGTTCTTTGAAGTTCGGACTAAAAAAAAAAGATGTCGCTGTCACGTCCGACCGTTGAAGGCGAAGCTTGGAGGTCCATCAATTATTCACAAAAGTTAGTAATCGTCGCCTGCTTCACTGATAATCATCGTCTTCGTGCGAGTATGGGTAATTCGTGGCAGGGTGCATGGCTCTCGTTGCTTCCCAGTTAGCGGCTAAATCTATGTAGTTAAGGTCGACGCGTTATGTGTGGTGAAGGTGAATTTACGTTTGCCAGTCCTCTCATTGACCAGCCTACTCGCAGGAGTGCCATTCCGGCCACCACTTGCACCCACTGTTCTCCGATATATCGAATGACGAGTGGGCCAAAGCCTATTCCAATCCCATCCGCTCGCCGCCACTCTCGCATCTTTATGTCATTAACCAAGAGCAGACCCCCCACTGTTCCCTAGTCTCTGCGCAAAATTGGGGAAGACTAGCTTGACAACTACCTGTGAGTAAGAGCGAATTATCTAAGAGAACTATCCTCACAAGCTCTCTCACCACACCACCTATCTCACTAGGGAAGGCGGGACATTGTTCCTTAACCATGAGATTGAGCGCACCGACTGGCCTAGCTTCAAGCAGAAGCTTTGCCAAGTATTCGCAATGGTAACGCAATGGTAACGGCCGCGAAATCCAAGAAGGCGGCGGAAGGATGATCAACCTGTGAACTCGCATAACAAAAGATAGGACGCACAAACGTACTCTCCGTGCCGTTTTCACCGGATTAACTCTTAATCGTCCAATGAACGTATATCAAACCAAAGAACTTTCCCAACCGATATGAACAGCTGAATGTTCGCTATACCACATTCCTCGCCGCAGTGCACAGGGTGGTGGTGCCAGCTGATCGACTTGTATCGACGATGCGTTGCGTAATCATGTACGTGGCAATAGAATGGCACTCCGAGATCATTAGTTCCGAGGCTGTCTGGCGGATTTGCCGCAGTAGTACGCCACTAGCGAATAGCACGCCGTCGCAGCGGCACAGAACCGAATGTTTACCGTGCCGATAGTTCGCAAGCAAATTACGCCGTCGTCATTACTTGTGCTCTAAAACATCATGCAGCTGCTTCTTCAACACAACACAAGCATTTATTTATTTATTTATTTATTTATTTATTTATTTATTTATAAGTCTCTCATGGCCAAAAAGGTATTAAAGAGAGGAGTGGGTAAATACATTAAAAATATAAATAAAACAGTGCAATGAATAGAAATAAAACAGTAAATAAATACAAATAAAACACTACAATAAAAGACAGATAATGTTAACATTTCTGCAGAATGTATGAAAATAGTTATTTTCAAATATACAAAAACAGAAGCAATAAGCATAGGTAGCAGATTTTCTCGGTAGACAATGTTAGCTAATGATTAATGAAAAAGTTTGAAGTCAGTGATGGTTGCGACATTTGAGGGAAGGCGGTCCGATCATGACATGTGCGGGGATTAAATGACTGAAAGAAAGACCTAGTGTGACATGATGCGATTCCTACCTTATTGCGATGATCAACGCGGTTCGAGAGGTACAGAGGCTGGAGTATCAGGTCATTATGAAGTGTAGGGTGATAGAAAATTTTATGAAACAGTGAAAGACGGGCGATTTTTCGTCGGTGAGCCAATGGAATAAGTGATCAATTATTTTTCATTGATGTCATACTTGCAGTGCGGTTGTAGTTAGAGAGGCTAAACCTAGCAGAGTTCTTTTGTACTAGTTCGAGACAGGTGATGAGATTAGTATGACTGAGATCCCATATGGCGGAGAATATTTGAGTTTGGGGCGTATGAGAGACTTATAGAGTACTAGTTTCAAGGAAGAGGGTGCATTGGAGAAGTTACGTCGTAAGTAGCCAATCATGCGATTAGCATTGTTAATCACGTACTCTACATGAGTTGTCCAACTTAAGTTATTTGTGATGTGCACGCCAAGATATTTATAAGACAAGACGGAATCTAAAGGAACGTTGTTGAGGTGGCAGGTGCTATGATTCGAGTTAGTTCTTGATACGTGCCATTGGGCGTCATCTTTCAAAACTTTGGGCGTCATCTTTCATCAACATATGTTCTGGAATTCTCACACTGAACAATTGTGTATTAAGCTAAGAAAAGCCCTTGGCGTGCTGAGAAGGTGTCAGTCATTTCTACCGCTCCCCCAGAAACTTCTTACCTTCAATACGCTTTTTTGTTCTCATCTACGCTATTGTCAGTTGGTATGGGCTTCTGGAACTGAGACATCAAAACAAAAGTTGTATACACTTCAAAAAAGCGCTTTGCGGGCTGTTGCAAATATAGGTTACAGAGAACACACATCCCATTTATTTGTCAAGTTTAAAGTTTTAAAATTTTGTGTTGCATATGAACATAACTTGTTGTTGTCTTTGAGGTCTGAAATTCGAAAGAATTCCGCAAACCTGAGAGGCTTAGCACATTTACAGCCGAAAATTTTGTTGCGTCCGATGCGGAGTTCTGAACACTGGCACATCCCCCGACCGCGAACAAATTACGGACTCCAAATGCTAAAGCACTCCGTTCCCTATATACTAAATAAGTTCAAGCTCACAGAACAGCAATTGCGTCTCCTTTCAAGTAGTGATATATTAAACCTGTTTGTATAAGGAACTATAAACCCAGAAAAATTACACCCAGTACTTGTAAATGCATGAAATTTTAAGTGTACCCCTTTCTGTTATAGCGTCTTATATTGGTTGCCTTTTTTCCCAAAAATTGTTTGTTTGTAAACACCCAAGTGTGCATCTATTCTGTACTTCATAAACAACCACTAGAATGTTATTTCTTTTCTTTTTTCTTTCAATCATACGTGAGCACCGTATGGAGCTTGGTGTGCCATTGTTTCTGTTGCCTTGTACAAATGGGAGGTGGGGCTAGTCAAGCTGCTATAGCGCAGCTTTTTTCCTACTTTCCATGCCACAATTGTTTCTTGTTTGTGTAAATCACGGTGTATCGTTGTGGTGAAATAAATTTCAACTTCAACTTTCAACGTGCATTATCTTACATTTCTTAATATTAAGTTCCATTAACCAGATAATACACCGATAAGCTATATTATTTAGGTCAGTTTAAAGTATTTTAGTATCATCAACATTGGTAATTTTGCGGTAAATAACACAGTCATCTGCGAACAGATGTATGTTAGAAGTTATTGAAGAAGTTAGATCATTAATATATACAAGAAATTACAAAGCTCCCAACACTGAACCTTGAGGCACACCTGATTGTACTTAAAAGTGAGTGGTGAATGATTGTCGTTAGCAGTTACGCATTGAAATTTATTAGAGAGAAAATGTTCTATCCATTTAAGGAGGTTAGTGTCGATATTTAGCAAGCTTAGTTTTAAGAGCGGTAATTTATGGCAAACCTTGTCGAATGCTTTGCTAAAATCTAAAAAAAAATGTAGTGTCACCGCAAATGATCGATCCAGGATTTGACGAAGATGATGAGTAAACGAAGCAAGCTGTGTCTTCCAGGAATACTGTTTTCTAAAACCATGCTGCACTTTAGCAAAGTATGAGTTAGACTCTAGAAAGTTAGCAAGTTTCGAGAAGATTACATGTTCTAATAATTTTGCAACAATTACTTGTTAGTGATATTGGTCGGTAATTAAGAGGCGAGATTCTGGGGTTCAGATTTATAGATTGGAACCACCTTCCCTATTTTCCATTCCTTTGGAAGGTGACAAGTACTCAATGATTGTTGAAATATTTGACTTAGCATCATTGAACTAACTACGTTAGTGCTTTTAAAAAATTACTAATAATGCCATCCTAGCCAGGAGTGGAGTGCAATGGTAACTTATCTATTAGATTCAATGTTCCAGGTGCCTCAATAATTACTGAATCTATGGGCATGTAATTATAGTGGTGCGCATAAGGGAGTATGATGTTGGCGGATACGGAGTACTGGCTTGAAAATGAATCATTATTGGTGATGCGCACATATTATCGGGGATATTATTTCCAGATGAATCTTCTAGTGATATAGTGTTGTTAGTGGTTGGGTTAATCATTTGCCATAACTTTCTAAGGTTATTTTTCAGTGTTTCAGGTAGTGTTGTGGTTAGGTAGTTGTTTTTTGTAGTTTTTAGAGCTCTTTTGTAGGCATTTTCAGCAGATTTGTAAGTTGTCCAGCGCGAAGGTGAAGGCGAGCTTTTATGTAAACGAAAGAAACGCTTTTTCCGATTAGATAGGCGTTTAAGATGAATGAAATACCACGGCGCTTGGGGATTGGAAATTGGAAATGAGTGTGCAATTAGAGATGTACTTCTCTATCAACTTATGGACTATGCATGCGAACAGATCCCAGTTATATTGAACGGAACGAGACTTAAAATCTCTAACAAAATCATCATAAAAATGAGTTAGCTCTATTTTTATTGCTTCGAAGTTAGCTTTCCGGTAGTATCGTACGCGTTACTGCTGTTTAGTCCTTGTACTAGGACTAATATTGATGACAAAGTTTAGCAAGACGTGGTCGCTGATTTCTGGTAAGTATGTAATGTCGGAGACAAGGTCAGGATGCGTTACCAGTATTAGGTCGAGAGTGCTTGCTGCATTACGTGTAAATCTTGTTGCTTGAGTTACTAACTGATTCAAGCAATAAACAGAGCATGTATTCAGAAAATCTGCACTCTGCTGTGAAAAGAGGGAAATACGTATCGGCATTTTGTTCCACGTTATGTTTGGAAAGTTAAAATCTCCGAGTAAAAACATAGGTAAAGAAGGGAAACGAGAGCTTACTATGTTGATGGATTCATGCAGTTCGTTAACAAATGTGGATGGTGAGGAAGGTGATCTGTAGCAGGTACCTAGAACCAGTTTACAGCTACCCAAAATTAGTAAAGCCCAGGTTATTTCTAGTAAACTGTTAACTTGGATTGGTGATGATGGTATGCCCTTCGAGACAGGAAGTAGTACGCCTCCTACTCTATGCTCGGTGCGATCGCAGTGATATACCATAAAGTTGTTTGCTCATGAAATATTTCTGAGTCTGTTGTTTGCGCGGAAAGCCACGTTTCAGTTAAAGCTACTATTGTCGCATCGCATGTATCTATACTGGATGAGAGGGCACAACGTTTATTGAGAATACTTCTGGCGTTAGCAAAGAATGCAGATACCGGATGCGATTGACGATGCAATGATATGCCACTACCCCTCCTTTCCCCCTACAGTGAGGCATTTCACCCAGTGGAGTCTCCGCGACCTGATTGGTTGCCAGCGAGCGTATTTCAACAACGCAATCAAGTTCAAAATTGTAGTAGAAACATTTATCATTCATGAGCAATTCGATATATCGCAGTTTAGACTGCGGGCGCCCAGGTTAGATCTTCGCAAATTCAATTAGTTTTTGGCGAGAAGTGTGGGTATGTTGACAAAAATCTTCCGTCACTGAAATGTTCTTTTGTTTCAGCTGATTACTAAGTGACAAAACTTTTTTTCTGGTCTTGTAGTTAGAAAATTTGGTTATTATGGGGCAGCATTAGGCAGGTGCAAGTGGGCCAAGTCGATGTGCGCGATCAATTGACTCTAGCAGAAAGATTCAAGTACTTCATTTATCGCTGCTGATAGCTTAGCTTTAGTTTCGTTCTAGGTTTCTTTAGCCTCAGCTGTACCATGAAAGATTAGGTTGCCACGCCTAGATCTGTCCTCAATCTCATCAAAGCGTGTTTGATAGTTATTACTTCGGTGCCTTAGACCAAATATCGACGCGTGTATTTCTGATAAATCTTTGCCGAATTGATCAAAGTCCTTAGATTTTTCTTCGAGTTTGTCTAGTCTTTTTTGTATGCCAGTTATTTTTTTTCTATGTTTTTTGCCCGTTTTTAATTGCTTTAACGTCGGCATCTAGTTCGGTTTGCGCTTTCGAACTTTGGAGTGAATGGCTGTGTATATTTTTGAGTAGTTTGAACACTGCTTTCATCTGCTCGGCGGGATTTTCTAGTAATAAATCAATATCAAATAGGTTTCCAGAGCGTGTGTTAGGTCCCGGGTTAGTTTCAACATCTCCAGATCGTAGGAGCAAAAAAGCATGGAAGAACATTCGCATACAACTTCGTACAGCACTTTTGGGCACGGCGACAGTAGCAAAAACGGGTCGTCCGTTTTTTTAGCCTATAGAGAAAACTTTCTACACACCTGCATGATGAAAAACTGGTGGTTAGAAGCCATGCAAAGTGCACTGTTTTCGTGCCCACTGAAAGCAAATCGATGCGCCGTGTGCTTAAGGAGACCACGGGAGGTGTTGGTGACGTCGATGCGGCTGAAAACCTGAAGAAGAGTCCATCAGTCACAGTGAAATTGTAGAAAATTTCATCGCCACCCCTGTTGTCTGATCCGTACGAGGGTGGCAACTTCATCATTATATCCCACAAACACACGTGTGCCGCTGATGACCACGCAATAAGGAACGTCAGCAGATTCTGCATGATAGAAAACCGGTAGTTAGAAGCCGTGCAAAGTGCACTGTTTTCGTGCCCACTGAAAGCGAATCGATGCGCCGTGTGCTTAAGTAGATCACGGGAGGTGTTGGTGACGTCGATGCGGCTGGAAACCCGAAGAAGAGTCCATCAGTCACAGTGAAATTGTAGAAAATTTCATCGCCACCCCTGTTGTCCGATCCGTACGAGGGTGGCAACTTCATCACTATATCCCACAAACACACGTGTGCCGCTGATGACCACGCAATAAGGAGCGTCAGCAAATTCTGCATGATGAAAAACCGGTAGTTAGAAACCATGCAAAGTTCACTGTTTCCGTGCCCACTGAAAGGCAAATCGATGCGCCGTGTGCTTGAGTAGACCACGGGAGGTGTTGGCGATGTCGATGCGGCTGGAAACCCGAAGAAGAGTCCATCAGTCGCAGTGAAATTGTAGAAAAGTTCATCGCCACCCCTGTTGTCCGATCCGTACGAGGGTGGCAACTTCATCTCTATATCCCACAAACACACGTGTGCCGCCGACAAGCACGCAGTCAGGAGTGCCAGCAGATTCTGCATGATGAAAAACCGGTGGTTAGAAGCCATGCAAAGTGCACTGTTTCCGTGCCCACTCCCATTAAGCAGCGCTTGTGTCACAGCCATGATCAGACTTAAACCGCTCGCAATTCCCTGCAGTCATATGTTGCAGGTTCCATCAGCGCGATCGAAAAAATGATATCGACACGCGTACGCTTTTCGCAATTTCCAAATTGCGAAAAGCTGTCGAACAGCAACGTCGTTCAGATAGCACCGGCGAAAATCAGGAGAAGTTAGCGTGGACTGTAGTCGTAACTGTATATTTCATTGCCCTAAAGATTTGTCTTTGCTGGTAGAGCTCGAGTGTGTTCACGGCATGCAGCGCTTTGTAATATTCGCTGTAATTCAGGTAGATTCAAAGCACCGTAAAAAGTATGCTTTTATTTTGACATTGCTCAAGAATATTACACTATCAATACAATAGAAAGACTTAAGAGCGTGAAAAAAACATTAACGCTTGACGGGACGTGAAGTGCAACTCCTTGCTTGTGAGCTAGCAGCTAATTGTTCATCGTCGGTGTCACTCTCAGTGCGTTGACAACCGTCTACGTCCAGTGCGAAATCTTCGATGACAAAACGGTTTCTTTGAACATCACTGCTGAAAATATTCTGGCGGATCGTCTGCGGCAAATGACAGATAGCAGCAGCACAATGCGACATTTACCACGCACAACACCCTCACTGCGTCGCATACCACGTTTATGTGAGGGTGCGGAGATCATTTCGCATTGATACCAGACAAGAAATCAATCACTTGCAGTGTGCTGCCATATATCAATGAACGTAGAAAACAAGCAGTGCAAGGTAGGTCAAGGTTCAGAAATGGAAATCGTGAGCCTGCGCTATACTTTCGGTGTACAATGAATGCTTTGGAATTTATGAACTACAAGAGCCTTGAAGAATGCTATACGCACGTGAAATAAGGCTAGTTTCAACTGGAATGATCAGACAGCAACATTTAACTATCCAAGGTGGCTGCAGAAAATCTCGCGAAGCTGAATTGTGTACTCTACAGGCTATAATTGAAAGCGCGAGTTGCCACGTAATTTTATGAAAAGTTCGCCTCTTGCAAGAAAGAATGATGTAGATTGTGTCAAGGACAGTCCGGTATGTTCACTGATGCACGAAACATACAAAGTGTTTTACGTTCGTTTCTTGCTAGCGCGTTAACACTGCGGCTAGCCCCACCGAGCAAGGGAGCATTGGCAGCGTCTGCATACTCGTCATGCTTGAGAGAACGCTCCTGAATCACGGTAGGTGGCACGACAGTCTATGAACATTGTGAATTTCGTGCATATAATATTCCATTCGCTTTGCCAAAGAAGATTCCCGATGCTCGCACACAACATCCTGGCGAGGCATTCGCATCATACATCGAAGAGGTTTTTGCGCTCTTGCGGCGTTTGAATTCATTGATGTCCAAGCCAGAAAAACAACAACACATTCTAAAGGGCTTCGGCACTGTTGCCTCCAGTGCCCTCACTGTTCAAAATTCCTCTAATAGTGCAAACTTCATCACCATGCGTCAGCACCTCGGTTAGCCTGTTTGTCTACAACTAGGCTCTGGCTAACTCCGTCTTGCGGTGGACCGGAACCTACGTGTCTTGATTAGGGAGACTGTACGGGAAGAAGTGTATTCAATAAGCTTTTCGGCACTTCCCTATTTCTCGTACTTTCTTCAGGCATGGCCTGGTGAGATATATTCAGAGAAGAACTAACATTCATAGAAACATTTTGGCGCACACACAATAGATGAGAAAACGGTCTCCTTTCTTGCTAGTTTTTTTTTTTGCGCACATGCATCCTGGAGCTACTTCGGGACATATATTTTGTGTACTTCTTTCAATGAACTGAGTTGTGAGATCGCGTTTAGTTGTCTCCTTGGCTTTCGATTTCTGTCTACTGTGGCGCACACCAAAATGTTTCTAAAAATGTCCTGAAACCAACTCGCCCATCGTTACATACTATCACAAGAACTAACATCCTTGACCAGCCTAACGCACGTACAACCTCAAGACAGGAAGGCCACTGTACTTATGGGCTCTCTGTATTTCTCAGACAAGATAGCCGTTTCATTAGCCTGTATGTCTCACGAAATAAACAGTTGTAAGACCTAAGACAGTGGTTGACCCTGTCTATGAGCTTCTTCGTAGTTCTGTGTGGGCGTGTTTCAGTACCTAATTGACGATTAATCTCAGATATTGCATGAACTATCCGAACAAATAGCACTATACTCAAAGCAAGCTCACAATGGTAAATGGAGAAGTGTACGCAAACTGTTCGAACCGTTTTCATTCTCTGCAACGTAATTGCAACCATGCATCCGATGAAGCTCTTTTTTTCTTTCTTACCTTTCTCATAGTGGGCTCTGATTACCATCGCTGGAAAAGGAACCTCATCTAAGTATCCTATCTTCGCATGTTTGTGTGTCTTCCCTCTGAAAAGATATACACAGATTTTGCTTATGGTTCAGCACAACATCTTTACACAAGCAAAACAGTTGCAGTGTGCTAAAAAACTAAATTGCTGTTTAGGTCACAAAGTATTAGTCGCGGATGCACTTTAAGGCCCCAGACGAATTCCTGATAATTTGTGGGCCAGAGGTCTTCAGCCCAGCTACAAGAATGAAGCCTGACAAGGAGGAGAGAATGGGTAAGCATAAGTTGGCGAGAGAGAAGCCTAGTATAGCGAGATTAGCCTAGTTCAGAAGGAGTATCGACGTAGAGAGGATGGAGTGCCGTACAGAGAAGGAGAGCAAAGTTGAAGCTATTGCGTGAGCGGGGGAAGTGGTGTCGAGAAGAGCGCCACCTGATAATCTTTCCGCATACACTGACGGTCTCGTATTCGTTCTGGAACGTACGCTAGACACCAAGGTAAACCTTGATCATGCCAATAGTTCTGCGTTGGAATCAGGCTCGGCAATTTTAGGTCTGTTCAAGCTGTGCATAGTATTATTAACTTCAGCATAACTATCTCGTTGACATGAGTAGTTAGTGAAGAAATGCTTACAGAATATACACAAAACTAAGGTTCCAACACTATGTCATCATAATAATAGAACTAAGAACAAAGAGAAACGAAACGAACATGAGTCACTGAGGGCTCGCATATATTGTGAAGTGAAGACCTTGTGTTTTTGTTACACTTAAACGACCGTAGTCTATATAACACAGTTCACTAATGGAATTCGCTAGGAACAAAGTGGGTTATGTGAAAATGTGCGCGTCAAGTGTTGACGCCAACGCAACTGCCCTACCGTCTTTGACTATGCGATTGGGCAGATCATTGCACAACCGTGTTTCCAGTGAAATCAAGAACCATGTAATTACATTGAAGATAGCTTGGATGCGCGGGAAACTTCAGTGATTGTATCATCCATGAAGTACTAGAAAGGATAATTCTCGGCACAATATTTTCCTAGACCAACACGAATGATCAGTGAACATACTTGTGCTGCATGGCTAGAAATGACATTGCAAAAAGAGAAATTATCGAAGTGCTCCTTGCTTTGGTACCCATAACTTATAGAGCCGAAATATCACGTGTAGGCAAAATACCATGCAGATAAATAATTTTAGTTATTGTCTGTTGTATCAGTATGAACACCTGTTTCTTTAAGAGCAGTCACGCACAACAAGTAGGGGAACATCGTTTTTGCGTAATGTTAAAGGAACCCACAACCGATATCTATGGTACCCGTTTTCGTGAGTTCAACGGAAAGCTCAACTGTCAGAGCTTGTAATCACGGAATGGTAACGTGAAAAACACCGTAGAACATTTATATTCAGGTTTTTTTCTATTTGTGGCGACTATGCAGCCTTACAGAAAAAGATGCTGCAAGCAGTGGATTTGATCGCGACTACGGTTATACGACAGTGTAACGCCAGCAGTGAGGAAAAGTGAAGCTGTAAGTACAAACACGTCATGTTGTGTTTGTCAAGCCTGCGGTCCAGCGACGACTGCTTTCTAGCGTGCTATTAACATTACAAGAGTTACAGCACTTTCCCGGGGCTTCTTATGCAAGTACTTATGGCCGTGCTTGGGTAGTGTTTTCTCTACTTTAGTCAAGTCGAGCGAAGACAAGTCTTCAAAAACAAAACGGCAAGTTTACGTGCGATCGACAATTCCCCCATAGTAGTTCACGATCGGCCGTAGTTGGTCGGCTTCGATGTCTTCACTTGACAACTCGAGCGAGTTAGAGGAAAGAATTTTGGCTCGCATGCGAGCGCAAAATTAGGCCCCCTATCAAGCAGCGCCAGAGCGACATGTTTCGACAGACGATAGCGGTAGCGACGAATCCGACGGACCGCCACCATCGCCACCACCAGCCGCACGCATGAAGCGATTCTCCACAGAGCACTAGGCTGACGGCGTTTCGCGCACCGCAGCGATTGCATTCGAAAGCTCGCGTGCTTCTTGAACACGCCCGAGCAACGGGAATCGAGCTACTGTGGAAACGCCGCGCGTTCGCACAACTGCACCCGTTTTCCTGCAGTGGCCACGAAAGCACCACCACTTTTCTGGCGGTACTTCTTTTACCCTGTAAGCCACACAGAATCAAACGAAAATGAACAATAACATACATATTCCAAATGTAAGCCCTTATTTCGGGGTGCTTCAAACAATCACAGCAAAGTTAGTAGGACTTCATAATTGTGTTTCGTGGCTCTGGCGCTAGAATCGCGACATGCCGGTTTTGGTTACTTTTGGACGCGATTTAAATATATAAATCCTACTCAGATGGCGAAAAGTATGCCGTCACCTGTCACCATAATTCATGCTCTTTTATTTTCCACCGGAATCAAATCACCCGTTTAGGCCAGTTGTGGGTCTCTTCAACCTAGCACTTACAAATAATGATATGGCTTGCAATTTGCAATTGTTCCTGAAGGAATCACCGAAAGAGAGTCTGCAATGAGCTCGGTAGAATAGCTTTGGATAGACAGCTTTTCCAGAGCCATATCAAAATAAGAACCATATATGACTTTTGACCCATATCAACCATATTATAGAGAAGCTTTCTTAATACAACCTCCCACCCTCTTCAATCAGCAGGTGCTTACGGCGCACAATTCTCTTGACAACTTTGTAACTGCTATACTGCAGCTATGGTGAGTTGGTTAAACTGATCCTACAAAAGAGGCTCAAAGCTTGGCTTCCGATCATGCATACCGAAGTTATTTCTGATAATTTGTGAAAGCTGATTTAATCCTCTTTATAGAGGATAAGGCCATTACTAGCAGTGTCAATAAACTGCTATACAGGGGAAGCATATTATTTTGTTTTTAACAGAATAGCGTCAACATATTTATGCGTAAAGCTGGTACCCATCATGGTCAGCGCTAATAGGACACGAAATAAAAGGTAAACGAAATGGGTATCGATGGCGTATAAACTTCCATCGCGCAGGTGCTTAGACCTCAATATATTGAAGGTAGGCAGAAGGGTTGCCACTGTATTTCGAGCGAATGTCACCAAATTACGCGCAAAGTGTCGCCGCCAAAAGTCACCAGTTCTCTTCAAATTTCGCCGAAATTGTTGCCACTGTAGATGTGTGTGGCATGCTTCCAAATAAGAAATGAAAATATGTCTAGTAGTATTTAAAAGAGTGCCATCCGTAACCCCTAAGTTACCCTAATGTTTTTTTTTAAGTCAGAGGCGTCGATAGCTTCACATTGGAAAAGTTAAGGATGTCTAGTTCTCCGACCTATCTTGAGTGCGCACGTTGAAACAAAGAATACAACGCCCATGATGTCTTTCGATTGCAATCCGCTCGTTTTTCAGATCAAAGTGTTGTAAAATGCACGACAGCGTCATTTTTAGAAAGCATTACGCCCCCTACGTAAATTGAAAGATTTATTGAAGGTTACGACTAGTACTCTTAAAAAAAAACAATCATAACTGATTCTGACTCCTTTTTGGTACGAAGTAACACGATAACGGGTGCCACTGCCCATTACGAATAGTTACCTAAATGAACCGCTGCATAAAGTAAAATGATATACGAAAATCGTTTTCATTGCCCGCGTAAGCCAATAACAGCACAAAATACTTCAGCCAACGATTTTTCATTGTGCACTCGCCACAAGTTGCCCACTCGCCACGCGTTAAAGAGAACATCTCTCAGCCCTAATTATTCCTACGTACATGACCACGATGCACTTACACGACTTCAAGGAAGGCACAGTATTGGCAAATGCTGGAAACCTCAGAGTGATTTGCCTTCAATCCGTGAAGAACATGCCTCCCCAAAAAACGGCGTAGTTTTTGCTCGCTTCTTGCGTCGCCTTTTATGACAAAGTTCCTCATAAGTCAATGTTACATTAGAAAGGACTCTTTCAGCTCTGTTAGTTCAGATCGGAAGTGTCAGGATTTCCTTTGGTGGCTTCAGTGGCCAGCGCTGAGAAAGAGCATACACCAGCAGCGTCGCAGACGGCTAGAGGATTATACCAAAAACTTGAATTGGTTCCACTTGAAGCGAACAGCGCGAAAAGTCACTTCAATTAAAAAAACACAGTGCGCAGCCTTCCCTCAGACTAAAAAAAAAAAAGAGTTTGGCATAAGTCGTAATTTTCTTTTTTTTGCGTTTAAGCTTCTCGCTTCAAAGTGCACTCTCATATGCCGCACAATATGTCGTCTTTGGAATCTTGAAACGTACAAAAATAATTGAAAGTGTCTCTGTGCACCCGAACGCAAAAAAGAAATCTATGTACTCGCGAATGCAGTCGTAGTCGCGAAAAGTGTACGAGGAAAAGGGACAGAGCGAAGCATGCCTATTGACACATCGAAAGTTGTGCCCGGTGACCGCTTTACAATCATTTGCGCAGCCGAATGCTACGGAAGATCTCACCATCGTCGTCTCGAAGAGTGATCACAGACGTGTCCAGAACAGACTCGTTCAATTTGGAGGCGCCACAAGCAACGTTACCAGCAGAAAAAAATAATGCGAAAGCCACGTACGCTACAATGCGCCTATCCGCTTTTTGCCCAGAGCAATATGGCGGCGTCAGCTTCAGCCACGGAGCCCCTCCGCCAGTCCAGAAGTCTTAGTATACCCTCCTTGGTTGACACTCACGAATAATTCTTCATTAGTCGGAAACGGCATACACATTCTATGCATTCAGACAATTGTAAGTGTTGTCCTATCCAATTCTACTGTACACGTTTTTGGTTGTTGTGAGATCAAAACAAGGATGACGTGCACCGCAGTTGTCCACCGCCGCAACCTATGTTCATAACGACTATCGCATGAGATGAGAAAAAAAATAATTCAATAAAAAATACCAAGGACACATTGGTGTTCGCACACGGGTCTCCTGCGGGCCAGGGCCAGCCCAGTATTCAACCACTGATCCGCGCCTGTGCTTGAAGCGCATATCTAAACTGGCCTTAGGCAGGCCTAGTGTTGGGAAAGGAGTCGCGTTAACATGAGTAACAAACCTTTTTATAACATCAAAGCAACGACCAGACATCACACAATGAGCATTGCGTAATGACTGGCTCGTCCTATGTCCTAATCCATTAGAAAACTTGTTCATGATTACCTATTAACTGTGGCGCATGCCCACTTTCCCGTATAATCTGTTCATCGTCATCAGCTACTTGCGTGAAAAAAATTGCATAAAATTTTGAACAAGTGTGTATCAGATAACGCGTATGCTTCTCCAAAGAATGACGAAGGATAGCATAGGTGAATGCTGGCCTACTACGGAAAACTTATGATTGAATATGGCGCTGTGGGTACCCTGCAGTGTGCTTGCTGTAGCATCCCGAAGAGTGTTAGGAAAAGACTCTGAAAGGTCGCTCTTTTCAGCTTTCGCTAGTGACTGTGCTGCGCGTTCTACACTGGCCTGGTGTTATTTTAAAACGCTTAAAACACTAAGTGCCAAAAAAAATTAAAGCAGATCGGCATTTAGGTCCCTCCCCCGTTACCTCGCCACCTGATAATAATAAAGAGGTGTTTGAGAAGCTATAACGAAACGCATAGCTGCAAGCACCCAGAGCATAATGGCGCTACAGGGCAGGCGTGCCGCCCTTCTACCCTGAGCAATATTGTTGCCGCGGCTTCACTTCGATACATGTACGGGTATGCGAGACCACCACTCCAGAAGTTTAGTGTAACCTTCTTGGTGTCAACGCTTTCAATTCACTTACACAGTTCAAGTATCTGCTGCAACCTGATTTTCGAAAGATCAGCGTTACATGCCAGAAACGGGATGAAATCGTGCCATTTCTCGCTTTGGCCTATTTGAACAAGTAATTTGTCTTCAGTGTGAGCGCTGTCCGGTCCACTTTTATTGTCTGCGCTTTTCTGTGTGCTCTAACCTCATTTTTAAAAGACCAGTGCTATACGCGGGAATCGGCATGAAGTTGTGTCATTTTTCACTTTCGCCTACTTGCGAGCTGAACATTACAACGCTGTATATTGTAGCTGTTTTGCGGCATTTACAATTATCAATTGAAGTTAGTCTTGGCGTTCTTGATTCCGCAAAAAAAAAAACTGGTATTCTACCATCTGAAGTATTGGGCTGCAATATGTCCCGAGGAAAACAGATGATTGCACAAAGAACTTCGACCAGCCAGTCACTAGCTTCCTTGTAAAAGTGCCCATAGTATTGTTGAGCAGTCTGTTGTAGGGTAGACAAATGCACGAACCGAAGAAGAAGGGGATCACGACATTTGTTGACGTCTTTTTTCATGGCAAAGCAAACTTGCTCGAAAGTTCAAGTGAAAGTATAACGCAGTAGTATGTTCTGTTTTTTTTTGATAAACAATCGAAACCATGGGAGGCAAAATAAAGAACTATGGACCATCTAACTGAAGGTAACCCCACCGGAATGCGAAACAGCAGTGGTGCGCAAGGCGGTAACCCGGTCGAAACGTGCGTTGACACGGGTGCTGAAAGAACGGTTTGAAAAGATACTAGTTGTAGACTTTACAGGAGTGAATATTTGTTTGAAACGCAAAGATATGGGAGGTGTGTTGGCTTTTCTCCAAGTCTTATCGAAGAAAAACTGTTCGCTCGAACGTTGCGAGCGGTATGAAGGATGAAGCGCGATATAATACACGCGGCAATCTGCGATACGCTAAGAAGCGAGTGGCGTCAACGCGTGTGCACTGCGAGGAAAGGCGTGAGCTCCGTGGAATCGCTCGAACACCTGCGGCCAGAGAAGCGTAGTGCGGACGGATTGACAGCGTTACAAAGGTTAGTCAAAAAGCTGCTTCCCATCTCATGGGTCACTCAGGCTCCAGTTGCAGATTGATATGCTAGGTCACAAGTGTGTTCTTGAAAATAAGTCATCTTCGTGAAATAATTGCGAACCATTCAGTTGTCACAAAAATCTCTTGGTTAGTTAAGTTAGTAAAACGCAGGTCAGCGGACCTTTTTACTTTCGTAGCAAGTGAATAGCTCCGGCTCGAATGGTTAGTTCCTTACAAAATTGTTACTAACCACGCTACCTACTTCGTAAGTGTGTTAAGTCTAACGGACTACATTATGTGCGTGTGCGTTGCCGTAACAAGATAATTCTAATAAAAAGTTACAGGATAAAATAAGTAATATTGTTCGAGTACATTAATTATTTGCTGCTAACTACTCCATGTAATTACCGTTATAAGTGCGTATCATAGCACATCACAGTCGAAAAACGATGACGTACTCGTATGATCACACCATACTTCTATATAAGATCATAAGAGTAAGTGATCTCATATGAATGAATCACAAGCGATAACACGCAAACGCTTCCAAAGATTCTGCCTTTAAATGTTTCTGTGCTGCCCTCTGAAGCTATGGTAGAGTTTTGATAGGAGCCGCGAAAACTGGCAATGCTGAGCAAAGGCCTCTGACTCCGAAACCCGGACAAATGTCGTGACAATACCGCCAGGTAGGGGCATGTGCGCTGCGGCATCATGAAAGGGCAGATTTCAGAACTTCGACCAAGCCCCTTTCTACTCTACCAGCAGCTTCAAAGCTATTTATGCAGCTACTGTGGAATCACAAACTACGTAACGGTTAGCCGCCATATATTTTAAAAGAATAATTGACGTTTGCTACACATTGTCATGTGCTCTTTAATAGCTAATATGTGAATCATCGCGTAACACAAAACCTCTAAACTTCTACTCCAAACTACTCAATAAAATTTAAGTTAGCCGAAGCTTGTAAGGAGTATCATGATTGCGGCAAACCATACTTCGGCGCCTACGAAGTATCTGGCAACAGAAGTGTCTTGTTGAAGGGGCCCTGCAACACTTTTTGAGCATGGTCAGAAAACGCTGCCGGCTGGTAGTAGAGGCTACGGACAACACGCGAGCTAAATATTATGGCGCAGCACGCGGCTTGAAATTCACAATAAGGTATCAAAGTCAGCTAAAAATAGCTTTCTCTTCTTTTAACAAATGACGGGAAATAAGCCCAATAAGCCGATTTATCAGCCATGTGCTGATTTCAAGATGACGCATTCAGTTGTTAGTAGGTCGCCGCGAGAGGCCGTCCCTTTTCCACGCGTTTGCGCGCAATTGCACTGAAATAGCCGCATATTCGAAGAAAAAAATTGGTCCCGTATCTACATGATATACTGCAAATGTTGCAGAAAGACGATAGTCTTGCTTCTGGACGGAGTAAACAAAACGTTTATTTGATGTTCTTTGCAAGAAAATCGGTGAATGGTACTCGGCAAGCGCTGCGTCAGAGCGCCTCGAGCGTGCAGTGGAGGCGAACGAGCCCATCACGTCACGTCACACGTCAGACATGAGCGCTATCTGGCATTTATCTTAGAAAACAAAGCGCGCATGGCGTGCGCGCCCGTCTCAGAGGTGATAAGGTGTGGAACGCAAGGCGATGGGTAGGTGCCACCACCATGTCTTCTTAGCAACGCAATGAAAAACTTGCATTTTCGTGCAAGCATTGCATCGTCAGCGCAGCGTGATGAGTGCTACGTTCCTCAGAATTACTTCTGTGTGCCATTTCTAGTAAAAGACGCACATACAGAATATTTACGTATTGTTATGGTGCCTCCGATGTGCGCAATATTGCTTTTTATTTGACGATCACACAAGTAGGAGCGCTGAACCTTCAGCAATATTGGTGAGCGCTGCGAACGGGGTGGTCGGTTGGGGTTATCTTTAGTGCTGTTTAGACTTTAGGCTATCGTTTAAGGTGGACAAATAGACAAATGGGCAGACAGACCAAAATTTTTCTGTTGAAGGTCGCTCCCCACTTCCCCCCCAAAAAAGGAAAAAAAATGGTCAAGGTCCCGAGGTGTCAGTAACAGTTTTTTTCCCCTCCCACCCTTTCCTGCTGAGCTTCCAGTGCTTCTGTCGGGACGAGAGAAGAGAGAATGTGATTGCAGCGTGTGACTATTCTTTGCAACTCCACTAGTACTGGACGATCTCTTAAAATTTTTGTGGCGTTCAATTTTTGAGGTTATACGCTTTTCCAGTGATTTAATTTCTTGGTTACACAAAACAGTTTTTTAGGGCCCCTTTAGGTTAAAACGCTGAGAAAGCTTCCCTGGTTAGTAAGGGAAAATGTTCCAAGCTGTACTTGGTGCTGGCTCAAGAAGGAACACCACAAAGGGAATAATATATGCTGGAATCAAGTAAATACCTGTGTTCAAACACAGTTAAGAAACTTTGTTTAATTATGTTGGACCGAGGTGTATAACACTTTGTTTGCATACAGCCATTGTTAAAGGGGCGATGCTACAGTCCCCGAAAAAATTGTGGCGTTCAGCGAAACATGGGAGTGCAAGGTTTATTCTGCCTGTACTTAGATAAAACTGGACGTTGAAAAGGACATTTCATCGCAATGAGTTCACTAGAAGTCGCCAACGATAAGCTCCGCCCGCCGCCGTTGACCGCGATTTCGCCATGGCGCGTGTCACGTCAATGTATCTTTCGAGTGTATACTTGCAGTTTGCCACTTCAGTTTGTGGGTATCTCAGGTGTACCCGCGACCATTTCGTGGGCATTCCGCCGTACAGCCGCTCCCTTTCTCTTTCTTTTTCCACGTTCTGGTAACAGCGCGTGGTGATAGATGGCGACACGCGCGGGCGCGGCGCGTGTTCTTGGGGGCGGCGAGCACCGGGAGGCCTAGTCACGTGCATGCCGAAAAGCACCGTGCCGAAAAGGGTCTCTCTTGCGTATTTGGAATCGCTGGCCCCGCATCGCACGAAAGAGCGAAAAGAAAGAGTGTGGGAGGACGCCACTGCCAGCGTCAGAATTGTTCGCGCGCTATTGGTTCCTCTGGGTAAAGGACATGCACGCCTGTAGGTGACGTGCTGGTGACGCACGCATGCGCCCGCGATGGAATGTGCGGAGTTTTACCGGCTGCTCCATCGTATAGAGAAGCACCCACAAACTGCCACCACACTCTTTCTCTACCTTTCTGCATCCCTGTTTCCCTCTCCCTGTAACATCTGAGCCGAACCGTGCTACCCGCAAGAGTTGTAGAAGTGACTTTTTTGTTTTGTTTTAATAAATCAGCCACTACATCATACACACCACTGCTGGCATGGTCGGTGCTCATGTGCAAATTAAAGTTAGAAATTACCATCTAACGTTCGATCACATGCATCGCACTTCTGTCACACACCATATCAGTTCCAACTGCCTTTGCAGAAATGCAATTTCGACTGTCATGGCAGACGCCCAGATGCCTCACGTCTGAATTGCACGCTAACACATCAAACGTGAAGCGTGTTTTGGTCAACGATGCACTTCCGAATGACATGGAAGCCTCGTGCACATTTACGTGTAAAATAGACGCAAGTTCGGCCAGCCCGCCTAAAGTGACGTGCCTCCTCGTCAACCACTGCACGAACGGATGCGCAAGAGTGCATGGCCAGCTACAGCAAGACAACTAATACGACGATCCACGTCGTATTAGTTGCATTGCTGCTGTCTGTGCTGAAGGCGTCGCGGAGGCACTTCACTTTGACAGTCGGAACCTCTTCGCTCATTGAAACCATCACCGTGCTATCACCATCTTATCGAAATTCACTCGCTCGCGCCCTCGCCGCACGGTAGCGATCCATCCAAGACACCAAAAAGGCGAGGGTGCTTTGGCACGATGGAACAGCCTGCTAACACTTCTCTGTGTTTCCGTGGCTCCAAGACGACGACAGTGACTGCCTGCGTGTCTTTGGGAGATCGGCGGCTGAGCGAAAATTCGCCCCATGTCTTTGCTTCATATGACCTCGAAGTGGGCAATCTTGGGGTAGTTAACAATGCCCTCTCTGAGGCTTCCGCGGCGTCTGAGTAGACAGCTCGAGCACCCAATGGAAGTCTTTTCCTCGCTACCTCATAGAGTAACCTAGACCCCGTCCCTCGTTACCACGAATTATGGCAAGGACTGTGCCGCTTAGCCGGAAAGGGTGCGGGCAGCATGGCTGAAAATGAGGTGCAGATGTGCAACTTTAGTCGGTCTCATCACGTCACCAGCACGCGCGTCACCAGCACGTCACCTCCAGAGGCGAACCAATAGCGCACGAGCAATCCTGAGGCTAGTACTAGCGTCCTCCTCGCACTCTTTTTTTCCCTCTTTCGTGCGATGCAGGGTCAGCAATTCCAAACACGCGTCTCTCTTCCGTTGGTCGGCGCCAGGGTAAGGACATGTTTCCTTCGTTAGCGTCCCCTTTGCGAATCGCCGGAATGTAGCCTGCCTGGGGTGGCTTTGGCACCTCGGCAGGCGTGTTTACTCGAGTGCTAGCTTCGGTACCGTACGCCTAGCCAACAGCGGTGCCTAGTGCTTGAAGTGGTCATACCACACCAAGCCGCACTTGCCGTAGGCCTACGCGTACGAGGTTTGCCCTAACTTTCGCGACCAGGCCCAGTGGTCATCTTGAGAGTGCGCAGCATAGCCGCAAGGGACCTTTTCCCGACCGGCATGTGAAAGCTCGCATTGGCCAGCTGCGACGTGTTAAGGGTATTCCCCTTAATGTGAACTTCCGCGTGCGGGAGCCTTTGCTCTCTGCGTTCCGGGAGCGGACGTTGTACTGTTGCTCGGGGTGCCGCCAACAGCAATAAAGTGTTGGTGTATATCTGTTATTCGAACACTGTCTATTTTGCCACGCTGCACTAAACGCCTTGTTAGTTAAGTGCGCGCGGAGCGGTGCGACACGCGAGTAGGTGACGGAGTCGCAGCTCTGCAGCTCGCTAAGCGTGAACCCGTGGTGATCATCTGCTACGCTGAGTAGTGAGCTGACCACAAGTTTCAGATCTCTCACAATCGTTCAGTTTTCAATGCCAAGCTTAACATAGCCGAAATGTCTGTGTGGTACATGCAGTGGAACACGAAACGAAATCGGTGGGAAAGAAACACACTCGCAAAGCCAAGTCGCTTCTTCCATCACGGGTCCTGAGAGCACCACTGCGGTCAGGCACTCGTGTTGCTGGCAAATTACGAAAAAGTTTGCTTTTGAAGTTAACACTCAATCAAATGTGCCAATATTTAAGGTATAATTATGGTTTCAGCGCAAGAAAAGACACAAAGAAACACAGACCAAGCGCTTGTCGTGTGTTTCTTTGTGTCTCTTCGTGCGCTAAAACAACAGTTGTACAATGTATCTGAACCAAGTAGTCAAAGTGTCGATTCTGTCGCACTATTACTTCGCAAGTTTGTTTGTGAACACGCAAAGATCAAACAACAAAACAAAGCATATGAGTGGAAATTCGGCGTCATGGCCTCGTTAAGTGAACCATTTTGAAAACCAAATCTGACCCCAGGTTTTTGATGGTACGTTTGTTGTACTGACACAAATGAAGCGTGGCATAAAGTGGCAGTGTCACCGGCATTTGTAAAGTTCCGACCGGAAGGCAAGTATGTGTTCATGCATCACTTTCATTTCATTAACGCTGCAAGCAACTTACGCTACTCCACTGTTCCAACTACTTGGTCGCGGTAGCCTTCGCTCCCAGTAAAAAAAGTCATAGTCGGTGGTATTGAGCCCGTTGTTTAACCAGTAGATGCAGTCCCGCCGTGGATTATCGTAAGTGCGCATCGTCATCCAGATCTTTTCTCGAGTGCTCACCATCTGGATGTGCAAAAAATACAAAAAGCCATGAACGCACATATGACAGTAACTAGTGTTGCACGACATAAAATATTGTACATTAAGGAAGTCGCGTGAGCTTTTGCAGCAGGAAGGGAGTCTTAGCCTTTTCATAAAGGGACTTTTGTTCAACCTCTACAGCAAAAAAAATTCTAGGGTGAATTCACTGTGGTTGATCAAAGTAGTTTCTTTAAGGTGAGGTTTTACAAAGCAGACACTTTAAAAGCTCTCAGACCAAATTATTAGCTTTTTATAAAAGCTTCGTCCAGTCATTTTGATTGGTAGAAGCCAGTTCTTCCCTATGTATGATTGCAAGATAGAAGAATGCAACTTTTCATTTCTGACGGTTATTTATAAGGGTTCTGATATTCCGACTCACCTGCTGCAGTAAAAAATAGTGATGGTGCACCGAATCATCAAACAATGGTCATTAGAGATGTCAAAGCCGACATTTCGATGGCATTGCCAAGAATGTGGGGCTAGTCGCTCACCTAATTTTTCACTATGCTCCCACTAAACATGAGGTCCCGCACCGAAGGTTGACCTAATTTAAATAAATCAATCACCTAAATGGTGCTGGGTAACGAATAGGGGCTCTTGAATCTTTTACTGGAAATCGCTAGCATAAAGAGTGGTGTCGGTAACATTCCTAACAATTTTATATAGAATAGCGCACTGGTCTACTAAATCAATTACCGTGATAAATCACTCTTCACTTTCTTCTTGCTTTCGAATGGCTTAATAATGCGCGAATATTCTGCTGTGTGTGAAGGTGGTAGTAAGTTGGATCTTAGTAACTACACATTGAGTTCCTCATTTCGTATATATTCCAAACTGCTTGAACACATTGGCTAAAGCAGTTATCGGTATGTCTAGATTACTTCAATTACATAAATTGTAGTCATCATGGTTTACGGAAGCAAAACTTAGATAACTAAGGTGGTCGAGTTGACTGATGATCTTTCTAGTGACTTAATCAACGCAAAAAAGCAGACGTAATATTCGTTTACTTTGTCAAAGCTTTTGATAAAGTTTATCACACAAGACTGCTTCTAAAGATTGACAAAGCTATCAACAATTTGTTGACTAATATGTGGTTTTCATTCTACCCCTCCCATAGGGGATAGCATGCTGTGCTAAGAAACTATCGCTATGATCCTTTTTTTTGCAAATATTTACTGTTTGTGAAGGCCGAAGTAAGTTGAATTTTAGTAGCCACATACTTAATTCCTTAGTTGTTATATCTTCCGAATTCACTGCACGCATCAGGTAAAGCAGTTGTCGGTATGTCTAGATTGCTTCGATTTTATAAATTGCAGTGAACATTGTTTTTGGAAGCAGAAATTCACGGTAACTGAGGTGGTTCAGTTGACTGATCCTTATAGTGCCTTAAACCGACGCAAAAAAGTAGACATATTATTTCTTCACTTTGCCAAAACTTTTGATAAAATGTTTCGCCCAAGACTGCTCCTAAAGAATGCTAATCTCAAAAAAGTTTTTGATTATTATGTGGTTTTCATTCCACAACTTCCTTAGGGAAGAGTATGCTGCACTAGGAAACTTTACTCTTATCCTTTTTTTCGCAAATGTTGTACTGTTTGTGAAGGTGGTAGTAAGTTGGATCTTACTAACTACATACTTAATGCCTTAACTGTTATATGTTCGAAATTGCTTGAACGCATTGGGTAAAGCAGTTATCGGTATGTATAAACAATTTTCATTTCATAAATTTGAGTGATCATGGTTTTCGGAAGCAGAACTTCATGGTAACTAAGGTGGTTGAGTTGACTGATCATCTTTATAGTGCCTTAAATCAACGCAAAAAATAGACATAATATTCCTTTCTTTGCCAAAGCTTTTCCTAAAGTTTCTCACCAAAAACTGCTCTTAAAGGTTGATAAAAATTTGATTTGATTTATATGGGAGGTTTAACGTCCCAAAACAACCATATGATTATGAGAGACACTGTAGTGGAGGGCTCCGGAAATTTCGACCACCTGGGGTTCTGTAACGTGCACCAAATCTGATAAAACTTTCAAACATGTGTTCAAGGATATACGGTTTTAATTCTACCACTCCCATAAGGAAGAGTACGCTATACTAGGAAACTAGAGCTATGGTCTTTTATATATATATATCTGGAGTACCCCAAGGTAGTGTGTAGGTTACGCTGCTCGTCTTAGTTTTCTCTATTGATATGCCCAACAATATTAGAGTGTGCATTCTCTAGTGCACAGATGAATGTGTCCTATATAATGAAACAGAAGCTTCTCACGATTAAGCCCTTCTTTAATTATTATTGTAAAAAATAATTATGAAGCCACAGTTGGCAAATGTTGTAGGCACAAAAACAACTGTCACGTCACTGGTTGACGATGGTACAGCACTGACGGGCACCCATCACTTTAGTCACGATTACAACACGTTGACAGAGCCTCTCATTCTAATGGTAGCACTGCGTCCACGGGCAACGCCACTGTAGTCAGATTACATAACGCTGACGAGCCCCCTAGTTATTAAGGCTAGTACTGCGTCAACGGCCAACGTCGCTGCTGTCAGAATAAAGAACGCAGAGAAGCCCCCAACTCCAATGGTAGTACTTCGTCGACAGCCAATGTCACAGAAGTGAGATTACACGACGCTGACGAGGCCCTGACAATAACGGTAGTACTGCGTCGACGGGCTCCGTCACCATAGTCACGGCCAAGGAGGGCCTTCAAAAGTATGATGAGTTCTCATTAGGATGGCCTGCTTCGTCGACCATTTCTTCGGGCAATCTATTCACACGGACAATAAATAGTATTATTCATGGGTGAAATTTAGAGTCCCCCGATTTAGTAAATATTTTCCTATTGGTCGGTAAACATCACTATTATATTCCGCATTGGTGTTCAGCCAATTGTTTGATATGTGGGTTTAGCGTCCCAAAACCATCATATGATAATGAGAGATGCCGTAGTGGATAGCTCCGGAAATTTCGACCACCTGGGGTTCTTTAACCTGCACCCAAACTGGAACTGGAGCACACGGGACCACCACATTTCCGCCTCAATCGGAAATGCAGCCACCGCAGCCGGGGTTTGAACCTGCGACTTGCGGTCCAGCAGCCTAGTACCTTAATCACTAGGCCACCGCAGTGGGGCCACATATCAATCTTCACGACTGTGTCATCACGAGGCAGTAACCCGCTGCACGACAGTGCGCTGTCGACGGAGTGTGTGACGCCACTCATGCGGCCATTCTGTCCTTTAAGGTGGCGGGAATTTCACTATCCGTCAAGACCACAGAACTTCATCAGAGTACTCGACGCCGCCTCACTTTAGGCATGCCGCAGCAGGCTCGACAGTCCCCAACCACCTCCACGCGACCGGGCGGCTTTACCGCCGGACGTCTTCGACACAACTTCAAGGAGTGTCACCAAGCGTCCCAGTTTCGCATTAAATATTAAGCCTTTCAAACTGTACTGTTACCGGTGCGTGTCGAAAGATTGGCGACTTGTCAGCGCTTGTTGGTGCCGGTGCTGCATGAATGGTGCTCCACTGACGTCACGCTCCTGACGCCATTTGTCCGTGGACTTGGAGGCATCGCAACTCCTGTGGCGATAATAGACGTGAATGTCCGACCGGCAGCAGGAACAAAGTTTCTCCCAACTATTTCTGTCTTAGAGGACCCGTATGCCAACACGATGCTGGGTGCAGATTTCCTACTGACTGACGACGTCCGCACCACCATTAATCATGGTCGTATAGGACCCCGGCCTTCATCAGATGAGGCTACGGAGGTGCCCCTGTCAACTATGAGAGGTGAGCCACCACGAGGCCAGCTATCCTCAAGTTGTGTTGGCCTGGCATGAATTATTATTCGTCGCCACTACAACAGACCTCCTAGGCACTAAGATGCTCTTGCACCGAACACCAACCGGGCAGCATCCTACGATATGCGTACCGCTTAGAAAATACGCTGAGATAAGCGCGCCGTTATCGCAGATCAAGTATGCGAGATGCTCTTTGCGGCTATAATTAGGCCTTTTTCAAGTCCCCGCGCAGCGCCTTGTCGCGCTCGTGTGTAAGGAAGGGTGGATCCATGCGGTTCTGCGTAGAACAAGCAGCTTAACAAGTGCACAATGCCTGATTTGTACCCATTTTCTGGCATCGACACGCTATTGACATAGGTCGCCACTGCAGGTTCTTATCGTTTCTCGATTAACGAGCAGAGTACTGGCAGATTAGCGTTGCTGACAACGACTAGTGTAAGACAGTCTTTTGCACTCCGCCAGGCCTATACCAATTCAATCGCATGCCACTGGGGCTCCGAAGAGCCCCTATCACATACTATCCTATCAGCCCCTAGCCAGAGAGGTTTACTTACATGACTTATTCGTCGTTGACACCACCAAGGACGAACAGCTGCGCAATTTAAACGAAATGCTATGCAGACTCTAAGACGCGGAGTTCCGCTTAAATCGTAATAAATTCCAGTTCTGGCTGTATGAGATAGCACACCTAGGGCAAGCATTTCTCCTTATGATTTACAGCGGCTGCCGGAGCGCATCGCAGCAGTGTTGGAATATCTAACACCAGCCAGCGTAGAACAAGTTTAATTTTTCATGGGTACGGCATCTTACTTGTAGAGGTCGAGTCCACACTTCGCATCTATTGCAGCTCCCCTAACTGATCTCCTTAACTAGGGCGTCCAGTTTGAATGGAGCTCTGCGCAAGAAACTGCTTTGCGGACGACAAAACAAAAACTCACTGCCTGCCCTTTACTAAGTACTTCAATCATGAATGTACCACTGAAGTACACGCTGATGTTAGCCAAGTTGGTCTAGGGGCAGTGCTACTCCAGCGGAATGCCGACGGTGTTGAACACATCGGCGCTTATGCCAGCCGAAAACTCTCCGACACCGAACGCCCCTATCTACATTATGAGCTACCATGTCTGGCAGTGGTCTGGAGCGTGGACGATAAATACTGCCATCATCTGTTCGTGCACAGGTTGACCGTGGTAACCGATAATACTGCTTTAACTTGGATGTTTTCCAAGCAACAACTCAAGCATAAGTTTGTTCGGTGGATTATCGCGCTCCAAGAATACGACGTCCATCACCGCACTTGGGTCTTCAATACACAATGTCTTGTCACGCATTCCACTCATGTGTGTTGAAGAAAGCAAACAAAATCAAATCTGCTTTGCGCAAGTAAACGTGCGCAAAGCAGTAAGAAAAGGACGAGGACTTGGCGTCAATAATTGCAACAGTAACGAGTACAGTAAACAAATGCGTTGTTTTCAATGGGCAATGATGTTTTGTGCCATCGTCGGTGGTACCAGGCCCTCTCGGAAGAACGATACCTACTCGCCGTTTTTAAATGTTTGTTCACCGATGTAGTCCAGGCTATTCATGATGAATCCAAACGAGGGCCCATCAGGCAACGAGCCACGCTTCGTGAACTGAAAAACGTTTCTGGTGGCCACAAATGCAGCGCACTGTGTGCTCTTACATCGCCTAGTTTCGAACCATATGTCAGAAGTTAAGGGGCTTCCGGGGTGCCAGCCTGGATATGTTCAGATACCCGACCAGATCTTCCATACGATGGGCATTGAATACGTTGGGCTGCTCCCCACCACCGTTACAGGAAACCAATATATCAATGTGGCTGTAGGCTATCTTTTTAAATATGTGGAAGTGGCAGCCGTGCCGTCACTTGAATTCGTTCATTTCTTCAATTTCATGTAGTGTGGATTTGAACGGAGGTGTGGCTTGCCACAGAAACTGATATCTTACTGTGCAACAACAATTTGCAGCCGGAAACTACGAAAGTACTTTCTAAGGCAGGCGTACAGCACCGTTACGCATCCTCAAGCAAACGGCCTCACTGAGTGCACTAATCAAAGTATTCAAGCAAGACTGGCTTCATACACCAAAGTCAACAAGAAAGGAGAGGCCGACTGGGAAGTCCACGTTCGGGCGGCTGGCTATGCAGTTAACATGGTGCTGCAGACGTGTACCGATGTGACACCATTAGAACTCGTGTATAGAAAACTGCCCCAACTAAAAGCAATCCTTAGCCTGGACGCTCCTGTTCGCGTCCCACGCCGGCCAGAAGCTGAAAGCTGCAGTGATGAGAAGCGGCAAGTATAAGCACAAGTAAGACACAAGCACTATTACGACCGCTGCTGGTGACCTGCCATGGAGTGCAACATTGGAGACGAGGTGTGGGTACAAAGGGGCGGCAGCCGCTCGGGCGGAAGATAGTCACGAAGTTCGAGGAGCCTCCACTATCTCCGAGCGCCTAGGTTGGAATACCTGGCACGTTTGCATATCGGATACAAGTTTTGAATTTGAGCTACGCAAAAAGAAATAACTTTGCACACTGCACGCGTCACGCTTGACGCAACGAGTGCATCATTCGAACTTAATTGTTGCTTCTTTCTGTTTGCCAGGTTCGCAGCGTGGCCGAGTGAGAAGAGCCAGCACGGCAACGCGATTTGGTGGCTGGAGCGAGTAGGAGGAAGACGAAAGAGATAATAGGCCAGCATGTCCGACCAACGGGTGTTTTTTTTTCATTTCTCTTCTTTACAAATCACATTAGTAGCCCTATACTTATTACACCCTTTCAGCTGATGATGTGAGTGGTGCTAAAGCCTCTAGTCTTCTCACGCAACGTAGTGAAAAACCTAAGGTCTTTATATGAAGCGAGTGCTCATAACTACACGGATATTTTCATATTTGTATGTGGGCCCGTATTCTAGCATGCGCGTGTTATGGTTAAGCCTGCGAAGTGTATTTACTTCAGTGATGTACCACGAATTTACCCCTTAAAAGTAGCAGAAAAGGTCAGCAAAGTGCGTTATTCAGCTAGTTGGGTTATTACTTGTGAAAGCTTGAAATGCCACTTGAAAAGGACGAAGCCTGTGGGAATTGATTTGTTGATTGATTTGAGGGGTTTAACGTCCCAAACCCACCATTTGATTATGAGAGACGCCGTAGTGGAGGGCTCCGGAAATTTTGACCACCTGGGGTTCTTTAACGTGCACCCAAATCTGAGTACACGGGCCAACAACATTTCCGCCTCCATCGGAAATGCAGCCGCCGCACCCGGGAATGGAACCCGCGACCTGCGGGTCAGCAGCCGAGTACCTTAGCCACTAGACCACCGCGGTGGGGCCTGTGAGAATTGAGCCTAGCCCGCTGCCTTTGCGCGGGCTTTGCCGCCTTTTCTGCCGTTCTCATGTCCCGACATGACTCCCCTCCTCTGCTGTCCTGCCGCGCGGGGGGGGGGGGGCGGGGCGGAGTGACGTTTAACACCCTCAACCAGCAGCGGATGTTGACTGTGGCGCCGCGCGCGGAGTCTCCCGAGAGGTTTTCGTGCGCTGTGTCGGGAGCGGGCAGACAGATACTCTCCGGGACTGCAAACGGTGAGCCACGCAATCTTTTCTGTCCGTCGACCCCCGTCGCTCGGGGTTCGTCGGACTTCGCTGACGGCGTCTTGCGCCCGAGGCAAACGCTCACTTTTGTTGCCCCACTGCGTACGCACGACCGAAGGGTGCTACGGTGTCTTAGTGCGTGGCCTAGCTACGCCGACCCGTCTCCCTTCGAAGCCAACGCGAGCGCCTTTGTTCTCGCTCGAGCAACCGGGCCTTAATCCCTGTGTCTCCGTGGATCACCTCTACCGTGGAGACGTGCACGTGGCGCCATGTGTAGTAATTTTGTGCCCGTGTTGGGGATAAGCCTATTTGCTTTCCCGTCGCGCCTTTGCAACGGGCTTTACTGCGTTTGGTGTTGCCACAATAAAGTGTTGCGACTTTGAGCAGTATCGTGTTCTCGCCACGGCGACAGTTAACACGTGCCCCGCGGCTCGCTAAGATCGGACTCACGCTGGTGGCTGTACTCCTTCGGGATACGTGTACACCACACTGGCGCCCAACGCGGTATCAAAAGCTCTAGCTTTTGACTGCTCTTAGGAAGTCAGTTTTTGCCTGCGTGAATCGAGCTCGTCGCAACATGGGTGATTCGCGGGACTTTTGTCCGCTGTCCCAGTTAGCGGATGCCGCGTTGCACAAGGAGGTCATTGCCTCTATTGACGGGAACCCTTCGGCAACCATTCGTGTCGGCACCACCTATTGCGGTGACGACACGAGGCGCCTAGCCACTCCCTTTGGAGATGGCGCTTCGTTTTGGAATGGGCCTCTTGCCCTACTCGAACAGTACGCACTAGAGCCTCTGACTGCTAATGCGCCCTTCGGCATGCATGGCAGTTCGTCGGCAGAGCGCTCGCAATCGGTTCCCTACGAAATGGAGGGGGCGCAGGCCTTGGCCCTCGCCGACTTTTGCCTTCCATCAGCCGTGCAACCAACACTTCGTACGCACGCTAAGCAGGCACCTGAATTGTCGATGGTAGCCGCACCAAGTGCGCCTTTGGTTTGACAACAGGCCAATCCCACAAGGAGCCTATTTTGCTCTGGAATGGCGCAGGGTGGTGGTCTGTTTGAAACGGCCCCTACAGCGGTTACGGTGATCAGCTCACCGCCCAATTTACCTCGACTCTCTGTCATGTTTTCAGAGAGCGATGGGTATGGATGATAAGGTGGTGCTCGAACTGTTTTTCCAGCTGCACTGACTGACACGGCGGTGAGATAATATCGGCTTACCGGTTACCATGCAGCAAACCTCGAGGAGTTTCGTGTGGTCTTCTTGCGCGAATTCTGACCCGCTGACTACGAAAGTAGGATGCGGCGAGAGCTCAAGCTCCGTACACAAGCTCCTGACGAGTCTTTATAGGAGTATGTACGTGCGATCGATGAACTTATTTCTATCGCTGAGCCCCGAGTGTCGAACGAGGAGTGCGTTGAACGGGTGATACGGCAGGCTCATCCGACTTTGTCGGCATACCTGCGCGGTGGCCACTTCCGTGACTTCGAGGAGTTGGCCGCCGAGGCGAAGCGCATTCAAGGCGACATTTCGCCGCGCGTACCTATCACCCGCCGCCGCCAGCCAGCGGTGCCCTTGAGCCTCGCTGCGCTTGGAGAGGGCCATGACCCTTGCCTAACGGCAACAGCCTCTCGGCACCGCTTTTGCGGCTGCAACCGGTTGTGCGTGGGAGTTGAGCGATCGCGCTCTTGACCCCTTTACGCATGAAAGGCGGGCAGCCTGCGCTGCTCCACCTGAAACCTTCATACAGGGACGCTTTCCGACCTAACGTAATGAAGGAGGTGCGGCTCACAGAAACGTATCCTACGATAACATAGTGAGCCGATCACGACAGCTTGAGGCTGCTCCGTCTTGAGAATACAGACCGTAATGGAGTGTGCTGTTACTGCTGCCGTGAAAGAGGGCAGATAGCAAAGGGAATGCACCGGATCCAGGCCTCCTGCGAGGCAGGGAAACAGGCTTCCGGGTCGTTCGTGAATTCAGGAGCTACCCAACCTTTGCTTCTTCCCCTACGTGCAGGGCAAGTACTTTTATTGTTGATACGCACGCGCCGTTCATTCCGGTCACCATTGCCGGCCGTGAATTTTCGGCTTTGCTGGACACGGGTGCTAGTGCCTCGTTGTTCAGCAAACAGCTGTTGTCCCACTTGCAGAAGCACTCAGTGCGCTGGCGGGACAGCCGAACGACATACACCCTTGCGAAAGACGTGGCCCCTTCGGCAGGCACTGCAAGGGTGACTGTAAAATGGGGAGATCGAATGAGACGCTGCCATCTTGTTCATCTTCCAGGGCTCAATTTTCCAGTGATTCTTGGTCGGGACTTTCTCCTTAAAACCAGTATCGTTGTGAACATTGCAAATGGTAGCTATCGTGATGGCCCATTTTGCCAACTCAAGCCATTCATCAGCCCGGCGGGGCTTACCGTTGCCTTTGCCGCAGAAGCGTCGGAAACGTGCCCTGCGCAGAAATCGGGGCCAAGCCCCGGCTCAACGCATTTGCTTTTTCACAGTCCCCTTCGGGAACGAGAGGCGCGGCACGAACCATGTCGTGCGCCAACTCCGGGGTCGTACCCCGGCGTTCCGCGCTCGTGGGCTCGAAACCCCTGTGTGAATGGACCGACAAGATACGAACAGGCATTACATCCTTTGGTCACCTCCATGACTCAGTTGGAGGAAGCACAGAAAACTCGTCTGTCAACACTGTTACGTCAGTATGACGAGCTCTTCACCAATCAACCTGGCTGCACCAATTTAGTGAGCCATGTGATCGAAACTGGTGACGCGTTTCCTTTGAAGTGTAACCCCAGGCCCGCCAGTCTCGCCAAAAGGCAGACTATCGATGGGTTGCTGGTTGACATGCTTGCGGCTGGCATTATTTGCTGATCGTCTAGCTCCTGGGCGTCTCCAATTGTGTTGGTGCTTAAGAAACATGGCAGTCGTCGCCTTTGCGTCGGCTATCACCATCTGAATGGAGTAACTCGTAAGGATGCCTGTCCGCTCCCCACAATAAACTCTATCGTAGGTAACCTGGGTGATGCACGGTACTTTACCGCCGCGCTTGACGCCTCTAAAGGTTTCCTACAGGTCCGGATGGGTAACCGTGACCAGTGTAAAACTGCCTTCACGTCCCACAGAGGGCTCTTCGAGTTTACTCGTATGCCCTTAGGTCTCTGCAATGCTCCTGCGACTTTTCAAAGACTCATGAACCGCGTCCTCGGGGAAGCAAAGTGGTCATACTGCATGTGCTACCTCGACGACATCGTGATTTATTCACGAACCTTCGAAGGCATTAGGCCTATGTTGCCGATGTACTCGAGAGGGTGAAGACCGCCGGGAGGACATTAAATCCCGCTAAGGTTCAATTAGCGCAGACTCGCGTTCAGTTACTCGGGTTTACGCTGGGCGAAGGCTCCATAGAGCCGGATTGCGAGAAACTTCGAGCTATTCTCGATTTTGCCGTGCCCAAGGACGTACGTGGTTTTCGCCACTTTTTAGAAATTGTCAACTTTTACCGTTCCTTCATTCCGTCCTGTGCCCGACTGCAGGTGCCCTTGAGCAAACTCTTGGGTAAGTCTGCTGAGTGGCGATGGGGACTTGAGCAGCAGCAGGCATTTTACGGACTGCCTGACGCCATAGCAGAGACAGCGCAGATCAAGCTCCCCGACCTGACCAGATCATCCGTTGTACAAACTGATGCAAGCGATCTGGCTTTAGGAGCTGTTCTCCTACAGGAATACGATGGCGAGTTGCAGCCATTGGCCTTTGCCAGCCGCTCCTTGGTCTCTGCGGAGAGAAATTATTCCGTGACCGTAAAGGGGTGCCTCGCCATCGTGTTTGCACTGCGGAAGTTTAACGTCTATCTTGATGGAACGAAATTAGTGGTGCAAACGGATCACAGTGCGCTCAGCTGGCTGATGCGGCACCGTGAGCCTGCCGGCAGGCTGGCGCGCTGGGCTCGCGTGATACAGCACAATGACTTTTCAGTGCAGTATCGAAAAGGGAGCACCAACGTGGTAGCTGACGCGCTATCTCGTGCCCCATTGTCAGCCGAGGACCTTGATCCCGGTGCGACAGCCGCTAGCGGTGCCTTAGCACATGCAAACGTCGCGGCCGAAACAGCAGCTTCGACGCCATTCGGCGACAAGGGTGAGTCCCATGCGGACAAACCTTGGCTGCTAACCAGGAAAGCGGCGCACCGCGAAGCGGCCGAGCGGGGGAGCTTTCCAAAGGCCATGAGGCCGAGAGCGAACCCGAAACTAGCGATTGGTTGATGGCACGTGTCGCACCTGTGCCTAAGAAAGGAGATGCAACAATTTTAACTAACTATCGTCCGATTTCACTAACATCCTGTTTGTGCAAGCTGCTTGAACATATCATAGCAAACGAGATTAACAAATTCCTTTCTGATAGAGATATTCTCTCTAAGTACCAGCCTGGCTTTCGTAAAGGCTTTTCTACGGTTACCCAACTGACTTCCATCGTTCACGATTTTGCGTCTTTTCTTGACAAATCTGGGCAAATTGATGTAGTTTTTTTAGATTTTAGGAAAGCGTTTGACCTTGCTTCGCACTGTAACCTTATAAAAACTCAAAATGATTGACTTGCCAGCATATTTAATTAATTGGATTTCTGCCTACCTGACTAACCGTAAGCAATTTGTTGTTATCGAGGATAATTTCTCGGGTGAACTTCAAGTAACTTCGGGAGTCCCACAGGGCAGCATTTTAGGACCTTTGTTATTTTTAATTTACATTAATGACATCACTGACACAATTACAGAGCCCGTTCAAATCAGATTGTTCGCCGATGATTGTGTGGTGTTCAATGAAATAACTTGCAGTGACGACCAAGCTGCACGTAATTCTAACCTTCAAAGTATCGTATCCTGGTGTGGAAAACTGGAATATGGAATTAAAGGCAGAAAAGTCTGTCTATATGAAAATCACCAAAAAGGTTAAAAACTTATCCTTTCCATATAATATCGCTTCCAAAGCCCTAATTGAAGTTAATCAATATAAGTACCTAGGTGTTACTATTACTAACAATTTATCCTGGAATACGCATATCTCTAACATCTGCAAGTCGTCTTTCCGTAAGCTCTGCTTTTTGAGGCATAAATTAAAACAGGCTCCCCACAACACTCGTCTAACAGCTTATTACTCGCTAATCCGCCCAAAATTAGAATATGCATGCACTGTGTGGGACCCTTACACCTAAACGTAACACTGACGCATTAGAAATGATACAACGCAAAGCAATAAGATTCATTTTCTCCAAATACCGTTCAATTGATTCCCCATCAACCCTAATGCTAACTAATAGCATTCCAACATTACAACTACGGCGTAAAATTCTCAGACTAAAATTCATGTTCTTGCTGAAAAATAACCGTTTATCCCTTAACCGGCAGCCTTTCATAACTCCGCTCGAAGCACACCGGACAAGGCATCGCCACGCTCAATCCCTAACGCCTTATAGCACTAAAACCAATGTATTTAAGTATTCATTTTTTCCGCGTACAATGACAGACTGGAACAACTTGCCTTGTGAACAGCTGTCCAATACTGACGCTATTGCTCAGTTAAGATGTTAAGTTTTTTATGCTTTGTATATGCCTTGTGTATGCCTTTTTGTTGTTGCCTTGTATATGCTTTGCATATGCTTAGTTTGTATGCCAACTTTTGTATTGTTTCTTTTCCCGTTCCTTACTTACAATGTTGTTTCCCTCTGGTTATTATAATTTGTACTTCCCATGCCCCTCCGCTTGGGCCCTTACGTGGGCCTGCAGTATGTCATAAATAAATAAATAAATAAATAAATAAATAAATGAAACGCCGACTCAAGCAGTTGTTGCTGCGGTCCTGTGTGGGCGCGATACCAGACTCCCCCATTTTGGGAGAATGGGAATCGCTTTCAGCAGAGAAGAGATTCTGAAGCCCAGCAAAGTGATCCGTTTGTCGCGAAATGTGCGACGGTCTCAGAGAGATGGAGCGCCGTGACACTGCTTGTCCTGCAGCGGGCGCTGATAGCGACTGTCTCGAGGAGACTGGAGCGCCGTGACGCTGCTTACCCTGCAGCGGGCGCGAATAGGGGGTTCGAACCAGCGTGTGTCGCTGACTCCCCGGCGGATTAATATTTGCTGGACCATGACGGGCTCCTGCTGAAGTATATAGCCACTGACGACGAGTTCGTCGACCCGTTTAAGGTGGTTATTCCCAAAAGTCTGAGAGCCGCAGCGTTGCGATCTTCCTACGACGAATCCACGGCCGGTCACCTGACTGGCTTGAAAGTTTTTGCAAAATTGAGCCACGTTATGCCATGGCCCGGCATGAAGCGAGACATGTTTCGCTATTGCCGATTTTGCCGCGTCTGTCAAACGATGAAATCAAGGGGTGGCAAACCGTCCAGTCTGATGAAACTGATTGTCAGTGAGTGTCCGTGGCAAGTGGCCACCTGCGATCTAAAGGGACCATTTCCCAGAAGTAAGCAGGGGTTCATTACCTGATGGTAGTCGTTGATCACTTTTCGAAATGGGTGGAACTTTTCCCCACTTCGGAAGGTGACAGCGTGAGTGGTGCGCGAAAAGCTGCAGGAAGTGTTTTGCCGGTTCGACTTCCCGGAAAGGCTCATCGCGGACAATGCTTCGTGTTTCACCGCTCGGGCGTGTGGTGTCACGTGCCGTTCCCTCGGAATTCATCACTGCGCCACTTCACCCTACCATTCCCAGTCCAATTTGACGGAGCGCGTCAATCCTACGCTCAAACCGATGTTGGCGGCCTTTGCCAAAAGTCAAAGGGAATGGGCAGACCATTTGAGTGAGCTCGCGTTCGTTATTCGAACACCAGATAGTCGCTCAACTGGTTTCTCGTCCGCCTTCCTAAACTCTTAAAGGCAGTTGGCCAGTCCGGTGACCAGCGTCACTCAACGCCAGCTCGAGGACGAGGAGGCGCTGGCAGACTGCTCTGCTTACGCGTCGACACTTCGGGACTGGCTTTGTCGAGCTTTCTGCAAAGCAAGGCAACGTTTGGCGTCAGCCAAGGCTCAGCAGAAGGCCCAATATGACCGCAGTTATCGCGACCCAGTTTTTGAAGTAGGCGATCTTGTCTTGATGCGTAACCACGCTCTTATTGATGCCAGTAAGGGGTTCTCAACCTCGCTCGCAACTAAGTGGCTTGGTCCGTACCGTGTGGAGAAAGCTTGCACTCCACTCGCGTACTTGCTGAAAGATCCCCATATGGAAAAACTCAGCCGTGCCCATATCGCAGACCTGAAACCCTTTGTCTCACGGTCTGACGAACTCGCGCCAGCGCCCTGCGGCACTTCGAGCAAGCAACGAGGCACACCTGAATCGGTGGACCGCATTCGGACCCCGCACCGGTACAATCTGAGGAAGCGGTCACCTTTGTGATATCGTGCTGGACGGCGGGCTTCTCCGCAACCGAAGGCCCTCAGTTTACTGTCTAGCCTCAGTATAGGTTAGCTTCTTTACGGCCTTTTCTCGTAAAGAAGTCGACCCCGCCTAGTCTGCTGGCAGTGTTTCTTCTTTTAAGTGTTCATGTGCATTTTATGTTTCTTTTGTGTAATTCTAAGTGTTATTTGTATTTTGTGTTTTTAATTTTTTGGTCAGAGATTGAGTGTCATTTTGTTCTGTTTTTTTTTACTTTTTTCCCCCGTGTCTATTTCGTCTACCGCGAAGGGAGCTGTGTGTGAAGTTGAGTTTCAGTGCTTATGCCGGGAGAGAGAGACGAAGGACGCTTTGCGCCTACGCTCGAGCAGCTGTCGGCGGTGTGTGTGAGTGCGCGTTTCTGTGCGTGCTAGGCTTCAGTGCGTGCCCGTGAAGAGTGCGACAACGCCCCATCGACTCGGACACTAGAGGTGCTCGGGGCACTGACCTACAGATGCTGTGCTCTGCTCTCGGCCGTCGCCGAAGAAGCCCTGCTGCCTTCCCAGCATAGCTCCTGTGCAGTAGAGTCACGCAGTGAAAGAGTGCTTGGCCCATAAAAATCATAGCTCCTGCGCGAGGCCAGCTGAAAGCAGCTATATGCTGCCGGCCAATGCCAGGTCGCCTCGCAGCCAGTTCTGGTTCGGCCGCCCTGATCACTGGAGAAGCCCGGCTTCCCGCTACGTTCAGCTCCGTCATCGAGCCAGAAATGCGGGGCCTCTGAACTACAACCGAAGCGTGGCGTTCGTCGGACTCGCGGCTAATCAAGAGCAGCGACAAGCCATCAGAGAGCCCCCCTTACGTGTATCTGACCTCGCACTCGGGCATCGCAACAAGCGGGCGCGGTCGCGCCCTTCCGTCTCTCTGCGCGGTGGACGCTATTGCGCTAACGGACCACAAACACTACTGCTACTTTCTTGTGCTCCCTTTCACAGTTATTTTCATACTGCCATGTGTTTATTTTGTTAATAATGTATTTGTTTCTCCATTGTCATCATTTTTTTTTGCTGTAGCAGTTGCAGAGCTAGACTGAGGTTAGCTGTCGCTCATAGCAGTGTCACTTTAACTGCATAGGTGACGTCCGGCTGCCTTTTGCAGACAGGTAAAGGGCGAATTTAGGAGAGGGGGATGTGGGAATTGAGGCTAGCCTGCGGCCTTTGCGCGGGCTTTGCCGCCTTTTCTTCCGTTCTCATGTCCCGACATGTCTCCCCTCCTCTGCTGTCTGCCGCGCTGGGGGAGCGGAGTGACGTTTAACGCCCTCACTCGGTAGCGGATGTTGACTGTGGTGCCGCGCACGGAGTCTCCCGAGAGGTTTTCGCGCGCTGCGTCGGGAGCGGGCAGACAGATACTCTCCGGGGCTGCAAAGGGTGAGCCACGCAATCTTTTCTGTCCGTCGACCCCCATCACTCGGGGCTCGTCAGACTTCACTGACGGCGCCTGGCACCCGAGGCGAACGCTTACGTTTTGTTGCCCCACTGCGCACGCACCGGCAAGTCCGAAGGGCGGTACGGTGTCCCTAGTGCGTGGCCTAGCTACGCCGACGCGTCTCCCTCCGAAGCCAACTCGAGCGTCTTTGCCCTCGCTCGAGCAACCGGGCCTTTGTCCCGGTGTCTCCGTGGATCACCTTTACCGCGGAGACGTGCTCGTGGCACCCTGTGTAGTACTTTTGTGGCTGTGGCGTGGATAAGCCTATTCGCTTTCCCGTCGCGTCTTTGCAACGGGCTGTACTGCTTTTGGTGTTGCCACAATAAAGTGTTGCGACTCTGAGCAGTATCGTGTTCTCGCCACGGCGACGGTTAACGCGTGCCCTGCGGCTCGCTAAGACCGGACCCACGCTGGTGGCCGTACTCATTTGGTATACGTGTACACCACAAGCCAAAATATGTTTTTTGTTAGAATACATTCTAAAAACTAGGACAACGATCCCTCACAGTGACCCATTATGGGCTAGTGTGCTTTAAAAAGTACAATTCCTTATTCGAGAACAAAAAATGCATAACACAATATTTTGAATTTGCTCATTTGTTCTTAGTTTACCAAAAACTGCAGTAGGTTATTGCTAACTTTGCATAGTACGTCTGTTATATTTTGACTCTTATCAGTCGGCAAATTTTGGGGGAACAACAGCCCGTAACGCACGTGGTCAGTACTCATATTTCTTAATTTTTTTATTGTTTCGGAATGTATTCTGGAAAAAAAATCAATGGGTACTGTTTTAGCAGGAACAAATGAATAATCCTGCACAGCATGAGAAGTGTAGAGAGTGTATAGATTTGTTTGGAGTCTAGTCCTGTGTGGGAGTACTTTATAGCACAATAGTACTTCGTTAGAACACACACATAGTTTCTGCTTTGATAGCGGAACAACTCTGTTTCGCAAACACAAACGATAGAAACATAGTTGCTACGCTGCCGAACGCCAACACAGTAGTTTCTATCTTATCCCACGCAGCACGCTGGTATTGGACTGATCTCGGCCCTATGTCGGCAAACGTCGGTAGCAATATTAATTCTATGGCGAAAAATCTTGCTACCGCTACTTTCACCCGCATTGGTCCCACGTCGGCAGTCCAGCAGTGGGGCAATGGTAGCCTGCCGGCGTTAAATCGTTGACGACTTGCTGAGATTGGGCCAATGAAGTAACTCAGCTAGCTTTTCGATGGCGTCATCGTTCAGGATCTTCAAAATTTTCTTGGTGATCTTGTCAGGTCCGGCCACTGGCGATTCAGTTTTCAGTAGCTGGTTGACAGCCCTAATTTCCTGCTTCGAAAATTCCACGTTCGATTCCTCGTTTAAAGCCCAACGGTAGTCAGCGTGACTCTTGTCTGCCGGGCCAGTGGGGTGCGTCTGGATGATCTCCTCCACGAAGGCCCGCGGGCCATCTTTGTACTTGTGCCGCAGCTTGGCCATCTGGACACGAGTCGCCATTCTAGTGCTGGTGGGGTCCAGCAAGTGCCTGAGAATATTCAATGTTCGCCCTGCAATCATGTTTCCGTTCATCGTATCGGACAGATCCTGCCATTCCTATTCGCAGAGTCGAACGCCGTGGGCCTTAATCTCTCAATTCATCTCGGAAATATTCATGTCGATCTTCCTGTTCAGTTTCTGATAACTCGCTCTTCACTGCATAGATTTCTTGGCCGCTACGAGATGCGCAAGCTGACTGTTTACCATAGACGGGTCGGGAACGCTGTCCACGATGCTTCCGCAGAACCTGTCACCACCTTCAGGTTCTTTGACTGTTTGGCCATTCTATTTATTTTGTAGCTTTTTCTACGTCCGCGAGTAGTTCCTTGCACCAATCCTCGATATCCTCGATTGGCCGTTCCTGCGTCTCTCATTCTCTGTTCTCTCAAAACTTGTTCCAGTCCATGACCTTATCTTTTTGGCAGCCGTGCATCTTGCCTCCATCCTCTCCCTTAGTCACGCACGGGACTCTGTGGTCGCTTCCCAGATCTTCATATATGTTCGACCAAGTGAAAGCGCCCGCGTATGACCAACTGGAGGGATCAGGGGACGTCGCGGCACGCACCCTGTCCGATTCGAGTGTGCGATGCCGGTTCATTGAGTAGAACCAAGCCAAGCTCGTCCATCAGTCCGGCTAGCCTCCTTTCTTTGAGTGAGTTGGCTCCATATTCCTATTGCGTGTGCGGTGCATTGAAGTCTCCGGAGATTAGGAGGGGACTGGAGGCAGCCTTGGCCTTCGCTTCGCAAAAAAGGGCGCCGAAGTTGTGCGTGAGGCCTCTTTTTAAAGAACACTTTACACGTTAGGTACGAATAGCCTGGCATTCCTGTTTCCAATGGAGGGCATGACTCATTGAGGTTGTGGTGTATGTCCGATTTCTCGCTGATATCAAGCGAATGGTCCATAAAAGGCCGTGCCTCTCTTAACCATGGTACACACTTTGATGTTCTTCCCCGTGCATTCGCTTCAAAAACACACGCCACAAAGTCGGTAGCTGTGCCATGTCGAAGGATTCTTGCAAAGCAATCATGCTGTGCTTTTCGAGAGGTTTGCTTTTCGAGAGAGTTTTCATATATTGCACCATTGTAGCTTTTTTGTTTTTGAAGCCTCTACAGTTACATTGCCAGACGATGCATCTGCTGAGAAACTTGCGGGACACAGCCATGGTTGCTATTGAAAGGCGTTTCGAAACGCGAGTGTCCGAGCGTCTCTCCTTCTTTAGTGTAGACGGCCTTGACGTTGCTGCTTCTGTTGAGAATTGTCAGTGTGTCCTCTTCCGATTCGTCTTGACCTTGTCGCTGTTGGTGTAACTGCGCCGTCGCACGTTCCAGATATTTCATGTGAATATTCACTGCCGCGAGTTGGGTATGGACAACTTTATCTGTCGAACGATGCGCCACTTTCAAGGGTAAAGTTAAAAAAACATACGCAAATATTCACAAATTGACGGAGCCGATGGGACATGCGTTCGCTCCCACTGGCGTCCGCAGCACCTCCACAAAAGCGTCGTGTACTCGCTTTGTTGTGAATGGGAACGACTAATCGTTTCACGAACCAGTCAGAGTATTTGAGCTGCTTGAGTAAAAACACTTTCTTTCATTGAAAATGAATATCATCACAGCTGCATTGTCGAAGGTGCTGTGAGCCGATGATTGTGACGAATCTTTCTCAATGTTTTAGTTTTGCCATACTGGAAGCGTGAAAAAAATTTCGCTTTGGTTTCTGATCAACTTGATCATCATTGTTTATGTTACCTAGGACCGATAGCAGCAGCATGCAAAGTGGCCATGAATAATGCAGTGAACTTGAGCACACTAAGATGCTCAGATTTTAAACATGCCCCTCAACCAACCACCGGAGCAGGGAGCAGCTGAAAAGGCTAGTTTTTAGCACTATGAAGGCCTGATTAGGAGCCTGCCTAGTTATATGTATATATATATATATATATATATATATATATATAGGGAAAGAAGTTTATACCTTAGGGCTCGTTTTTTCGTGTTTTTAAACACTAATAATGAGATCTAATAGACAATAATGCCAAGAAAAGTATAGGACAAAGTATTAGACCAAACTGTAATGTAACTATGAAGAAACGTGGATGAAAAGATAACTTGCCGTGGGCAGGATCCGAACCTGCGACCATCGAATGACGCATTCGATGCTCTACCACTGAGCTACCATGACAGCATTCCCCCCAGTCACTTTATAGGGTTTATATGTGAAAAAAACATGGGAGTGTCAGTCAGTGCCACTAGTAGCCATGGCGGCGAGTGTAGCACACTCTTTTGAGCCTGTTTGGCGTCACGTAGCACGTGGACTTGTTACGAGTGGGCAGCTTACCAATAATTCCTCGTATGCAACCTAAAGGCGCTATGTCTGCCAGTACGAGACCCTCGTTAATGAATAAGAAAAGAAGTGTATACCTAAGGGCTTGCTTTTCCGTGTTTTTACACAATAATAATGAGATCTAACAGACAATAATGCAAATAAAATCATAGGAAAAGATATTAGTATAGGATAAGGCGCTCTCCAGCGCCTTCTCGTGGGTCGCCCTTTTAGCAAAGAGAAGAGCAGCTCGTGCAGAGAGTCGGTACCCGCATTGACTGTCGCTGTCAAGCATCATCGACAAGTGTGCGCCAATAAACGTCTATATATATATATATATATATATATATATATATATATATATATATATATATATATATATATATATAAATCAGCTGACAAGGTCAAGTATATTTGCCCTCCCCGCACTCGCGAATAAGTTGGTACACCACTGCGAAACGTACTCACAGTACGCGAGTAATGACAAGCAGATAAACTTGCCCTGCATTTCTACGCACGAAGGGCACAGGAAACGTACTCAAACGTACCGATGAACGCAAATAAGCATCTCCGTTGTTATTTCATATGCCTGAAAAGTGCAAACGGAGACTGTGCAACAAGTGCAGTGGCTTCTGTGCACACAATAACTGCGACAAAATCGTTTCGGTGAACGCCCAAAGTGCACGATTATCTCCATTGCAAGATAAGCGATCACACACGTGAGCGTCTCGTCTCGGCAGGGACGAGACGCTCACGAGAAGTACGCGTGGGAGATGAGAGCACGCCTGACTGTGTCGTGACTATCTGGGACGTGGGCTCATTCGGCCATCTCGCTGGTAATGCTGAGAACACGATAGCACCTCCAAGATGCGCATCGCCAGCGGTAAGAGGTATACATAAATAACCGACTGCTTGGACATTGAAGGAGTTGTTCCTTCGTGGCTCAGTGGCTAGTGCCTTGCACCATAGGTCGGACGATTGACTTCGCACGCCTGAGTTAATTTCTGGATTATTTTGCGTCTTGAGTTTTCCTATGTATAGATACAGATGCATACATGGTGAATGGCGGTGACGTGAGCGCCAGCGCGAATGTCAAGCCGAAATTGTCCACATATTCGCGATTGCAATATTACGCGTCTTGGTGCAGTCTTTTACTCTTTTACACTGTCGTGTACGTGTCGTCGTGTTGCAGACGGAGTGTCCAGTGCGCAAGATCACCCAAACGATCTTTTGAAAAGGAAGTCACAAAAGAGCATGATGGTTGGAGAGTACTGTAAAAGCTTGCCAGTAGAAGTAAGAGCGAAATTTTGCTACTGCCCACATACAACGAGAATTTCGGGCTTCGTGACTGAATAATTGCACTCCGAGGAGGAGAGCAGCCTGTTGGAATAAGCGATCATGTGATTCAGCCCACATAGTCACTGGGCCAGCACAGCGCCGATTCCGGTGACAACTGGGATGAGTGCGAACTTTCATTGGTGCTGAAGGGTTGAAATGAGCTAAAACAGGAGAAAACGTGAGCAGAGTGTCGACCTTTGAAAAACGGGCAGGTTGGGGAGGGCATCAGTTACAGGGGTGTCTTGTTAGACAAGGTCCGCGATAGGTCCAGCAATTTCTGTGAAATCTTTGGCAAACCATCGAAAGTAGAAGCAGAACCTCACAAAGTTGTGAACGCTTATAGAAGAACTTCCCAGATCAAATATTCCTTGTATTAAGGTCTACACCAAAAGCACCAGCAATATGCCTAATCGTCGTTAAGCAGCTCCATCTAAACCGGCATTTAGAAAAATTTATGTGAATTCCGGCAAGACAGAACACGTCAAGAATAACTGTGAGTCTCTCAGAGGGAGTTTTGAGCATGGGCGGAAACAAAATGCTGTCTCGTAAATGGTATAGGCCCGTGGACTACTTGAGTCCGCGAAGCTGGGAGTCGATCATTCGTTCGAATGTGGTTAGGGCATACGTAACATATGCTGAAAGGCGTGACCTTGTACTGATAGAGTCAATTAGGTGTTACAAAAGCCGTTTTCTGTCGCTCGATGAAGTCCACAGAAATCTGTCAATACTCGGAACGAAGTGGCTAGAAGAAAAGTACGCGGCAATATGGAGACAATAAACCACGTCATGTCTTTGTGGTAGAAGGTAGGCATTTTCCATTGTATTGATGTTGAAGTAGTGCTAGTCAACACTGAAGCACCGCGATCCGCCTTTCTTTTTACCACACAGTCCTGGAGACGCCCAGCAACTAGAGAACGGCTCTGTAAAGTTCTTGAATAGCATCTTGTTTACTTCCTATTGAATGACACCTCTTTAGATGCAGACACTATGTAGAGGCGGCGGTGAACAGAGTTGGCGTTACTAGTGATTATAGAATGCCGGACAACGGAGCTATCCGCTAAAAGTCAGCAACCAGAATCAAAAATCTCCGGATCGGACCTGAGAACAAACTAGAGCACTTCGAAACGTTCACAAGCAAGGTCAACAGCGACCGTGTTTAAAATTTTACGGCTCTCCCAATTGTTTTCGGTCGTGCATGCTGCGTAACAACGGCATTCAGACCGCAAACGTCTACCAGTGAATCCAGGAGCGAACATAGGTGGCCTACGGATGTGCCTAGTGGTACCTGTATACTTGTGAAGCGAAAATTTACAACAGGTAGCTTGGTTGCAATAGCCATGATGCTGGGAACCGTATAGAAAGCAGCAACAAAATGCGTGAACTGCCAATCGGAAAGGGGCGCAGCGCAGTATTCGACGTCTAGCCAGCTGGTGAGGTCAGCCTGTCGAGGTACTTAACAAGTTTACGGGCTAGATGAAGAAAGTACCTGCAATTCAATTGACGTGGAGGTTTCCATAGCGGGTACTGACGGCAAATGAAGTCAGATAACACCAATAGTGCAACTAATAAACGCAGAATCAACAGCGTGAAAAGGTAATCTAATATAAGGTTGGGAGTGAGATGATTTGGACGAAACAGCAGACAGGACCACCACTTCATGACCTGAAACTCTGAATTGTGCCGTACACTTTAAGGCGAAGGGAACAGTGCCTCAATCAGCAACCTAAGCCACACTGGTATCGGGTGGCATAAGGATTTTTTTTCAGCGACTTTCAGTGACGACTCGATGCACATTGATAAGAGAAACGTGAGCACCTGTGTAGATCAAAGCTTGGGTAGGAGTGCCATCAACAGAGACTTCAAGGGTGTACCATTGTAGACGCCAGGGCAAACGAGGATTTTCGGGTAAAGTCGACCATTTAGCTTCACCTGAAGAAGCTGCATGGTAGACCTTATCCGAAAAATTTACCGATTGCGTCCAAGCTATCCAGACAACATTCTATTGTCCTCCTCCTCAATTTATGTAAGAGGAATAGGCGGCAGGTGAGCTGCATACCTATTGCTTGGACCTATATCACATCAACCCGTTCTGTTGCCCTTTGGTTCGGATTTCTTGAAGCCGTGGCTACTCTGGACTCACCATGCGTTGAAATTTTTGTAATGGAAGCCTGCTGACTATAGCGAATGCATTATGAGCCAGGAAATCATATTTGTGATTTGGTGTCCAAAAATACACTGCGAATCATTGTCATGTCCACCAGAGATAGCGCCAAGTTATCAAGAAAGCAAACATGTCTCACGTGTTTTTTTTCGGGCGATTTGTTGGTGAGATATTAAATTGGGAGCACAGGTATTTAAGTGAGTTTGTACCAATCTATATTGTTTTTTAAAAGCGCGAAACATCTGTTGTAAGGAGATGACAGAAAACAGGTGTACGTACACTTTTTACAGTTGACAGCATTGCGGGCAGAAACAGCCAAGTTGGCGAGAGCAGGCACCACTTAGACCTTCACTTTTCGTTCTCTAGGTGAGTGGCACATAAGAATACCGTGTGGTGGTGAAGGCACTGACTTGGTGCAGCCGTAGAAAGACAGTAGTGTAAGTGGTCAATATCCATGTGCGCTGGGGGAGTAAGTTGTATGATAAGGCTTCGGACGGAGAACGTGAACGATGTCGGAACGGGCTTGCGTGGAGGAGCATGAAGACGTTTTTATTTGTTCTATACGTGACGTCAGCCATTGGCGGCGCACACGATATGGGCCGTAGTACGAGAACAGTAGCTTCACAGAAACTTCAATACTGGGTGCTGGAGACCACAAGAGAACAAGAGATGCTAAAGGAAAGTGGGCGTTATGGGAAAGGCTGTCGTAATGAGATTTTAGCCCCGCTTGGCTATCAGTTTGCCAAACAGCGGGCATGCTGACGTGCAAGGTCGGTGCAGGGTATAGCTTCTCGAACATAACCAGTGGGTGGGTACGTCAAAGGAGGCATTGTTGTGTCCATATGTAGCGTTGGGTTTTGGCCAAATAAAGAAAGAAAGGCGAATAGCCAGCCGTCTGGTGCCGCATCGTATTGTGTTAATGTGACAAAATGAACACTGCATCGCAATCTTGCTTATCGGCAAACACCTACATTGCCTGCATGTATTGTTTTGGTTCAATCACTCCATGAAACAATTCGTCTGCGGATGGTGGGCCATAGTTAGCTTATGTTTAGTCAAGCAATACATTAAAGTATCATTGATGACACGAGATAGAAACTGCCTTGCACGGTTCCTCAGAAGCTCCCGCAGTGATCCATGCTGAAGGATGACGTTGTGAAGCAAGAAGTTTGCTACGTTGGTCTCGCAGTTTGTGGGAAGTGCGCGAGTATTTGCCAGCTGTGTGGCATAGCCCTTGGCAACGGCGATTCATTGATTTATCAAGACAGACGTAGGGAACGGACCAAGCAAGTCGAGGCTGACACGGTATTATGGTTAATATGGAACGTCGACGGATAGAAGACAGCCGGCCGTTGGGACTGTTGACTTGTTAAAGCGCTGAAAAATATCGCACGAAGTCATGTAACGGCGTACTGATCTATAAATTGCTTGCCAGTAGACCCGATAGTAGGCACGATCGTAGGTGCGAGAACCGCCGAGGTACCCTGCTATCGGCGCGTCGTGAAGCTGGACCAGAACAATTTAACGAAGGCGTGCCAGAATCACAAGTAAGAGGCCAGGACAATCGCGTATCAGACTGCGACGTAGCAAAGTGCCGTTGCGCTGCACGGAGGGACGAAGGAATGAATCGGGAGCCGTAAAGTTGAGGTGGTTGATCATCTTACGAAGAGTATGATCCCGTCGTTGCTCATAAGAAATGTTGAATGAACAGGTCAGTTATAGAAAGCACAGACTGAATGGTATCGTTCGCAGAAGGATATGGTGGGTTGCCTAGATAACGGTAGACGCAGTCGGCGTCTTGATGCAAGTGACCACTCTTGTAGACAAGACTGAACGTGTACTCTTGAAGTCGTAGTGCTCAACGAACAAGTCGACCAGCCGGATTCTTGAGTGAATACAGCCAGCATAGGGCGTAGCCATCACTTACCATAGTGAAGGGTCTGCCGCAGAGATAGGGGTGAAATTTTCTGACAACCTAAACAAGAGCAAGGCACTCTCTCTCGACTTTTCTTCCACTCAGCTGCGGAGAGGAAGCGGCTGGCGTAAGCATTGACGCAGCCGTGGTGAACACATTGCTTTTGACCAAGGACAGTGCCCATACCATGACCACAGCCATCGGTGGGTACTTTAGTAGGCGCAAAGTCGTTGAAATGGGCCTACACAGGGGGTGACGAGAGTCGGTCGACGAGCCGCAAAATAAAGAAACGTTCTTTTCTAGAAGGCATGTGAGGGGCTGCGCAATCACTGCCAAATCTTTAACAAAGCGGGGAAAATACGAGCACAGGCCAAAAAACAAGTGAACGTCCTTGGAAGAACGTGGGGCAGGGAAGTAGGAGACAGCCGATTTTTTCGCTGAATGAGGTCGTATACCTGCAGCGTCAACAAGATGGCCGAGCACACTGACCTCTCAGCATTTAAAGGGGCATTTTGATGAGTTGAGTTGAATACTGGCGGTATGAAAGACTTGCAAAATAGTCTACAAGCGTAGCAGGTGACTGATGATTGTCAGGGAGAAAACGACGACATAATCGAGGTAGCAGAGGCATATGAACCACTTGAAACTCCTCAGTAGCAGGACCTTCAAGCGCTCAAATGTAGCTGGCGCGTTGCACAACCCAAAGGGCTTGACTTTAAATTGGTGTAGATCATCGGGTGTAATAAAGGAGGTCTTTTCTCAATCACTTTCATCGACAGCTATTGTTATGTGCAGCTCACTTAAAGAACAAAGTAGTGAAGGTCTAGGTGGTGTCCACTCTAGTAATGTTAGTTGTTTTTGCCCACATTGCTGTAGACTTAAATACTTCCGTTTTCTGTCACCTCCTTCTGTAACATCTTTGATGGAGGAGCTGAGTACATGCGGACACATCACGAAACATCGCAGAGGACATCTTGTTGGACAGTTCATCATGTCGACAGACAATTACACCGATCAAGCCTCCACTATGCCTATTGCACCGAGCAACGTTGTTGTGAGTCACCTCCGAGACCTTTCTTCGAAACTCATAATATGCACGTGGAGAAAAGGCTGGCCTACTACGAGTGCATCAGAAACACCAATCACTGGGATCCGACTTTGAGGCTCGCAATTGTAGGCTACTGCCTCAGGGGTATGGCCAGTGTGCGGTTTGAAAAGCACGAAGAGGAGCTGACGAGCTCCGACGTATGTAAAGAAAAAAAATAAACACCTTTTCAAGAACCCCAATGCACGCGAGCAAGCCGTCTAGAAGGAACACTCGCGCCGGGCGCTAAATTCAATGGAGCCATACATGATTTACATACAAGATGGCTTAGCCTTGTGCCGTCAAGTTGATAGACAAATTCCTGAAGCCGACAAAGTAAGCCACATTCACAAAGGCATCTCTGAGAACGCCTTTCACTTGCTTGTGTTTAAAGACTGCTCCACCTTTGACGACTTTATCAGGGAGTCCTGATGGTTTGAATAGACAAAGAGTCGACGAGTTAAACAGCATTTTGTTCGGCTCCCTAACACTGCCACGACGTCGTGTGAAGACGCCGAGATCCGGCCACCGCCCAGTAACAAATAGTTCCTTCGTCTTGTGCAGCGAGAGCAGGCATCACCTACTCCTTCACTTTTTTCGTCCTCTAGGTGGACGGCACGTAACGAAATTTCTAAAATAGAGTGTTCATTTGTGTTATCTGTCTCCTTATATCTAGTCTGTTTACCGCTCCTAAATACTAACAGAGATTTAATTTCGTAATAACATCACACAGAATACTGAATGAACTTGATAGCAAAAAGCGAAGCTTGCATTCATTGTGTTGATATTGGCGATACAACTCCTCTTGTAAAAACAATACCAAACACCTCCGAACGTGAAACCACGAATTACATTACAGTTTCGCATCGTGCAGTTGGACAATATCCAAAGGTTTATAGACGTCTGCATAGCAAAATATATTTGTGACCTCCATTCTAAATAGAGGTGCAACTGCTTTAGGAAAGAAAGAAAAAATAGTGTTTTGCTCTTGAACAATTTTACCTTCATGAGATCTGCCAAGGTAGGGACCTCATCTTCCTCTTCTGTGGAAGTACACGAAGAACGTTCAACGGCAGCGAAGCTGCAAATACAGAAAGCTATTAGGTGCAGTGTGAAGAACTTCATCATTCCACTCCCTGATTGCGGTCGAAGCTTTCGCCAGCAATCAAGACTCTGTGCTTTGGAAGAACTCGCTGCCTTATTTATATATCAAGGAGGCCAGATGACAATACGTAGGTTTCCTTTCAATTACATTTTGATGAAACGTTCCCCTAAACAAAAAGACAATACATTTCTCTGAAGTGTTTGTTTAAAATGCTCGATTACACATGTTAGTGTGACTCCTTTCACGGCATGAAGCCTCTGAGATCAAGCTTGACTGAAGACGACCAAGGCAACAGCATAACCGGCTACGCAAATTCGCTTGATTAACTACTCTGCTTCTATGAGCTGAAAGAACTATTCAGTGAGCATTTTAAATTTCAAGAAATAGAAAGCAAGTGACTAGACCCCCAGTATAGTAGGAGTACAGTGTAACATCTATTTTGTAAGGCACAGTATAGAACTCCCTTGAACAGGTGTCAGGTGTAAGTCCGAGGGACGACAACGTCATTATCCACTGCCTGACTGCGCCCACTGCGGGGAAAAGTCCTCTCACAAGATCCGCCAATCAAGATGGACTTGTGCTTTCTGCGGTGTTTATGCAAGCGAACTTTTTCATTGCACCGGCCCATATAACTTTCTTTATCCAGCTTGAGCGTTTGCTTTCTCTGGGAATGCAGTCAGGCAGGCACGCAGCCAGGATGTTTTTAGGGGCGAAGCTCCTTATTGCGGCACCCGTTCGTCCCTCGTAGTCGAAGTAGTAGTGTGTAACCAGTTTTACATTTTGACCTTCTAGGTGGTGCCAGTGAGAAATTTCTTCTATGCGTTGTTGAACAAAAAAAAAAATTCGCAGCTTGCGCGTTCACTAAAAGCCGAATTCTCCTCTCTCTCTCATTTCGCCTTAGCAGCCATTGGCATGTACATTGAGAACTATCTGACAAGAAAGGGTTGCTACGTTATACCCACTGGGCGTAACCTCCTGTTTTTTGAAAGGTTTAGCGAGCGTTGGGCCGCAGTGCTATGAATCAGTGAACTAGTATATACCACGATCTCGAGGTGGGTAAGTGTGGAAAGTAGACACGAAGGGCAAGCCGTAACAAAGTGTGCGTGTGCCTCCTTTCGTTCAGTCCTTGAAATGTCCGCTGGATGGCGGTGCATAGGCGGAATATAGGATGAATAGATGCGAGATAGTGGTACTTGAAGTGTTGAATAGATAGACGAACGGACACACAGATGCTTGAACGGACTCACGGATGGCTGCACCGACGAATAGACGCATGGACGGATGCATGGACGAACGCAGGGTCGGAAGCACAGATAGACGTGCGCACGCACGAACAGACGCACGCACGGCAGGCGAATGGACGCATGGACGGTCACATAGATGGACGCATGGACGTATGGAAGAAAAACGAATGAACGGACGGATGTTTCGCCCCACTCTCCATGATTCGCTCCGTGGATATGCTGCCATTTTTTTTGGGGGGGGGGAAGGGGCTCGGGAGACGCGACTTATATCTTCGAAAGAAAGTCGTTTATAGCAAAAAGAAAACGTTGTTGGGGATATAGATGGTGCATAATTATTGGAAGAACCTGAAAACAGGAGCTTAGCGCTAAAGCTGAGTTAGTCAGCGATGGCAGGAGAATTTCGACAATGCAATAAAGCTAGTTCCTGGGAACCAGACAAAATCCTTTCCTACCGAATAATCACGACCAAGTTGGCTAATAATGAACCAGTAACGGGAAAACCAGTGACAAAAAAGGGGGGCATTGCAAGAGAACCTGTTGCCCACTTATGCATGTATATATATATATATATATATATATATATTGTCTCGACACAGAAGTGCGATATGAAAGAGGCCAATTAATCTATTGAAAGACGCTCGTAAAGAGGACCAGGCAGGAGCTTCATCTTTCTTTCTTACTGCGTGAGCCCTTCTCTGCAGCTTCAACGCGGCATTTGCTTTCTTCCAGGAAAAGCATCGTCCCGACGCTCTGCTACAAAATACGCGGTGTATGTAGTTGACGTAATATGCAACGGACTCGTGCAATATGGCTTCATAAGCGCAACGTGCACGATTTCTGATTTTTGCAGGCGAGCTTGCAAGGAACTGTCAGAGATGACCTCATAATTAACGTACTTACGGGCCGTACAACATTGTAGGGAACAAAGTACTTCTTCAGTAACTTTTCAGAAAGGCGGCATCGGCGAAAAAAGCTCTAAACCCACACTTTCTCGCCTGGTTGATAAGTGACGTATTGTTGTAGCAGGTTATAAAGTTGTGCGTCATGACTCTGCGTCCGGGTGATTCGCACACGTGCTAGCTGCTGCGCCTCTTCAGCTCGTTGGGTAAAGGCTTGAACATGCGTGACTGTATCGTCGAAGTCCTGCAGCAACATGGCATCAAGCATTGTCGTCTATTCACGGCCATAAAAAAGACCTAAATGGCGTGCTTCGAGTAGTTTTCCTGCTGCGCTGTATTATAGGCAAACGTCACGCATGGTAGAACGTCGTCCCAATTTTTATGATTCACGTCGATGTACATACTCAGCGTATAGGCAATTGCCTTGTTTAGGCGTTCTGTTAAGCCGTTAGTTTGTCGGTGGTAGGAAGGTACTTTTCGGATGCGCTGTTCCTACTCAGCTCAAGCACTGACTTAAGGAGCATGGCAGTGAAAGTGGTACCTCTGTCCGTTATTTTAATTCTAGGAGCACGATGCCTGAAAACGATACTTTCAATAAAAAATTGTGCCAGTTCTACTGCGGTTCCGCTTGATATAGCCCTTGTTTCTGCATAGTGAGTAAGATAGTCAGTAGTGACAATTACTAACTTGTTTCCAGTATGCTGAAGTCGCAAATATTCCAAGAAGGTCCATCTTAATTCGTGGAAAAGGTATGGTGGGCACTTGAACTGGTTGCAACAATGCGGCTGGTTTTAAATGTGGTGATTTTTGTCATGGACAATTCGAGGCACGTGTGGACGCAATGCTTTAGAGTGCCTGGAAGCTTCGGCCAGTAGTACTTTTGTTCGGATTCTGGTCAATGTGCGCGTGTATCCGAGGTGGCCAGAGGTTGGCTCATCGTGGCAAGCACTCAGGATCTCATCACGAATGGATGTAGGGACGACAAGTAAGTGGGCATTTCTGCTGAAGGAAACGTTCCTCTTATTTATTTTCATACTCTCAGGGCCCAAGGGCATTAGAGAGAGGAGTGGTCTGACAAACAATACAACAATAACTGCAATTTTCAAGGCGGCAGATTCTTCGATTCCAGCAATGGAGTCAGGAAGGTGGTTCCAGTCACTGCTTGTTTGAGGCAAAAAAGAAGCACGGCAAGTGTTAGTGCGGTATATGGAAACTTTAACGTTAAGATGATGGTCGAACCGTGGTGATACATAATCTGGGGGAAGAAAAATATATTTGAAGTGTTGAATTTGTGTAAACGTTTTTGTGGAATAGGTTGAGACGGAAGTACTTACGGCGTGACTTAAGTGTTGGTAACCTAGGGTAGCTTTCATTGAAGAAACACTGGCGTAGTGGTTGTAGTTAGAGAGCACAAAATGAGCTGCACGGTTCTGAACGAATTCAAGGGACTGTAGGTAATACGGAGCTAAATGGATACCAAATAGAACAAGCGTATTCAATTTTAATCTTACGAGTGTTGTGTACAATTTAAGTTTTAAATCTGAAGGAACGGATGAAAAATGACGGTGGAGAAATCCAATCATGCGATTAGCGTAATTACGTATTCAATATGCATATTTCCAGAGAGGTTGTGGGTTATATGCACGCCAAGGTAACGGTAACTAGTAACGCGGTTTAAAGAGGAGTTTTTAAGGGTATAGAAAAAATGGTCATTGACTTTATCGTGATGCATTACTCTCATAACTTTACACTTACGGATGTTTAATTTCATGAGCCACTTGTCGCACCAGTTAGAAACAGCGTCAAAGTCGGACTCCATGTAGAAAGGTCATGTGGGTTATGAATGACACGATACAGCACGTAATCATCAGCAAACTTCTAATGGTAGAATTAATTCCGACAGGCAAATTAATAATATAAGTAAGAAAAAGCAATGGACCTAAACCCGAGTCCTGTTGTACACCTGATGTTATAGCAACGGTAGGAGAGTTATAATTATTAGCGTGAACATACTGCAGACAGATTGTTAGGAAAGAGTGAATCCAGTCAAGGATGTTAGGATCTATACTTAGCTTGCTCATTTTAAGAAGAAGGAGAGTATGCGAAACAGTGTCGAAGGCTTTAGCGTAATCTAAAAAGATGCAGTCGATAATGAAAATATTGTCAAGAGCACGAAAAAGATCGTTAGTCAAAGAAAGTAACTGCGTTTCACAAAAAATTGCTTCCTAAAACCGCGTTACCAAGGAAAAAAATGAATTGGATTCGAGAAAAGATACTAAGTTTAAATATATGATGTGCTCGAGAAGTTTGCAGGGTACACTGGTTAAAGATATTGGCCTGTAATTGAGGGGAGAGTGCGTGTTACGTGATTTAAGAAGTCAAACCACCTTACCCACCTTCCAATCATCTGGCAAAGTTTAAGACTGCAAAGACTGCGAAAAAAGTTCAGTGAGTGTAATAGAAGAATAAAGTTTTGTGTTCTTTAATGTCTTTGAATTGATGCCGTCGTTGCCTGCAGAGCTAGACAATTTCATTTTTTCTACTATACGGCACACTCCAGATGAATTAACCGATATTAAATCCACAGGAAAAAAAGGAAAGATCTTCGACAGAAGGCATAGAAAAGGGTGTTGCCCCAGAAAAACAAGAAACAAACACATCATCACATTGCAGCAGTCACAATTGGAAACAGCATCACCATCGCTATCTAGTAGGTGAAACATTGTAGATCTGCTGCCACAAACTACATTCCGAAATTTTCTTGCGACGCAGTTTCTCCATAAGCACAGCGATAACAATCAACCCTCTCTTGTATTCGGTGTATTTCGTATTCGTATTTCGTATTTATTTCAGACAAAGACAAGTAATATGTACATTTGCCCTGTCTAGGAGGAGTGACAAAAAGGCACGAATGCCTGACTGGGTGTGACACCCAGTCAGGCATTCGTGCCTTTCGTCAGGCATTCGGTGTATGAACATGAGGTCCATACCATAAAGCTACTCTTCAGCTGTCCGGTTCCTAAAATTCGTTTTCACTCTTTTCAGTGTCGAGAAGCTGTGTTCTACAGCATCTGTACTCACTTGGAGCATTGCCAGTATTTTGAGGAGTGTGTAATTGTTTGGGAAGAGGGCTTTGTCGCACTAAGCTGAAGTGTCCGCCGCTGAACGCCGGGAAATTCATCTTCTTGAATAGCTTGCAATGTATGTTTTTCATATTTACAATTCACCTTTTAGTGGAAGGACATCAGCGTTTGTATTATCTCTCAGGGAAAAATCGAAAGCTGGCTGCACAGATTCGAAATTTCCTTTGGGGGTGTGCTTTGGCAAAACAAATTTCAAACTTTGCAGTGTGTTGCGATGGCCTGCGAAATTTATCTAGAGGAAATCGCTCAGGTCACTCATGAAGAGAACAAGCAAGACTTGCCTGTCGTACGTTTCCGCAGAACTACAATTGTAGTTATCCCAGAATCTCTGTGTTCCTATTACCAGTGCAATGTCGCACTTCCCTCCAGGCTCCACTGCTCTGCCTTGACAGAGAGAAAATATCTACGCATTAGTTTCTATTTCTTCCAGTTTTTTAGCATAAAGTCAACCTGCTCCAACACCACACTGATGTGAATATATGGGCTCGGCAGGTACACAGACAGATGGTGTGTGAGGTTGAAGAGTGTCTTGCTAAGAGCGAGGCATATAAGAAAGTTGGGCGAGCAGGTTCTCTAATGAAGGAAATGAGTGTTGAACGATGTAGCCAAGGCAATGAAGGTGTGAATGAACTTTTCATGCCAGTGAACATCTTGGGAAGGCGCTTCTCTTAACGTTGGGACGGCATTGTGACGTTCCACCCACTTTGTTTTGCAATATCAGCGCAGCCAGCTGAGTGACTGTAGACGCTGCTAGGCGTTTTTTTTTTGTTCAGGACCGTTGTGTTTTAGGTGACACCAAAAATAAACTGCACACTTAGGTGGTTGTTCCAAAGGCCCATCAAATGTCTTGCCCAGCAGAGGCGTCAAAGAAAGGTTCCGGGAGTCTTACAAGCAGTTCTTGTATAAATCTATATAGAAGTTTGTACAGATGAGCGAATGCTTCCTGGAGGTCAACGAAACATTTCCCTCCCCTTTCACTCTGTTAAACTCTGATCCTCGCTACCGAGTCGTTGAGCCACGCATCGGGAGGGAGCTGAGGTCACTGGGTGCCTCAGGGTTGTCCCACGGCTGGCTATATGAGCCGGAACTGTAGTACATTTTTCTGTATTTCCTCTACTTTTCTATTCTCATGAGGTGTGAATGAATCTCAATCTCCCGTGCAAGAGTACATTTCTTCTCTACAAATGATGAGTCTTGTGATGAAGGCCAGCTAATAATTGAGAATGGCCGAAACCGGTACCAAGAAATATGGGCAGCGTTAAGATTCTCCTTACCCACGACCCACAACACCACGCCAGATAAAAATCAGTCGAGAAATTGAGGTGAAACAAACGATGTCGTAAGGATGTGGCCATTTACCCACAGTTTTGCGCTGTGCTACACATACACAAAACATGCAGAAGCTTCCCTGGCTTCCAGGCCCGAGCCCAAGCGCATGGAGACGGTGGCACGGAGGGTCAGTATGTGAGGCGTTGCTTAGTGAAGTCTTTTGGTTAACGGATAGCCGTGTTCGCTCGTCCAGTGGATGCGTGTTCTATGATGTAGTGTGGTCAGTCAGATAGTCTAATTATTAATAGAGGACGTCGTGGGAGCAGTGAAAATTTGGAACAGGTGGCCGAAGAGACACTTGATCACATCATACGGCGAAGAGAACAAACCGTCTGTGCTCCTGTCTACGTGGAATGACTCACCAAACCGGTGAATATATTATAAACTTCGCACAGACCTTCGTAGGAATGCCCATATGCGAGGTGGAGCTCGTGTGGAACATCTGATTTCTTTAGATTACAAAGTCGACGTCTATACCACTGCTTATTTTTTCGGCAGTACACAATTACCGCATTTCTCATTCTGTAAAGAATAAATACGGACCATTCGAGCAAAGTCGCCTTGCATGGCGTTCGAACCGAACCGAAACATGATTTGGCTACGAAAACAATCGCCGTTTACCAGTGTCAGCATCATCGAGGTAGAACAAAAGTTTGAGAACAAGAAGGCATGCACTAACTTGCAAAAAGTCAGAGCGGCTCGTCGGTCGCATGTCGGAGGCAATAAATTGCTTCCGTCACGCTTCCTCATAAGGGCCTACGGTAAATTAATCAGACCGTGTAGCTGGCCCATTGTTCTGTACTGTGGCCCATTGTTTTTATAACGAAATTTATCCGCCATGATTCAGCAGGTCTGTAGTTAACTTATTCTAACCAGCGGCTTTATTTATTTGCATTCTTACTACGAATTTTGTGAATTCACCTGTCATTATTGGTAGGATGTAGAATTCCTCTGGGGTATTATTGCGTAATAAGAAATTATCCTGGCTGTTTGAATATCTGTACTTTCCCTCTCAAGGCTACGTCCATAATGGGCCCATTAACTAGCTCAATAATTTGGGGACGACACAACTACGTTGAGAATGATGTCATGCTGACGCCTCGTTGGCAATTTTTATTCTAAGCCCCCCTTGTTATTCACCGACGTCGTTGCTGCTGCTGGCGCTCAGGTGACGCAACTTGGCTGTTAGTGTTTGGTAATCATCAAAACACTGACTATAAAACCCCATTTTCGCAATTGTTTGCTCCTGGCGTATGGTGATCCTCGACTACAAGCTGTATTTTCTTATAGTGAAAGTTTTTCTAAGTGCCTGCCGGTAATTGTGTAGCTTAAGAAACGTTCACAGTAAATAGATAGTCTTTATTCCCACAGCCATCGTGGTCGGGATGATGCGCCGCAGTGAAGAGCGCAAGTCACTGGTCTGAAGCGTTGAAATATCTATTAAGAGAGCACACGTACAGTCAGCGCCGAATTAAACAATAACCGCAGCAGACTAACTAGAAGGAGGAGGTATGATTAATAAGCTGCTGCGGAAGCCAGTCACTAAAGCGGCCGTATGTCACTTGGAGCTCTGCACGCACAGGCGCGGTGCCGTTGCGCAGATGAAAAACGAGTGAGCGCACTCTTTAATCGCGATAGCAATTGTATTGGCAATCTCTGCTGGATTTCACCGTCAGGGTCGAAGTCATGCACCTGGTATATTAAACCACAAGGAATAAAAATGTTCAGAAAAAGGACTTCGGCACGTGGTCTTTCGAGCCGTGAATGCGAGGTGTTTACCACTGAGCCACCGAGAGCTATCGAGCCGTGAATGCGAGGTCTTTACCACTGAGCCACCGAGAGCTATCTCTTTCAACTTTTAAACTGCAAGCTATTCATATTTACCACTTACCGCTGTTGGTGGGCATCTCGGGGGGGGGGGGAACTATCGCGTTGTCACGCGATAGTTCCCCCCCCCCCGAGATGCCCCCCCGAGTACTTTGGACTGCGTAGAGGATAAGAAGGTGTATGCTCGATCGCGCGCCCGTATAATGCTGCGGGGAGAATCTTACGTCTTGGCTAGGCTTTCAGTGTCTTGGAACGATTCTGTCGTAGCTACCGGGCGCCCAAAGGTTACTGCAATCGTAGCATAGCCCCGTTTGCGAAAAGGGCGTGCTTTTCAGACACAGCAAAGCAAAAACTGAGACGCTTATTCGCGTGCATGTGTACCTGTGAGTACGTTTTGAGCGTCATTCGTGCGTGAGAAACGCGGAGCACGTTTTGATCTGCTTACTATTCTGCGCAAATCTTTTCAATTTTTTGCTATCGCGTTCATTGCTTCACCTTTGCGGCAAAGCTGTGACTTTTTTACGCCAATGTCAGTCTCACGCCATTCAATAATCACTTGTTTTCATTAAATTTGCTTTGATTGAGCCAATGTAAAGCAAATAGGGCTTCTTCGCAATTCAAAATTGTATTGTATTCTTGCCCATGAAATCCACTATCGAGAAGGCCTAAGAGCGAGACTCTACGCCAATTTTCATGGTATTCATGGTAGTGTGGTTATTTGAAGCAGAGCTGCACGTGTGTTAAGACACATAATACTACTACCAGTCCTCATACTCATTTCAACGTGCTAAATTACTTCCACCAGGAGCAGAAACGTCGGTAAAAATGCCTTGTTTTGCTCGTTCAAACCATCTTACGCACCTCGCTGCTTCATCGTGCGAAGTTCGCAGAGCTCACTTATCATTCAATCATAGGTTTCCGAATGTAGCAGCTTTAGCTTCCTACAGTTACTCAATAACTAAAATGAGTCGCGCATCAAGAGCGCCAGCAGCAGGAAATGAGCAAACAGAAGGTGTTCTACTGCACTCAGCTTTGTTATTTGACCTTTCCGTATCACAACACAATTTTGATCAAAATAGTAGGATGTTTCAGACAGCCAATCTGTTGCGTCTCACCTGCAACCTTCGTCCTTTCCATGGCTGATTTGGCGTGTATATGTGATGCGTTGAACTCGATTTGTACAAGAATAATGTCCACCGAGATACCACATTTTCTAGCACACAAAATATACCTTGTACGAAGAAAGAAAACACTAAACTGTAAAGACCCACTGAAAAGCCCATTTGCAGCATAAAATTTTTCCCCTTTAACCTACTTATGAGCCATGAAAATGTTTAGTGTTTACATGAACTTGTTCAAGGTGATCGTCGTTAGTTGACGTATTCAATAAGAACGAGAAAACAGCAGCCGGTAGAGAGAAACTTTATTTCGGAAACAGGGTGATATAAAGTGCTAGCGTATTGCAGAGAAAAATATTGACCACCAGAACTTCTACAGTTTAAGAAGCAAGAGCTCGGTCCCCACATGGTAACCAGGACGAAATCAATTATCGAATAAAGTAGCGTGCTAAGGTGCCACTTACAACGTGCTACTGCCAACACTAGCGGCAACACAGACGTGCTTGTGGTCGTAACGATTATTACGAGTACAAGCTTTTCCAGAGTATAGCCTGCAACGTGATATTCAAGGCGTCCATCGCTTTCCTCAGTAGTGTATGATACGCAGTCTACACGAAACAACACTTTTAGTGAAAATGTCTTTCGTTGCCTTCGTCGTCATATTCCCTCTTATGCAACATATTTTTTACAGAGAGAGGAGATTCCAAATTTTTTCAGCCATCTTACAACCCTTGGACCTCCTTGCAAGGCTCTAGAAGCTTCGGCATGAAGTCTTGTACGCACACACAATGCGCCCACACTGGGTCTTGTTTTTTGTCGTTGAAAACTTCGGGAATTTAAGGTAATCCTAGCGGACGCACCAATTGGCAAAATACTTGCAAAGCACGCCAATGCTTGTGAAGAAAATCACAGTGCACCTGACACAAACCCAGTGAAGTCTGCCGCTCAAAACCCGAATGGGTGGATGTATATGGCTGCGCCCTTTAGATCGGGAGGCAGCTCACGCCACCTAGCCATAAAGTGAAGTACTATTCCTATGTTTTGAAATGTTCAATTTTACTCGCACCTTCATTGTAGCCACCCAACAGTTAGCATCCTTCTCGTTATTTCTATTCGTTTAACGTTTATTTTACCTTCTGTGTCCCTAAACCTTGGTGCTTCAAAAACTTCTGTGCCATTTTCTTAAAGTATGGGGCGGAGATGTGTACAGAACACTATCAAATGTACAGCTGTTTTCTCCTCATATCCACACGCACCACATAACGTGTCTGTGCCTTCGCATTTCGCTCGGTACGCATTGGTCTGCAATGCCCGCGTTCTGGCCTCGAACAGCAGAGAACTGCCCCGAGAATTGTCGTAGACCTCTTTTTTTGCGATTTGTGCTTGAAACTTCGATACGTCTCCAGTGATGATTTCATAGGAATTTCAATCTTCTACACATATGTCTGTTTTCTTCACCCTCTTGTTGACCGATGTTTCCCTTAGGCTTGGTATTCTGCTATTGTCTAAATTGTTGCTTGAAAATTTTGGTGTTCGCTTTCTTCATTTATTATCAAAATTCTTCATGCACAAGTAGCAGGTAACGTTCCTAGCCCAACGCTGCTTTCCCATTTTTGTCAATCGTACCCCTTGATTTGTGGTATTTTCGTGTTCTCCCAAAGCAATTCTATCTATGACACATTTTATCATTTTAATCTTGCTTGAACCTCTGAACGTCAACCACGGGATTATGACGCCTTTCGAAATCTCTCTCACGATGTCATACCTATTGTAGTTCTAGAGTGCCCTATTTTAGGAGTGAAGCTCCTTAAGACGTAGGCTGAGCATCCCGTCGTAATTGAATGAAGCCACCTCTCATTAGTTCTTGAGCTGGCCTTAGAGGGCAGTAGTTCTACATATAACGAAACACATTTACGCTGAACAATGGAAATGGAACGATACTAGAGGACGTTACTTGCAGTATGATAAATAATAAAAATGACACCATGCCCTTCGAGTTAATGATGATGAGTGGGGCGAAGCGTCCGTCATTCCAACCAAGCTTCCGGCCGTTCGATCGTTCGTTCGCTCTTGCTTCCTTCCATCCGTGCATACGTTCATGCATCTATTCGTACACCCATCCGTGCGACCATACGTTCATTCGTGCGTCTGTCCGATTATGCATCCGTCCATGCAGCTCGCAGCCGTCTCTAGAGATTACCGTTGAAATTTCTCCGACGTCCAACTGAGCAGATTGGTTGGCATTTTCGGGCTCTGCCACCGAAGCGACTATGATAGTAGCAGAAGTCGTATTCATTTTCTTGCGACATATTGGCGTTTCGGCCTCGAACTTCAGGGGGTTTCCCAGAACGCAACAGCGGGCGTTCATCAAGATGCCTTTCAATATAATCCAACTGACGGGTGATTTCGTCGATACGGATATTAAACTCTGGATTGTGCAGTAGAGCGGTAACAACGTGAACAGAAACAGGTGGCGGTGATAGAGAGGCCTCTACGGCTCGGTCGGTGATTTCTGCGAGCTCGTCTAGCAGCAGGTTTGGCTGAACCTGGAGGATAGCTTGAGGGTGGGAGGGCATACAGTCGAGCCACATTATTCATAGGAGGGAGTCATCAACAGACGTGCTGCTCGCGCGAGCACGCATACCGCGCAGGAGCTGCGGCAGCTTGCTGTGATGATATGTGGGATTTAACGTCACGAAACCAATATATGAATATGAGAGACGCCATAGTCGAGGACTCTGAAACTTTAGACTACCTGGGGTTCTTTAACGTGCGGCCAAATCTGAGCAAACGGGCGCACAGCATTTTCGCCTCCTTGGAAAATGCAGCGCCATAGTCGGGAATCAATCCCGCGACCTGTGGGTCAGCTGCTGAGTACCTAAGCCATTAGACCACAACGGCGGCGCAACGGCTTGCCGTCACGGAGCGATTCGTGCTGAAGGAGCTGACGAACGCCGCCAAATTGGTTGTCTTCTTAAGTGCAGATATCAACTGTGTGCTGGAGGATTTGTGAGTATGTCGTGGAACTCGGCTTCGTAGCGAAAATCTAAGTGGGTGGCGACGTAGTCGTATTGGGTCTGGTCCAGTGTGATACGTGCCAGGGAAAACTGCAACTCAACTTGTGCGAACCCCACCTCAGGTAGCTCTGCTCAAAAGGGGGGCAGCTTGACAGCTGTTGAAAATAATAAACGCCGTCAGCCAGTGAAAGGCAAAAAAAAAGACGATCGTGTTCGATCATGGCGACGATAGCTTCTGGCTGAATTCTTCGGCACCAGTTAACGTTGTTTAATCTACATAGTTATAGGGCCGAAAACCCACGTACGGACCAGCCTTCCGTCTACGTACGGTGGACAGAGCTTCTACTCTCGCTTTGCGTCGCCGGTGGCGAGGACTTGACGGAGTGTGGATGCGAAGATTGACGTTAGGGCAACGACGCCAGCCAGCAGCGGTGCTCTCGATGAACCGTCTAAAGCGCAAGCAATCTGCACGACGCGCACAAAATGCGAAGGCAATTCAGGAAGCGTGGATCTTGCTTGACACCGCTATCGTCTACATCACGAAGCTTACAGCTGTACAGCAGTGAATTTGCTCCAGTAACGATGAGCTCTCCCCAGATAATAGAGCAATACGAGCTTCATATCCCGACAGAACATACCGAGGAGGAGTATGCAGCTATGGGAGCAGAAGAGCTATGCTCAAGCTCACACTACTGAAAGCAGAGATTCAACGGCTTGCGGAAACGAAGCTCCCGTAAGATTCATAGCACCCCGATGGCCGCAGCTGCATATTCCAACGTTAACAGGTGATATCTTACAGTGGACCGACTTTTGGGAGCAATTTGAAGAGCCTATTCACCTCTATAGCGACCTGACGCCATCCACAAAGTGTTACTACTTCAAACAATGTCTGTCTGGAAACGCAGAAGCAGCAATAACGGATTTTCCCACAACCTATTCTTGCGATACCAATGCCACAGGTATGTTGAAGAAATATTTGGCGATGAAACAATGGTTATCCAGCACAATCTGGCAGCACTGAGAAATCTACCAGGTGTTACAAAGGCGAATGACATCGGTGGGTTAGAAAGATTGTACGATGCCACGCAACTGAATGTTCGCGGCCTCGGAGCGTTGAACGTGCCGGTACTGACGTATTCAGCTATGCTTGTGAACATCTGGCTACAAGCTCTTCCGAGGGACATCGGTCATTCTTTCACGCGAGAAAAACGGCACCGCAGCTTGACACAGCCCTCCGGCGTACATGCTGCTAGAACCTCTTTGTCAAGTGTACCAGTGGTTGCGGCAGCAGCTTTGGACGCAGAGCTGAACGACTTTTTACTTTTCATGCGGGGTGGAGCTCGAAAGCAGAGAATAGCATGCAATCCCTAGTACAAGTCCAGCGACGGACGATCGCACTGACGAAATGAATGGTGATGTCCCTACGGCGTCAGTGATGCACTTTGCACCTATTTCAAAGTTGCAGTGTTTCTCCTACCGTACTGACCAGCATGGGAAACCAGCTGCAACACAACCTTTTCTCTTGAGGTGAAGAAAGAGCAGCTGCAAACAGACAACCGGTGTTTTCGCTGCACATCAAAAGGCCACCGAGTGAAAGACTGCTGTGTCAAGCTTACCTGCGGTTCCTGCCGCGTAAGCAAGCTTCCAGCATGTTCAACCGTAGTTACAAGAGGGCTTCGATGACCGAAGGAACATCAGGGGGTACCATAGGGTGCATTTCTTCAAATGCTGTTTCCTCCTGCGAAGAGGTATTATGGTCTGGCCAACAACCTAGGGATAATGCAGTCGATCTTCCGACATTTACCACTGAGTTTATCAACAACGTCAGGAGCAAGTGCGTTCATGGTACTCTAGGTGGAGGTATAACTGTCAGTTGAAGCGCACAAATAAACAGAAAGAAATTGATTGATATGTGGGGTTTAACGTCCCAAAACCACTATAAACAGAAAGAAATAGAGGACAAGCGCTTTCTCGCAACTTAACTGTTGATTATAAAGGCAGAATATATATACAGGCAATAACAAAACAACGCATGCGTGTGCAGGCAAAAAAGTACACCCGTGGCACATCGAGAACACTGGGTAAAAGAAAACATTATCTCGGAACATAATCTAGAAAACCGAACTCTTTATCATGCAGCAAAACCAAAGGCTGGCTGACGCATTGTTGCCCTCTTTTTCTAATGTGAAAAGCTTCTGTTAATTCAAGAGTTAATTTATCTTTAAATCGAAAAACACTTTAGTATCCCGAAAAAGAGGATAAGAACCGCACTCTCTGCAACGAGCCGCGAGATGCGATGCACCCAAAGATTTCAAAGAAGAATCGTGCTCTCTGAGACGAACATTGACGCTCCCTCCCGACTGACCGATGTACACTTTACCACAGCTAAAAGGAGCCATGTAAACAACGCCCATTGCACAGTCCACGAACTTTTTGCTGTGTTTCAAGCGACATTGCGGAAACTCTCTGCGCATGCGTGAACAAATAGACTGCAATTTTCTTTTGGCTGAGAAAAGCACATCGACTTTATATCTATTCGCGTGTCGCTTAAGTTCATGCGATGTCTTATGAAGGTAAGGAATCACTGCTCTCCTCCTACCTTTTCTACTCTCATCACAATGCCCCGAGTGGTTCCCTTCAAATTCAAGTTTTTAATCATGTTGTTCCAAACGAACGTGATGACATCATTAGGATAGCCTGCTTGTACTAGTTACTTTACTTGACTATGTAAGCTTATTTTCATTCTGTGTTGACAGAACTTTTTAGAGCAAAACCCAAACTCGTAGTAACTATACCTCTCTTCACCAGCTTAGAGTGGCTCAACCTGTAATTGAGTATAGGCTTTACGTATCTAGGACAATAATACCAGCAAACATGCTGTGGTTCGAAGGCCAAGTTAAGATCTAGAAATCGTAGTTGCATTAGATGCGGCAATTGAAAAGAAAAGTTTAGTTTATTTCCTGTTTCTTGAAGAACCTTGAAATTGTTCACATCTCACGTAAAATGTGAGGAAGTAGTGAACACAACAAATTCGTCGACGTATCTGAATACGTGAAGCGGGAGTCCTGACAAATGATTTTGAAGTGCTACCTCGATATTTCCGAGAAACATTTCGCTTAAAATTGGAGCTACTGAAGAGCCTATGCACATCCCTGATCTCTGGACTGTAGCTCCGATTTCAAGGGACCTTTTCCTCGGAAATATTGATGTAGCACTTCAAAATCCTTTGTCAGGACTCCCGGGACACGTATTCAGATACGTCGACGATTTTCTTGTGTTCATTACGTCCTCACATTTTCCGCGAGATGTTGTGAATATTTTCAAGATTTTTAAAGAAACAGGCAAGAAACTGAACTTTTCTTTTGAATTGCCGCGTCTAAATCAACTGCAATTTCTAGATCTTTACTTGGCCTTCGAACTCCAGCATGTTTGTTAATATTATTGTCCTAGATCCGTAAAGTCTATACTCAATTACAGGTCGAGCCATTCTAAGCTGGTAAAGAGAGGTATAGTTACTACGAGTTTGGGTTTTGCTCTAAAAAAGTTCTGTCAACACAGAATGAAAATAAGCTTTCATAGTCAAGTTAAGAAACTATTACAAGCAGGGTATTCTTATGATGTCAACGCGTCTGTTTGTAACAACATGATTAAGAAACTTAAATTTGAAGGGAAACACTCGGGGCGTTGTGATGAAAGTAGAAAAGGTAATAGGATAGCAGTGATTCCTTACCTTCATAAGACATCGCGTGAACTTAAGCAACTCACTAATAGATATAAAGTCGATGTGCTTTTCTCAGCCAAAAGCAAACTGCAGTCTATATGTTCACGAATGCAAAGAGAGTTTCCGCAGTGTCGCATGAAACACAGCAAAAAGTTTGTGGACTGCGCATTGGGCGCTGTTTACATGACTCCTTTTAGCTGTGGTTAAGTGTACATCGGTCAGTCAGGAAGGTGCGTCAATGTTCGTCTCAGAGAGCACGATTCTTCTTGAAATCTTTGGGTGCATCGCATATCCCGGCTCATTGCAGACAGTGCGGTTGTTATCCTCTTTTCAGCATACTAAAGTGGTTTTTCGATTTAAAAATAAATTTACTCGTGAATTGACGGAAGCTTCTCACATAAAAAAAAGAGGGGAACAATGCGTCAGCCAGCCTTCGGTTTTGCTGTACAATAAAGAGTTTGGTTTTCTAGATTATATTCCGAGATAATCTGTTTTCTTTTACCTGGTGTTCTCTATGTGCCACGGGTGTACTTTTTTGTCTGCACACGCTTGCGTTGTTTTGTAATTGCCTGTATATATATTCGGCCTTTACAATAAAGAGTTTAGTTGCGAGAAAGCGCTTGTCCTCTCTTCCTTTCTGTTTATCCGTGCGCTTGAGCGGACACTTATACCACGCATATCAAACTAGCCAAACTTTCAATTCTGTTGCAATTCTTTTTTAGTACCCAGGGCACTAATTTGTTTCCTCACCTCAATGTATCGGACCCGGCCACGCTGGCTTCAATAATTGCCGTATGCGTTTGCAACGCAAGAGTGGCATTTTGGCACATTCGCTATGAAACCTGTCCTCCCGATCTTTAAGCCATGTGTGGGTTGTTTCAAGACTCCGTCAGGCATTCAAGAAGAATGTGCCAAATTCTGCAGTCTAAATTGCTCTGGCAAGTAAGGACCTACAAGGACTGGTTGAAGGTGTCGGCAAGCTTGATTCATGGTACTAGCTGGCAGCCGTTCTACAGGGACTGGTGCCGCACTGGCAACGACATGGCCGAGTATGTCTGGTGACAAGTTCTTCCACTACTTCCAAAGAGAAATAAGTCGCAAGCACAAGCTGAAAAAGTGTTGAACCTCAGCGCAACAACACTTTCTGACAAGCACCTTGATGTTCTTGGTCTTGGTCCCAAGTTTCGTTTCGAGTCATCACTCAAGCGGGTGGACAAGTTGGTGTTAGCACGGTCCATTTCCAGGCAAGTGGTGGAAGAGGAGCGATCCAGGTGCATTTCGTATAGTGTGGATGTCATTGTTAAGACTGAGACGAACGCACAGGGTAGGAACAGAGTTCACCTAATTTGTAAATTTTTGGCACATAACAAACTACAACTTCTTGTAGCTGACAAGGAAGGTTTTTATGTTGTTATGGACGAGGGAACCTTTTCGGAGAGGGCCGCGAAAGCACTCAACATGAAATTTGTACCTGCAAATTGCAACAAATCAAAATCAAAGAAAAATGCTTGTTCTTTGCTTTCTGACATAAATTTTGAGCGGTTATCTTCTGCGGTCAAATCTGCTAAGCGATCTGAACTTGATATATTTTTTTCGGTTCAAACACACAAGCCAGAAGTGCCTTTCAAAGCGATTGTGTCCGAAAGAGACACGTGGCAAAATGTTGTTTCGAGATACCTGCGAAGCTGTTTAGAAACTCTCGTTATCCTGGATCCGTATCGGGTCAGTAATTCCGAAGAGGTGGTACAGTTTCTGAGCACCAATAGTTCTAGAGAATGTAGCACTTTCAATATAGACATTGAGGACGTGTACTATTTGATACCTCAAGATGAGCTGATGGCAAGCGTTCAAAGCTGCATTGCGCAGGATAATGATGAATTGTCTTTCAGCCTGAAGTGTGGAACTTCTGTATCCAGTTTTCTAGAATTACTTTGCTTCTACCTGAAGTCAACTTTTGTGGCTTGGAGTGGCACTTTTTAGGGGCGAAGCTCCTTAGGGCATGGGCTGTGCGTCCCCTGTAGCCTGTATGTAGCCACCTCTCGTTTAGTTCTTGCAGTGTCCACTAGATAGCGGTACCGTCTCCTGTATGTCACCTCTTCTCGTTTAGTTCTTGCAGTGTTCACTAGATGGCGGCTCCGTCTCCTGCATGTATTATTATTATTATTATTGCTTTATTATTCATGATGTACCTACAAGGATTAGAGGCAAAATTAGAGGGAAGTGGACTGGGCTTCAACCTCTCTTTAGTCAAACAAGGAAAACTTATTGATCAGGCAATACCAGCATTAATGTACGCAGATGATATAGTGCTAATGGCCAACAACAAGGAAGATTTGCAGAGATTGATGGACATCTGCGGTAATGAGGGAGATAGGTTAGATTTTAGATTCAGTAGGGAAAAATCAGCAGTCATGATTTTCAATGACAACGAAGGTAGTGAGCTTAGAATACAGGAGGTCACGCTAGAGATAACAGATAAATACAAATATTTGGGCGTATGGATAAGCAATGGGACCGAGTATCTGAGGGAACACGAAATATACGTGACGACTAAAGGTAACAGGAATGCAGCAGTCATGAAAAATAGGGCACTGTGGAATTGCAATAGGTATGATGTTGTGAGAGGAATATGGAAAGGGGTCATGGTTCCTGGGCTGACGTTCAGCAATGCGGTCTTGTGCATGAGATCAGAAGTTCAAGCAAGATTAGAAATTAAGCAACGTGGAATAGGTAGGCTTGCTTTAGGAGCTCACGGGAATACACCAAATCAGGGAGTACAAGGTGATATGGGATGGACATCATTTGAGGGCAGGAAAGCTAGCAGCAAGATAAAATTTGAGAAGCGATTGAGAGAAATGGGGGAAGAGCGTTGGGCTAGGAAGGTTTTCAGCTACTTTTACATGAAGAATGTCGATACAAAATGGAGGAAGCGAACCAGGAAGTTGACTGGTAAATACTTAGAAAAGAGCAGGTGGCTAAATCAAAAGGAACTATCGGTTAAGAAAAAAGTGAAGGAAACGGAGACTGACATGTGGAGAAAGGCAATATTAAGAAGTCCGCACTGGAGATATATCGAACTTCTAAGCAGGAAATTGCCATGGAAAGGATCTATGATAATACTCGGGGTAGTTCTCTACTGTTTGAGGCCAGGGCGGGAGTACTGCGAACCAAGACATATCGGGCCAAATACGAAGGGGTTGACACAGTATGCAGTGCGTGTGGAGAGGAAGAAGAAAGTGCCGAACACTCTATAATGTTCTGTAAAGGGCTTCACCCTATAGTTCAGGATGATGGCGCAGAGTTTTTCAAAGCACTGGGATTTAGGGACCGCGAGGGCAAAATAGACTTTAAGCGGGTAGACTTAACTAGAAGGAGGTTATCTGATTGGTGGCTAAAGTCAAGGCACGAGTGAAAATTAAACCCTTCACTGCGACGTACGAATCCTCAACTTCATTATTTAAAGGAAAAAAAGATAAATGTAATGGTTAGTTCACTAAGTATCACGGCTAGGTGGCGTTAGCCGCCGCCCGATCTAAAGGGTACGGCCACATCCATCCATCCATCCATCCATGTAGCCACCTCTCGTTTAGTTCTTTCAGTGCTCACTAGATGACGGGACTTGTAGCTGATGATGAAAAGATGCAAGATGTTATAAACTAGACGGCGGTACTTGTAGTTGATGATGAAAGATGCGAGATGTTATAAAATAGGAATGATGTCACATAGGGCACGTGTCATTGGTGGAAGGCAATCGTTCGATTTAGTGCAGCGACGTACGCTAGGGGGAGCATTGTAATAAAATCGAGTAGGCAAAATGTACGGAAGATTCACGGTTTACCAGGTTTTCCTCCAGAGCTTCGCCCACTGATCATCATTCACTTCGTGGATATGGCGGCAGTTTTTTTAATCCAGAGATCAGGGATATGCACAGGCTCTTCAATAGCTTCGATTTTAAGCGAAAGTTTTTTCGCAAATATTGATGTAGCACTTCAAAATAATTGGTCAGGACTCCCGGTTCACGTATTCAGATAGGTCGATACGTTTTTTCCTACTGAACTTCAAATTTAACCTTTCGCCATCGTTACCGCAGATGTCTATGAATTTCAGTAGCACTTGTTCTTTGCTATTATAACTATAGAATCTGCTTACCTATATCATCTATGTGATCTGCATTAGCACCCCTAGCGGGTGAGTGCGCCGGGGGACTTTCTTCGACAAGCGAAAAGAGCTGTGCTCATCGCACCTCCTCCCCATAGCCGCTCTAACAGCGTTGCGCGAGGCACTATTGATACCCTTATATTTAGAAATAGATACCTTCACTTTTTTGTTATTTATGATACCCAAACAGCACATAGGGTATTGAGTAAGCAGGGCAAGAACAACATACGTGTTTCCAGACGATAGATCCACCACAGACCACCTTGTTCGCATTGAGGCACAGATCAGAGATGCTTTTGTCCACAAGCAATAATTTCTCTCTAAGTTCCTCGAAAACGAAAAGGCTTACGATGCAACATGGTGCTTTGGAATATTCAGAGACCTGTCCCATTTTTGGCGTGCGTGGAAGAATGTTTAACATAATCGAAAGCTATTTGTCAAATCGGACATTCCGCGCCCGAGTAGGCAGTGTTCTTTCCCAAACATTTGTTTAAGAAATAGGAGTACCGCAAGGTGGCGTACTTAGCTGCACACTTTCGATTATCAAATGGAATTCTTAGCGCTTGTCTATCCCTCGAAACAGGTTTTACTGCACAAAGGTCGACGACGTCTAGTTTGATTTTAAGTCTTTTAATCTGGTCATGCGTGAGCAGCAGGTTCCGCATGGTCTGAACAATGTCTACAATGGGACGGAAGTAAACAGGTTCCAGCTAAGTGCACAGACATTCACGTGTGTCTTGTTTTCCAGGACGAGAGGCCTTCATTTCGATCCTGATATTCAACTGCATGGGCAATGTCTTGCTGGTATTACTGAACATAGCATCTTAAGCCTAAGTTTGGACACTAAGCTAAGCTTCATACCACCCATCAAGTATTTAAAAAAGTGCATAATAGCTATAAGTGTTCTAAAAGTGTTGCCACACGCTGCATGGGGAAGTGACGATAAGTGTTCAATAAATTTGTGTAACGGCCTTATACCTACCCGCCTACACTCAGGGGCAATAGCATATCAGTCTGCGACACCTACTGCCCTTAAAATCCTTGATCCTGTTCTTCATATAGACATCCGCCTCTCCATGGGTGCTTTTTGCACTAGCCCCGTGGAAAGCCTCTACGTGGAATCGAACGCATGGTCACTCCCCTACAGATATGTTACATGTCTTTATATATTATCTTAATGTACACGCAGACAGGGATCACCCATCACATTCCACAATTAATGACATGTCAAGCCTTCCTGTGTTTGAGAAACGACCTTCTATGAGACAGCACTACTCACTCCGTGGGAGGGGCCTAGCGATGGATACCGGTGTGCCACTTGAACACCGTTTGATGGCTCCCGCAGTATGCCTGCCACCGCAGCAGTGGCAGGCGGTATATTGCGACGTGTCTTTCTTGGCGTTACGAAGCATGCACTAATTGCACATATTCAGACATACCTTCCTTGAACTACAACATAAATACACATGTCCCGAGTTTTTTACGGATGCTTCATAGTCTAACACATCTGTCTCGTAAGCAGCCGTCAGCCCGTCCTTTCCGGAAGCCGGCGTTCTGCACTCTAATACAAACATTTTCACCGAACGAAGCTTATGCGATACTTGCGGCTGTTAAACACATTCAACAAATAAAACTACAGAAAGCAATAATATATACAGATTCCCGAAGCGTAGTAAAAGCTCTGAAAACACCTTAAAAGCAAAAAAACCCTGTCCTTGTCTCGCTTTATTCGCTTTTTTGCACTGTATACTCATCCAAGCAGCATGTCGTAGTCTGCTGGGTGCCAGGACACCGCGAAATACAAACCGCCACCAATACATCCGTACCAATTTTCGCACTCGACTTGAAACCTTTTCTAAAAGGAAAGCTCAGAGATTATTGGCAGAGCACATGGGGCACACACACAGGTAATAAATTGCATGTGATCATGCCGCAACTTGGTCATTGGCCGCCAGTATCAAAATCACGCCCCACAGAAGTAATCCTTAGAAGATTAAGAACAGGAGATACAAACACAACACATCCATTTCTTTTGTCTAAGGGGTGATGCACCTCTGTGTGAGTGATGCGGAGAAGCGCTCACCATATTTTACATTCTAATCCAGTGTAAAAAATTAGACACGCTGAGAAGCCAAAACTTTCCGTTACCCTACCGACAACAAATACCACTTCACTCTGCGATGTTTGTCGGGAGAAATCTTTTTTTTTTCACACATCAATCGTTGTTGGCTTTCTTGAGAGACGTCCGTACTTTTCACGTCATATACCCAGTCATTCCGTAGCACGACCTCTCCAGTTAGGTCACCGCTGTGGTGGCTATAGTAAAAAAGCACTTGCATCACGGCTCTTGGGCGCAAGACTGTGAAACATTCAGGCACTTGTTCTAATGCCATACATGTCCACCATCGTTTATACTACCACAAACATTTGTCATTAAATACCACCACACAGTTTTCACACCATTGTCATTGCCTCTATGTTTTTACCGGTCTTAGCGCGAGAAATTTTAAGGCCCTCATGCAGCCGCTAATTGCAATCAATGCCCACATCACTTGTCTCACGTACTGGAGCTCTTTGGCCATCAAAGGACCCTCCCGCCACAAAACATCAACTATCATCATCAACAACAACATAAAAAGAGAAAAATTGCAAATATATATATATATATATATATATATATATATATATATAGTAAGAATGCATTGGAAATTAACTTGTTCATCTGTAAATGACCATCATCAGTCTCTTCGTGTCGTTTCCCTTCGTCGTCGGCATCATCTTGCTGTGTCTGCAATAAAGCACTGGCTGAGCTGTGTTGTTTCAAGTGTTGGAAGGCACTTCCCGATCCCTTCGACCTCTCTCTATCCAAAGCCAGCTTCTGAAGCTCCATTCAGGACTTCGCTTACGCCAGCAGAGCACCATGTTGGAAGAGCAAGCCACAGTGCCCACTCATTCGGCCAAACAATCCGCCCCCAACCCCAACCCGGTCAACAACCCCCCTCGGGAGCATCCAACCTTCTTTGTTGTCGAAGATGTCGAAGACTGGTTTGACAACTACGACCATGTAGGTGTCTACAAGAACTGCAACACGACATCAAAGCTATCACACGTCGAGTTTATGTCTCTCCAGTCGCCAAGACGTGATTTATTAATCATGAGAGTCACTTCCGCGTTGGGTCTTCTTTCTAAGACCAGCTTCGCCTTATTTTCAGGGCACCGACCGTTCGTCCCAAGTTGCGTGGAAGAAACTGGCAGAACTCGTCTAACATATTGTGAGTCCTAGACCTCTTATATTGAAAATGTGCTTCACTTTACCGCCGTATTGAAGTCACCATGGCAAAGGATTCTCGCGTACGACACCTTCCGAAGGTTTTATGACCTGTCGCTTTCAATTCTCTCGCCACGCACAACCCTTCGATGGTTTTTTACGACATCTTTGTATGCCAGCGACTTCATACCCTGCATTGAATTTGCCTGCTACCTGACTTCGCTTAGAAACACCTGGTAAAGAGTATAAAGCTCGATCCATGATTTGAGCCATAATTCGGGAGGAATCTCAAGCCGACAGTTTATCGCCTTCTAAAAACGTTGCTGCTCAACCCGTCTCTACGGATCTGCGTGGCATAATAAGGGACGAAAGGTCAGCCTTTCAGAGTGCCCACCTTTTTCAACCTTGCCCTGCACACGTTTGGTACGCACACATCACTTGTCTCCTGACAGGAAGGATACAAGAATATTGGAAAACCACCAACATCATCTTATAATTCATAATAAAAGTTTATCCAATCCAATCCAATCATATAATTCATGAGTATAGAGACGTGAAGAACTTTATATATAAAGGCAGATCATCTTACGGTAGGTTCTCTTCAAACAATACACAAAAATATAAATAATAAAATTAAAGCGACTATATAGTTCAAACAACCAAATGTTCAAGCAGGATTTTGTACAGGCAAAGCACAGGCTACAATAGACCATCCTTATACTATTATACAGGTGATGGAGGAATGCTCGGGGTACAGCCAACCCTCATACATAGCCTTTTCACATAACGAGAAGGCGTTTAACACAGTTTCTTCTGTATCTCGTGCGTCACCGATGGTGGTGCTGCGGATGGCACTACAGTGACGCCATTTCTGTGTTAGTGTTTAGTCGTTTGCTGAACTGGTTTTAAAAGCCACATTTTCGTTTTTGTTCACTCACGGCGTACGGTGATCCTCGACTACAAGTTGTATTTTCTGATAGTGAGAGCTTTCATGAGTTGTTGCCAACATTTATTGTGGGCTAAGAAACGTTCACTGTAAATTGATCTTCTTTATTGCCACAGCCATTGCAGTGGGGATCGTGCCCCACAGTGAACAGCGCAAGTCACTGCTCTTAAAAGCGTTGAAATGTCTATCATGAGAGATAACGTCCTGCCAACAAAGCAGGAGCGTTTACGCCGCTTTCCAAGCAAATTACGGTGAATTTTGCGACTGTTTTTAAAAATTTGGCGTTGCTTAACGCTCTGTTAGCAGTTGAATGAAGAGTCGCACTACACTTCAATTCAACTTGTAGCGATATGTACCTGTGTAGAAGAAATTAAAGTAATGTTTCAACGACCAGGGTAGTACTGCGCACACTGGCTAAGTTGTTTAAGAATTGGAGACTTGTTACACGCATTATCGGCGCCAAATGAAACGGCAACAGCTCAAAGATGGCTAGAATGAGGATGTGTGACAAGCGGCCGCGAAAAGCAGTCCCCAAAGCGCGCGTATTTTACTTGGGGCACTTCACGTACAGGCGCCGTATCGTGGCGAAGCGACATATAAGACTGAATGTGTTTTTTTACGCAAACGACTATGTCACACTAATCGACAATAACATATTTTTGGTAAACTTGCTTTGATTCAGTCTATGAAAGTCAATACATGGCACCTTAGCCATTTACCGTCGCCTTGTAGTCTCTCCTCTGAAAACCATTCTCGAGAAGGCCTACAAGCAAGACTGGACGCTAACTTTCATAGACATCATGGTAGTGTGGTTATTGGTGGCAGAGATGCACCTTTGTTAAGACACATAAAGTAAATACAAGGCCACGTACTCAACTAAACGTGTTAAAATACTTCAATCACGAGCAGAAACATCGTTAAAGATGCCTAGTTTTGCTCCTTCAAACATTCTTGCGCAGCTCGCTGCTTGAATTCTCATCAAGCGTTCGATCATGTCATTCCAAATGTGGTAGTTTTAGCTGCCTACTGTGACTCATTATCTATGATGTGTCATGCAACAAGAGCTCCGGCAGCAGGCATTGAGAAGACAGATGGTGTTCTACTTACATCTTCAGCTTCGCTGTTTGACCTTTCCGTATCACAGTACACTTTTTCTCAAACTAGCAACATGCTTTAGACAGCCAATATGTTGCGCTTCGCCTGTAACTATCATACTTTCCACGGCTGGCTTGGCACGAAGATATGATGGGCTCAATTCGATGCGTAAAAATGTCTTCCGAAATTCCACTGCTTGCTTGTGCAGGCTTGGTGATTTCTTCGTGCATTTCCTTCAGAAACGAAGAGTACTAAATACGTTACCAATAAAAAACATCTTACTGTCTTACTATATACGCCAACAAAATACTGGAATGTGTTACCATAGTACATTACTGTTACCAAAAGATAAATAAAACATGCTACACTTGTTTTATAACTACAACATTAGAAAATTCAATGAATGCGTCCTCGCTGCAGGAATTGGATTATTAATGTATTAAATCGTATATATTTCACGTAGGCGCTTAAGCAAAACAACTTCTTTAGTTGAATTTACGATACAACAGAAAATTGTGCACAAGATGCTGGATCTGTAATATACAGTAGATTTGCCTGTGATGTGGCGTGGTACACGGTAATTCAATTTCTCAGAGTAGCAGCAAACACATGAGATTTCTTCACGAGTGATTTCCGCAAAGAAAACATCGCTGATATATCAACAAATATACAATGATTTTGACGTCGTGGATTTCGTAGTGCACAAAATATATCTTGTACAAAAAAAAAATCAATAATTCCTTAAGAACTACTAAAAAGACCATTTGCAGCATACATCATTTTTGCCTTCTGAACACACACAAGAGCCACGAAAATTGTAAGTGTTTATTTGAAGGCCTTCAAGGTGAGCGTCGCTAGCCCATGTATTTATTAAGAACCAGAAAACAGCAGCTGGTAGACGAAAACGCTTTTTCGATAGAAAGGTGCTTCCGTATTACAGAGAAAACTTGCTGACCAATAGAACTTTTAGAATTTAGTAAAAAGGAGCTTGGTCTTTAAATGGTAACCAGGACGTATTAAATTACTCAAAAAAGTATCCGGCTATGGTCCAACCTGCAATGCGTTACTCCTGATACTGGCGAACAACAGACGTGCTTGCGGTCAGGATGATTATTACAGAGTACAAGCTTTCTGAGAGCAAAGGCTGCAACATGATATTCAAGGTGGCCATCGCTTTGCTTAGTAGAGTACGATGCATGATCTACACTGAACACCCCTTTTAGTCAAAGTATTTTTGTTGTATTCATCGTCATATTCAACCTTATGCAACAACTCTTCTACAGACTGAGGAGACTCCACGCCTTCGACAGCCATGTTGCAACTCTTGGGCCTCTTTTTCAGGCTGTACAAGTTAGGCATTAATGTTGTTAGCACGCACGATTCGCCAATGCTGGGTCTGTTGTCGTTTATTTTTTTGGAAACTGCAGTTATGTCTAGTGCAAGCACCAATAGATTAATATTTGCAAAGCACGATAGTGCTTTTGAAGAAAATTTCAGTGCACCAGACGAAAGTTTAGTGAACTTTGCCGCTTCATACCCGGATAGATAGATGGATGAAAGGATACATCTGGCTGCACCCTTTAGATAGGGCGGCAGCTTACGCCACCTAGCTATTGAGTTGAGTACTATCACTATCTGTTGAAGGATTGAATTTCACTGCCACCTTATTTGTAGCCCCCATTCAGTTAACCTCCTCCTGGTTAGTTCTACCCGTTTGAAGCCTATTTTGCCTTCACTGTCCCTAAACCCCAATGCTTTCGAAAATTCCGCGCGGTTATATTAGACTACAGAGTGAAAACCTTTACAGAACATTATCAAATGTTCATCAGTTTCCTCCTCATCTCCACACGCACACCTCAAGTGTCTGTGCCTTCTTATTTTCTCAGTACGCCTTCGTCCGCAGTACTCCCGTTCTTGTCTCGAACAGCACAGAACTACCCTCAAAATGATCCTAGATCTTTTCATGTGCAATGTCATGCTTGAAAGCTCGGTGGGTCTCTCTCTGTTCCCTTCACCATTTCTTAATCAATGTTTTCTTTAGGCTTGGTATTAGGCTGTTTTCTAAATACTTGCTAAACAATTTTTGAGTTCTTTTCCCTCATTTAGTATCAACATTCCTAATGTAAAAGTAGCTGAAAACTTTCCTAGCCTAACATTGCTCTTCCATTTTTGTCAATTGTTCCTCAACTCCTCTTTTGCTGCTAGCTTTCCTGCACTCGCACGATATCCATTCTATGTCACCCTGTACCTCCTGATTAGGGGTATTTCCGTGTGCTCCCGAACCAAGTCTACTTATGAGACGTTGGTTAATTTACAATCTTGCTTGAACACCACACTTCAAGTACAAGACTGAATTGCCGAGCGTGAAACCCGGGACTCTGACACATTTCCGAATCCATCTCACAACATCATACCTTTTTTAGTTCCATAGTATCCTATTCTTTATTACATTTGCATTCCTGTTACCCTGAGTCATTACGTATTCTGATTCGAATCGGGTCAACAGCCAGTGTAGGGTGAATTGAGAATGGCTAGCCATTTCAGTGAGTGCGTACGGTCACATTAGGACAATTTATTTAACTTCAACTAGGCTTGATTAACGTCATTCAAATCGTGAAACATTCGATGCCATAGTCAGTTGGATGACAGAGTATGGGCCAAGAAGACATTGAAGATTAGGCCAAAATAAGCTAATCCAGAACTTTGAGTGAGGTGAGCTTGTCCAGCCTGTTAGATGATGGAGCTTGGTCACGCTATTTCCATCCGTATTAAGCAAGACTAAGCTAATCCAAATTATGCTTCTCTGGAGCAAGCCTCTTATCAATAGTTTAAAAATACCAAGCCATTTTGATGTTATACTGTGGCCACAATCAGACAATAGAGACTAAGTCTGATCAATTGTGAGCGAAATAGTTAGAATTAGGCTAATATAAACTACTGTAATTCTCAAGTAGCCAATTTGAGTAAATTGAGTTTGTCTAGTCAGTGGATGATAGAGCATGACCAGAAAACCTGAGTGGACTAAGCTAGATTGTGGAAATCCGCATTAATATGATCATAAGCAAGCAAATTTGGAGTGATAATATCATGCCTCTTGAATGCCTGAGCACAGCCACGTCAAGCCAGCCTAAATAAAGTGCACGAGGAGAATTTGAATTAGGCTAATTCCAAAGCAATCTATTTTGAGGAAGGTTAGGTTTCGCACCCATTTAGGCGACTGAGTAAGACTAAAATAAGTCAATGCTGATTGAGCTGGAATAAGGTAATTCACATTAAGGTAATCAGGAGCAAGTTAATTTGGAGTATTGAGTAGTAGTATTAGTAATCGACTTTTATTCAGTCAGAATTTACAGGCTGAGCATTTTGACCAGTCGTGTGACCAGTCGGCGCTGTCCTTGTTCCCCTTCGGCGCCAATCCAGTCGACCTTGGTGGTGATGGAAAGGAATGGATGGTGGGTGGGGTAATAGCTTGATTGCTTAGCAGTCGCGAAGCAAAACAGGCAGTGTGACAGGTCGGTATATGGGGAGGGGCAATTGGGACAGCATGGGTTAAACCTATATTTAGAAAGGAAAAGGTGAGAGAGAGTTATCAGGCAATTCATTTAGATGTGCCGTAGAGTTTGAGCTTCGAGCGCAGTGAGTAATGGATGAGGGAAGGGTAGAGATGCTTGTCGAGCCGGAGCTGGAGACATACATGCTTGATAGTGTGACGCAAGGAAATCTGCCCATCGTTATTCGCGGAGCTCTCACTGTCTTCCGAAGGTGTGGGCCACGAAATGACCGGTGCCCGGCGCAATATATCGTGGCAAGCTGATGAGCCACCTCATTTCCGTTAATACCTGAATGCCCAGGAACCCAGTGAATGAAAACATAGAGGGTCGAAGAGCAGAGACCGCTCGCTCGACCTCCTGCTGAAGAGCAGGGGGCAACGTTTTGTTCTGTATGTGACGGCTGGCGGCCTGAGAGCCAGAGTAAATTGTGTACTCAGGGAGAGAAGAGAGGAAGAAAAATGACTGCAAGGCGTGGACCATTGAAAGGACCTCGGGTGAAAGAACAATTGGCGGTGTAAGTATGGCCCACTGGTGTGCGTGTCAGGTGCCGAGAGGTGTAGATAGTAGATGACGTAGCCACACAAGCCCCAAAGAGCCATGTATGGAAGTCCATGTAGGCAACTTCCTGTGTAGAAAATTGAGGGGGATGATGATGTGCTGCCGCTAGACGCCGGCTATAGTGAAGAACGGGAGACATATTGGACGGGAAGGGAAGGATGTGAAGGTTAGAAGCAGGAGTGCCAGTGGTGAAAGGCAAGGTGAGAACGAAAACGGGAATGTGAGGAATAACCACTTGGCCTTGACGAGTTAGAAAAAGACGGGCAATATGAGAGTCGTGGTGAAGAGAAATAAGAGAACGTAAGGGACAAGAGAGGCCTGTGTCAAAGTGATCAGTGGTAGAGGTAGTGACAGAGAGGTTTACAGCTGCCTTGTAGAGGCTTAATAGAGCTCTTTCAAGTATGTTGAGTTGCGTTTAGGTGAATGGAGCGTAGGGTACAAAGTACAAGAACTTGTTAAGGGTGAGCGCATGTGCAACTCGGCACGAATGAGCTTCGCGGAGCCTCGACTGCTGAGTGACAACGCGTCGCAGGAGGTGAGTCACTGATTGGTAAGTCCTCACAGCGTGATGTAGGGCCTGCGCATTCCTTGTGGCGTGCAAAGGGAAGCCAAGACATTTGCATTGCTGAACGGTTAGGATGAGAGAGCTAGAAAGATGTAGGGAGATGAGGGTGTTATGGCAGCTCTGGTATGCAGACTGGTTTAGGAAAAGTAACTCGGATGTCTCCGGTGCAGGAGACAGGCCAGCAGTAGCGCGAAAAAAAGTGGTAAGGTCCAGGCCACGTTGCAAAGTATCCTGCACGGGGTCGGGATATCCAGACGTACACAAGAGAGTGATTTCTTCTGCGTAAGAAATATGGTGGAGGTCACGTACTTGAGACAGTTGGGAGGAAAGGGTGGCCATAGCCATAATAAATGAAGTAGGAGATGGTAGGGCACCTTGAGGAGTGCCGCTGGCGAGGGGGGGTTAGACAAACGAGTATCAACTCTAAAGCGAGCAACTCGATTGGAAAGAAAGGACCTAACGTAAGAATACATGCGGCATCCACCTGAAGGGGAAGAGTGCTGAGCGAGTATGCGGTCATAATTCACGCCATCGAATGCCTTCCGGAAATCGACAGTTACAAGAGCATGGATCTGGCTACGAGAAGGGGAAAGAAAACCGTGTTGAAGAACAAGGAACACGCCCTGCGCACATACGTGGCGTCGGAAGCCAATAGATGAAGGAGGAAAAAAACTCTTTCGCCTGAATAAAATCAGACAGTCGAGTCTAGGCCATTCGCTCAATCGCTTGCCAATGCACAACATCAAAGAGCTAGGGCGAAGGTTAGAGAGAGATGGTGGCTTGCCTGGCTTCGGAATCATGCAAATTAGAGAGGATGTCCAAGAGCTTAGAAGACAGCCACTGTTCTATGCTTCGTAGAATGTGTGCCAAGAGAAATTGCTTCGCGTTGTCGAGGAGATTACGTTGTATAGTATACGTTATCTCATTTTCGCCGGTAACCGAGCAGGTAGATTGAGTGGGTAAGACAGCTTCCAGCTTCCTGAGCGTGATAGGGCGGTCCAGGTCAGGGTTAGCTTCGCCACAGTAATCTGAGTAAGAAGGTGTGAGGAGGTTCTTACTCAGAAGGTGTGAGGGGGTCTTCTTACAATTCCTGGCATCCAAAATAAGAAAAAGTCGTCACATCTAGCCCTGAAACAGGCCACATTACTTTTCCTGCAAGAGAAGCACAACGGACGCCTTCACATTTACACGGATGGCTAGGTGTCTTCAGTAAGCTCTGCAGGGGCGGTGGTTATTCCCGCGAGTCACATCACAACTAAATTTATGACATCGCATTTGACGTCGTCGACAGCTGCAGAACTTGCAGCCATTTGTGCAGCTCTGGAGTTTAGAGTGAAAGAACCTTCGGGAATTTGGTCGATCTTCTCGGACTCGAAGGCATCTCTTCAATGTCTTGCATCACCCTTTCGGCATGGACCTAATGAACAGTTAGTAGCGGAAATAAGGCTTCTTCATCACCAAGCAACCGAAAAACAGCACAGCATAGTGTATCAGTGGACACCAGGTCATTGCGGTATATGTGGCAATGACCGCCCAGATGAGCCTGCTAGATCTGCACAAGATGGTACCCAATGCACAGCCATCCCGTTCTCAAGAACCGACGCAGCTACAAGACTTCGTTCGCTTGCACGTGACCTCACACTGGTACAGTGGAACTCAACAGACTTCACAAACGCGCGCCTGCATAACTTGGATCCCGATCTGCAGCTTCGTTTTTCCCCAAGAATATCTCGAGCTGAGGAGACTCTTCTATGCCGCCTGTGGCTTGGAGTGGCCTTTACGAACGCATACTCTCATCTCATTGGGATGGCCAGCTCTCCTACATGCACTTACTGCAGTTGCGAAGAAACCATCGTGCACCTTTTGTGTGAGTGCACCCATTTCAACGCGCAAAGACACGACCTCACTGCAGCTCTGGATAGACTAGACGATCGGCCTTTGTCGGAACAAAGAATTCTGGGTCATTGGCCGAGCCCATATTTAGCCCAGAAGGCTTTGAAAGCTTTGCTGCGCTTTTTGCGGACAACTGGCCTCAGAGACAGACTTTAGTGTCTTATACTCTTTGATGTTGCCTTTGCTCTATCACAATTTCTTTTTTTAATTTCTCCCTCTCTTCGCAAATTTTTTTTAACATCTCTCAATCTCCTCACCCCTCTCCCCAGCACAGGGTAGCCAGCCGGTCTAAGAACTGGCTAACCTCCCTGTCTTTCCGCTTAAACTTTCTTCCTCCTTGTGAGGGGGGTGGAGATACAAAGATTTTAATTTGTCAAAAACTTCAGATGTAGTCCCTTGAGTGAGAGTTTTAGCTAGAGTGGGAGCAACGGCACGCTTGGTACCTAAAAGAGACCTAAACAGAGGCCATGTAGAGCACAAGTTCAGTGCAGAGTCAAGGCCGTCACCCAGCGTGTTCCAACGAGAGTGCTCGAGAAAAGTGCCGTAAGCGATGATTTCAGCCCGCATGTGGGAAGGAAGTTGGACGTTATGTGGCTGGGAGCGGAAGGAGCGTTTCAGACGCTGATGACGTTGCCAAAAACAGCATAAGTGAGAATCAGGGTCAGGAATAGGGAGTCGAAAACGAGCACGGCAACTATAGAATGTACATGCTGCTGATATCCGCGATGTCCAGTCGTCGTAAGTTTCAAACGGGTCAGACAAAAGGTTATTACGGAATGCTTTCTAGTCAGTGTGAGTGACTTGTTGTTGCGGCCTGTTTTGGGAGCGAGGGGTGGTGATGCGTATGAAAAAATGATCATTGAAAAGGTTTTCAGCTGACACCTGCCAGTAAAAAGGCAGCTCCGAGAGAAAGTGAGATCGGGTGTAGTGGAGCGCTGTGAAACAGTGCCCGCTTTAGTAGGAGTGTCAGGAGCATTAAGAAGGGTGAGATAGTGTTTTTGGGTGAGGCAGTGTAGAAGGCGACCTGGTTTGAGTGTGTGGCTGTTACCTCAGAGCCTATGGAGAGCATTAGAGTTACCCCCAAGGAGGATATGGGTAGTCAGTTGAAGGGCGTGCAGGAACTTGCCAAGAGCACTAAACAAAGAGGATGTGACAGAGGGGTTGTAAAAGGGCATCAGAGCGAAACAAATACGGCTAGATGGCTGATAATAGACCACACCAACTAAATATTTCAGGAGGGTGAAGGGTACGTCTAGTGGTTCAACGGGAACGTCATTGCGTACATAATTGGACGCAAGTGGCGTTGCCGTCGAAGCTTGATATGCATGGTAGCCTGGGACGGTAAGGGCCATCCGAGTCTCCTGTATAAGGAGAAAAAGGGTAAGGCAGGGCGGGTGAGAAGAGATTGGTGGAGAGGGGTCCTATTATGACGAAAGTTGCGGCAGTTTCACTGCAAAATCTCGAGGTCCTTTTCACGCGGCTTCTAGGTCTTTGAAATAGAGGAGGCGCCTGCGTGTGCGCGTTCTTTTTTTTTTTTCGCCGGGGGAAGTGACTCTTGCAAGGAGTTAAGCATATAGGTGAAGGCTTCCAGTTGCTTGGATTGGGTTTGGAGGGTCGTAAGAATCCGTACAATTGAATTTTACAGGTGGACCAAATGAGTGTTAAGCGTAGTGGTAGTGGTGTTGACCATGTCGGCCAATTTGGTTACATGGCAGCTGGAGGTCAGGACGGTGAGTGTAGCGAGTTGCTTATTTAGCTCTCTTTGTTGAGAGGTAAGAGAGGATGTGGTAGTTGCGAGTGTCTGCGTCAGGGCGAGTATTTTTTGTTGTAGCTCATCGGAGACGCGCTGTTGCTCACGCTGGTTGCGCTCCAACATAGCCAGTCGCAGATCGAAGGAGGGGCTCTCGTTACCCAAGGATGTTGAAGGTGTGTTTGATAAACAAGGGCACACAGGAAATGCGTCTTTCACCTTAGCGGCGTAGGAGCCCAGGAGGGGGGGGGGGATATTGCGGGAGACGAAAGGAACTCATGCGCTGAAGAGGAGGAGGGCGAAGGCTGAGTAGCTCGGCGCATGGCTGTGCAACGGAGGAGAGCGGCTTTGGCACAGTCGCGTTTAGCTAGAAGGTAGGGGCAGGGTGAGTCGAGAGATGAGTGGGTATTGAGGGTAGATTGTATAGCCTGTTGAACTATCAGCACAAAGGAATTAAGTCACAATGGACTAATACAAAATAGATTAAGGTATTGTGGGTATTGTGTAATACTGCCGATTTATGCGGGTAGTACTCTCTTACCGGGCCATGTCAATAGGGGTAATAACAAAAAAGAAATCCGCCATCGAAGTCGCATGACTTGGTCACGTGTGTGGTAGTGCACCTGGTATGCGTGACATGTGTTTCTCGTTAGGACCAGCCAGTTATGGTAGTTACGCCCTCTCATCAGGTCGTGTAATGTTCGATAGCTAAAAATTGGCAGATCCCACGTACAGCGAGAATCGACGATAAGCGAAGCACGATTGAGAAATATGGATATGTATTTTTAAAATAAGCACAATGTTACAAGGTGGAAGTGAATGATGCCGTACATAACTTCCGTGTCATGATTATCATGTTTGAAAGTGTCGTTTACCTTCGTCATCTATTCACGTCCCGGGATACCGAATTCAGTATATGTGGAGTGAGCGAAACGGCCACGAGCACGCTATGGGCGTGGTATGTTGTCTTGTTCTTATATGACAAGCGTGTCAGAAATAACTTGTTTGCACCAGTCATATATTCCGTCGTTAATTTACGTCGCGTAGCACCAAGCAAAACGGCCACGAGCGCATCACGAATGACCCAATATACTTTAATCAAGCGTTGTCGCGCGCGCACGCTGGGCAAAGCAACGCCACGTTAGGAAAACACGCGCACACAATATTCTGACGCCAAGCGTGACCAGCGTCCGTCGGCACGGCCGACAGCAACCTGCGCAAAATGCGACATGCTGCAATTCGCGCCAATGCGTTACCCAGACAACGTGCGTCTCTCGTTTTTTGTGACGGAGGGACGCCAGATGCGCTCAAACACGCATGCGTCAAAGCAACGTGGTGCGGCGTACATGACAGGACCGTCGCCTGGCGTGGCAACGCTGGTGCGACGTGATGAAATGAACGCTGGCAAACACGCGCACATCGTCAAATCGAAATGTATTGGCGCCTTGACTGTGGCATGTAGTCATGTTCTCACATGAAACGCATCTGGTGATCAAGTTTCCAGCTGTCACATACCATCGTCATCCATTGGCGTTGCGCAATGCCGATTTTGGTACATGTGAAGTTAACGAAACAGCCACGAGCGCATCATGACTGCAGCATGTAGTCATGTTATTACATGACACGCATCTCATGATTATCATGTTAGCACTAGTCACGTACTTTGGTCATTCATTCACGTACCGTATTACCGAACTTGGTATATGTGACACTAGCGAAACGGCTGCGAGTGCATCATGAGCGTGGCATGTATTCATGTTGTTACATGACACGCATGACATGATTTTCATATTAGTGTCTTTCGCTTGTGTTTGCCATGCAATCATGTCATACCTTACCAGTTTTGCAACATGCCATGTGAACGAAACTACCACCGGAGCTGCAGGACCATGACATATGAATTATGACATTTATCACCAACTTATGATATTCATGTGATAACTAGTCCAATATGTTCTTCATGCAGTCATGTTATGCCATACCAGGTTTGTTATTGATACCTATATTGAAGCGGCCAGGAGAGGTAAAAGTCGTAGATGGCTTGATAGATAGATAGATAGATAGATAGATAGATAGATAGATAGATAGATAGATAGATAGATAGATAGATAGATAGATTGATAGATAGATACGCTCAAAGTCGCCGAAGTTCGCTAAGAAATGCTTCGCATTTACATTGATTAAATGCTTTTTAAGCTTCATGACAATCCTGACACGCGTGTCATGTAAGAGCATGACAACATACCACGCTCATACATCACCGATTTATGTCGTAGACTACATGACATGCATGACAAGGTTTTTGTGTTGTGACAAGTTTTTTATGTTTAAATCATGAAATTTTATCAGTCGATGTAAATTTTCGTTCTCGGCAAGTTCATAAAACTGTCATTAGAGCTCCGTGCCCTTGTCAGATATTTCCTGGCATGCGCAACATGCATGACATCGCTCTAGTTTTAAGACTACTCAGTTTTGTTAATCTTACGATGTTATCGTGCCCCGTCAATTTCGGTATGCATCAACGTAATAAAAAAGCCCTTATGACATCCTCGCTGGGTCATGTGTGTTAAGGCGCATATGAGACGCGCTCATGGTTTTCGTTTGATGACCAGTCATTCATGTTCGCCTTACGCTTCTATTGCACTGTGTCAGTTTTGGCGCCCATTTAGTTACTAAAGCGACTGCAAAGGCTCCGTGACCTGGTCATGTATGTCATGGTATATATGACATGCATGGCAAATTGTTTTGTGTTATATGACCACCCCTTATTTTCCTCAAGCTTTTCTCATACCACGTCGAATCTGATATACATGAAATTCACTGAAGAGCTGTTGTAGCTTCCTAATCATGTGACGTATATCATGGCGTATATTAAAGGCATTTTATAATTATCATGTCATGAGCAGCCAATCATATCTTTCATATGCTGTTGTTATTCAATGTCAGTTTTGGTACTCGTCAACTTAATCATAGAGCCACGACAGCATGAGAAACTACACAGACACTGAGACAGACAGACCAATAGATACACTCTAAATGTCTTTATTTCACCACAATAAGCCTTCTGCGGAATAATTAGTGCCCGATCTCTTTGATACAACATCATATATGTGAACCCTTTCGCCCGACGGCATAAAATAAGCGAACTTACAACTAGTTTGCTGAAAGTCGTCTCTTTCTGCGTGCCAAGCAATCCCAGCAAACGCAAACGTTTCTACTATTTTGGCGTTCACAAAAGTAGCGTTTTCACCCTGTTCCGGTGAAGCACATAAAAACATCCTATTCGCTCAAAACAGCCACGAGGCATCGCCTAACTAATATAGTTAGCCGGGCTACCATTAAACGTAGGGCCAAACGCGACATTTTGAATTTGCCGATCTCTGTAGCTCATACAGAACGTACTTGTCTTTGTTTCTCTATTCCAGCTATAGACCCTGTTTATTCTACCACTTTTCATGTGCTAAAGTTGATTTCCCACGTGGTTCCAGCCGGAAACGTACACGGCTAGTTTCAGAGTGTTACTCACCCGTAAAAGTGGTCTCAACTTCTTCTCGGTCAGCTTTTCGGATCAAAGCATGAAGCTACTTCAACGTTGTTGCAACAACGTATATAATTAGTTTGTTAGCCTATACTTTAAGCTGCTTACCACCAAACGCTTAGTTCAATTGGCGCTCGGTGTAAAATCGCATTTTTTTATTCGGGCATATTCTGGGGCAAAAAGAAACAAAAAGGCATCAAGCTGCTTTGGAAAGCGTCTTATTTATTGAGCGATCTACTTGCCCTTATTATATACTGTAAATTGTTAATTAGGACAGTTCGTACGTACAAGAGAACATCGCATAGAGCTTACTGAAAAGGAAGCGACAAAAAAAGCACTTACTGCTCTTGACAAGGCTCGCTTCATTTGCGCTGGGTCGAAATGACTCCGCGTTCTCAAAGATGCCCACAAGAGGCGCATCAGAAGTTGATGAACTTTCCATGGTAAACCAATCAGAAGCACATCTCAGAATGAGTAATTATCTCATACAAAAAAAACTTGAGAATAGCAAGCACTATACATCCGGCTTTCAACGCCTCACAAAAGCGTGATGATGAAGTCGAAAGTAATGAAACGCCCGTGCAGTTCTGTATAAAAACGTAAAAATTGGCTGATAAGACATATAGGAAAATATCTGGCTCCCATTAGTAAAATTATTTCATGTAGTGTATTCAACTAAAACAAGAATATCAGAAAAAAAGATGCACGGTGTATGATCTGTAAGGAGTTTTGGAGCAACACTGTGCCAAGGCCTATGTTGATTCAATGCGTGGAGTGCAAGAACTGGCCCCAAGATGACTGCAGGAGAGCCCACGCAGTGAATTTCAAGCGCTTATAATGCAACAGCTTTTTTTAATTATCTCATTCTGCCCCCCACCATATTCGTTCTAATGAGGCGCTTGGTGCATACTTCTCTCACTTATATTCAGCTTTCGAACTAGAAAGTGTCATATTTTTGTAGGACATATCTTATACTCGAATAAAAATTTCTGAATTGATATTTTACAGTAACAAGTGGAATAAAAATTTCGTTCAGTATTTTTCTATTTTTTCACACTTCACCCCCCCCCCCCTGACTCTACTCCTACTTTTTTATTGGTATTCACAACACTCTACCCCAATCTGGTGGGTCCACTGGCCCACTGAGCCGCTTAACCACTACTAATGAAGTGGCTACATTCTCGGTGAGCGTTTTGTAGATTTAATTTACGATAGACCTTGGAGAACTAGCTTTCAGCCTTACTTCCAATAGCATTTCACTTTGTTTCTATTGCATTCACATCTTTGCATTTTTGATAAAACACCCTAGTTTTGTTGTTCTAGTTAGGCGCACTCTCTATCCTGTTCTTGATCTATGGCCGCGAATTAATCTGCGCATCTGTCAGAGAAAAGCTCAAATAAAGTGTTTTGAAAATGAGATTATTGATATTTCAAAAAACACTGTTGCCTGCTCAAAAAATCACAATAAAAAACCAACACTTCCTTAGGGCCAGCACCTAAGAGAACTAGAAGACGAAACGCCTCTTGTTTTGCTACTAAAAAAACTATAGGAATGCATGAAATTATCATTCACGCGCCGTACTGTTCCGCCGCCACCGGTGTGCGTAGCAACTATCGGGCGAATTAAAAAACTGAACAAATAAATAATAATACTGAAGACAGGATGGGAACCGAACCCACACCATCCGCATGGCAGCTCAGTACTCTGCCATCAAGCTACTTAGAATTTTTTTCTTAATTACCTTTCGACTATAAATCAAGGTATTTTAGCAGTATACATCATACCCGTGTCGTACGCTTTATTACGTCAAACGAATATATCACGTCTTCATGACATTCAGCCGTCCTGTAGACACCACGCACTTCGATTATCAATCCCACAAAACACTCATGAAGAGACGACACTCTATTATTACAGTGTCTATAAGAAAGCACGTTGCGTCATACCGAGTGGAGATGAAGTAAAAATATGGCACCCGCTTGCAAAACAGAATTTGATAAGAGCAAAAAGCGCATTCCTTGTCGATTGACAAGTAAATCTATCTTTACACTCCTCTTTGTGTCCCAGAACTGTGATTATTACAGTGTCTATAAGCAAGCACGTTGCGTCATACCAAGTGGAGATGAAGTAAAATATGGCACCCAGTTGAAAAACAGAATTTGCAAAGAGCGAAAAGCGCATTCTTTGTGGATTGACAAGTAAATCTATCTTTAAAGTCCTCTTTGTGCCCCAGAAGAAAATAGTTATCTAACAGTGAATGAATAAATAGTCAAAAGTTTCTTGCTTACTACAATAAAAACACCTATTTACCCATGGTATATTTATTCATCTGTGTTCCTGCCACGTTTGCACTGACACGGTTGCTGTATGTAGTTTGAAAAGAAGGTCTTCACATTAGACGGCATCCACATGTTTTCATCTCGTTTCACAACGTATTGGCGAAGTGCTTTTTTCAAACAATACCTTCTAAAGTCGTGCAGGGACTGCTCTGTCAATAAGGTTCTTCTAAAGGCGCTTGTTTTTTACTTGAGAGAAGTAATTTATACGCCACCTTGTCCTTAGGAATTGACAAGACAACACAACCTCGCGGAAAAACGGCAGCAAGGAGTGCCGTTCTCCTCACTCTGACGATGCAAAAAAGTTATGCATGTGATAGAATCATCATCAACATCATCATCAGCCTGACTACGTCCACTGCAGGACAAAGGCCTCTCCCATGTTCCGCCAGTTAACCCGGTCCTGTGCTTGCTGCTGCCAATTTTTACCCGCAAACTTCTTAATCTCGTCTGCCCATCTAAGCTTCTGTCTCCCCCTAACCCACTTCCCTTCTCTGGGAATCCAGTTAGTTACCCTTAATGACCAGCGGTTATCCTGTCTACGCGCTACATGCCCGGCCCATGTCCGTTTCCTCTTGTTTATTTCAACTATGATATCCTTAACCCCCGTTTGTCCCCTAATCCACTCTGCTCTCTTCTTGTCTCTTAAGGTTACACCTACTATTTTCCTTTCCATTGCTCGCTGCGTCGTCCTCAATTTAAGCTGAACCCTCATTGTAAGTCTCCAGGTTTCTGCTTCGTAGCTGAGTACAGGCAAGATATAGCTGTTATATACCTTCCTCTTGAGGGATAGTAGCAATCTACCTGTCATAATTTGAGAGTGCTTGCCGAATATACTCCATCCCATTCTTATTCTTCTAGTTACTTCAATCTCGTGGTTAGTCTCTGCAGTTATTACCTGCCCTAAGTAGACATAGTCTTTTACAACTTCAAGTGCACTATTACCTATCTCGAAGCGCTGCTCCTTTTCGAGGTTGTTGTACATTACTTTCGTTTTCTGCAGATTAATTTTAAGACCAGTCTTTCTGCTCTCCTTGTCTAACTCCATAATCATCAGTTGCAATTTGTCCCCTGAGTTACTCAATGCAATGCCATCGGCGAAGCGCAGGTTACTAAGATATTCTCCATTAACTCTTATCCCTAACTGTTCCCATTCTAGGCTTCTGAAAACGTCCTGTAAGCATGCGGTAAATAGCATTGGGGAGATTGTGTCCCCCTGCCTTACACCTTTCTTGATTGGTATTCTGTTGCTTTCTTTATGAAGTACTATGGTAGCAGTTGATCCCCTGTAGATTTCTTCCAGAATGTTTATTTATACTTCATCTACGCCCTGATACCGCAGTGTCTGCATGACGGCTGATATTTCCACTGAATCAAACGCCTTCTCGTAATCTATGAAGGCTATGTATAGTGGTTGGTTATACTCTGAGCATTTCTCTATTACCTGATTGATAGTATGAATGTGGTCAATTGTTGAGTAGCTTGTTCGAAATCCTGCTTGTTCCTTTGGTTGATTAAATTCTAATGTTTTCTTTACTCTGTTAGCAATTACCTTAGTAAATAGATTGTATACTACAGAGAGCAAGCTGATCGGCCTGTAAGTCCTTGTCATGTCCTTTCTTATGTATTAAGATGATGCTAGCGTTCTTCCAAGACTCTGGTACCCTTCCCGTCAAAAGACACCTCGTAAACAGGGCGGCTAGTTTTTCTGACACAATATGTCCTCCCTCTTTCAGCAGATCTGAGGTTACCTGATCCCCACCAGCAGCTTTGCCTCTTTGCATGCTCTCCAAAGCTTTTCTGACTTCTAACATTACTGGTGGGGTGTCATCTGGTTTACTGCTAGTTCTTATAGTATTAAGGTCGTGGTTGTCTCGGCTACCGTACAGATCCCTGAAAAAATCCTCCGCTATTTTAACTATCCTATCCATATTAGTAGTTATTTTGCCTTCTTTGTCCCTTAGTGCATACATCCGACTTTTGCCTATCCCAGGTTTTCTCTTCACTGCTTTGACGCTTCCTCCGTTTTTCAGAGCGTGTTCAATTTTCTCCATGTTATACCTTCTTACATCGCATCCTTTACGCCTACTAATCAACTTTGAAAGCTCTGCCAGTTTTATTTTGTCTGTTGTACTTGACACTTTCATGTTTTGACGCTTCTTAATTAGGTTCTTCGTTTCCTGGGAAAGCTTGCCAGTGTCCTGTCTAACTAACCTGCCTCCAACTTCCACTGCACACTCCGTAATGATACTCGTTAGATTACCATTCATTGTATCTACGCTAAGGTTGGTTTCCTCACTAAGAGCCGAGTACCTGTTCTGCAGTGACACTCTGAATTCCTGTACTTTCCCTCTCGGTGATAGCGCATTGATTGGCTTTTTGCGTATCAGTTTCTGTCGTTCCTTGCTCAAGTCTAGGCGAATTCGAGACCGTACCATTCTATGGTCACTGCATCGTACCTTGCCAACCACTTCCACATCCTGCACGATTCCTGGATGTGCAGTTATTATAAAGGCTATTTCGTTCTTATTTTCGCCATTAGGGCTCCTCCATGTCCACTTGCGGTTTTCTCGTTTTCGGTAGAAAGTATTAAAAAACCGCAAATTATTGCGTTCTGGAATTCTACTAGAAACTCTCCTCTGGCGTTTCTAGTGCCGATGCCATAATCTCCTACTGCCTGGTCTCTAGCCTGCTTCTTTGCTACCTTTGCATTGAAGTCGCCCATCACTATAGTATACTGTGTTTTTACCTTACTCATTGCCGATTCTACGTCTTCATAGAAGCTTTCAACTGAGGCGTCATCATGGCTGGGTGTAGGCGCGTAAGCCTGTACTACCTTCATCTTGTATCTTTTATTCAGTTTAATTACAATACCCTACCACTCTTTCATTCATGCTATAGTATTCCTCTATGTTGCCAGCTATGTTTCTGTGAATTAGGAACCCCACTCCCAGTTCTCTTCTGTCAGCCAAGCCCCAATAGCAAAAGACGTGTCCATTATGGAGCACCGTATAGGCCTCATCTGTCCTCCTAACCTCACTGAGCCCTATTATATACCATTTAACACCCTCTATCTCCTCGAATAGTACAGCTAGACTTCCCTCACTAGATAAGGTTCTAGCGTTAAACGTTGCCAAGTTCAGGTTCCAAAGGCGGCCTGTAGTCCAGAGATTCTTAGCACCCTCTGCTGCGTTGCAGATCTGACCGCCGCCATGGTCAGTTGCTTCGCAGCTGTTGGGAACTGAGGAGCGTGAGTTATTGACTTATGCATATGGGAGGTAGTGGCCAGATACTGCACCAGGGTGGCCAATCCTTCTCTGGTGAGGGAGTGCCTTCCCGGCGGTGGTTACCGGTGAGGCCGCACCTCAGGCCTCTTAATGCAGTTCCATCAACACGCGGATTTTTTTTTCGGTTGGGAACTGCGCGGCACCGGGATTTGAACCACGGACCTCTTGCATGCGAGGCGGATGCTCTAACCAATATGCCATCGCCGCACCCGGATTGTTATGTTGAGCGGTGTATCAGTCAAGTTTGTGGTTGTTTTTATAAAAATGTTTTAATGAAATGAGATTTCTGCTGATTACCCCCTTAATTAAGGGTCTAGAGAGTACGGAGTTGGGCCTCCAATTAGCCTATGGGGTGCTGTTTATTGATGTATTAAGCGGACAAAATTTAATTTCGTTTGTGAGGTGACGTTACCAAATTATTCTTTTTTAGTGATTAGGAATAGTTTTGGTCACGAAATAGTTCCGGTACTATTACTCCTGTCCTGATGAAACCTGAGCGGCGACAGGTCTTTAATTAGGGCTTTGCACTGTATGACTTAGAAGTTTTCCGGTAGGTTAGAAGTTTCCCGGTAGATGGAGCCACGGGAGCGGCCGCGTCAGCAGCACGTGTAAGTGAGCTCTGCACATATCTGCCTATAACTTTAGCAATTTTAGTTCTAGGAGGGTCAGAGTGGTGTCTATTTGTTTGTGAAGATACAAGGAGTTCAACCGCTACAAATACTGCTATTACAAACGAAAATTTTAAATTTTAGCAGCGGAAAACCGTGTGAATCTGTGAAGACAACAACAGTCAGACCACGTGTTTTTTATGATTGCTTGTAGCTTCGTCAATATTCTACCGGGAAACTTCCTACTTATGAAGTTGAAAGTCCTTAGGGTAGACCTGACGCTACTGAAGTTTGATTAGGCTAGATTTAGTAGTTCCAGAGTTATTCCGATATCAAAGTATTCCTAATCACTAAAAAGAATAAATTGGTAATATCACCTCGCAAACGCATTTAAATTTTGTCCACTTAATATAATAATAAACAGCACCCCATAGGCTACCAGGAGGCCCAATTCCGTACACTCTAGGCCCTTAATTAAGGTGGTCATCAGAAAAAAGCTCATTTCATTAAAACAAATTTTCTAAAGTAGCTACAAACGCCACCGAAAAATAGCTAATATCTTCTTTTAGAACACAACAGGCCGGTTTTTTCCGTGTAAAAATAATTTTGATAGCTTAAGGTAACCGGAAGATACAGAGTTAGAAAAAATATAATGAAAACCGCTAATGAACGTGTGGCGCCCGCGTCTTCCCTCGCTCAGAGGAGGAGGGTGGCTCACTGCTCGGGAGAAAGGTACGCCCGTCAGATCAAAGTCTTGAACCACGTGTTTTTTTTCCTTAGGATCGCTTTTAACTTTGCTAATAACCTATGTGATATAATAGAATTGCCTAAAACAAGCAACGTAAAAAAACTTTTCTGTCGATTTAGAAGCATAAAACGAGACACTACTTGGTTTAAAAACAGGTCACAGAACGTAAGCTTTTCCATTCTTGAGTTACTCGAATACATTCATTCTGGGTGTGCACTCCCATTAAAATCTCCAGGTAAACGCTCTCAGAAGGTTACCGATGAAGATTACCTCCGCAGCGGATCTCTTCATTTGAAACTGCCGCCGCAATATTGTTGTCGCCAGTTAGCGCTGTACACTTGTGGAAACTGAAGATTAGTTCGACGCACTCTAAGCACTCAATGTCTATGTATGACATGCTTGCCACTCTTGTCGTTAGAAACTGCCACGACTCCCCTCTACTTGGCCAATTTATTTCATCATCATCACCATAATCAGCTGCAGCATGACTAGGCCGCTATTGAAAAAAAAAGGCATCTTTCATATTCTGCTTGTCAACTTGGTCCTGTACTTGTTGCTGCCTCTTTATACTCGCGAACATCATAACCGCATCTGCCCACCTAACTTTCTGTGTCCGCTTCACCATCTTGCCTTATCTTTCAATCAAGTCTGTGATCTTTAATGATTAGCGGTGGTCTTGCCTTCACGCTACGTGCCCTGTTTATCACCGTTGGTTTTTTTTTATTTCGACTATGAAGTCCTTAACGTGTGTTTGTTTCCTAATACACTCTGTTGTCTTCTTGTTCCTTAGGGTGGCACGTATTTTCCTTTCAACTGTTCACTGCGTCATTCTCAACTAAAGTTAAACCATCCTTGTATTCCTCGAGGTATCTGCTCCGTAAATAAGTACCGGTAAGATACCAGAGTTATGTAATATCTTCTTGAGTGATCGTGGCCATCTGTCATTCGTGATTAGAGAATGCGTGCATAATGTGCTCCACCCCATCCTTATTCATCTGGTTACTTCAGTCTCATGGTTTGGCCCCGCGGTTACTACCAGTTTAAGTAGACGCACTTTTTAACACTTCAAGTGGAATGCTACCTATCTCGCAGTGCTTTTCTCTTGCGAGGTTGTTGTACAATATTTTCGTTTTCTGCAGAATAGTTCTAAGACCTGCCTTTCTGCTATCATTGTGAAATGCAGTAGTCATCAATCGCAATTCGTTGCCAGAATTAGCTAGCAATGAAACGTCATCCGTGAAGTGCTGGTTACTTAAGTGCTCTCCATGAACCTGTATCCTTACCTCTTCCCATTCTACGCGTCTGAAAACTTCTTGTAAAGACGCGATAAATAACACTGTGGCGATCGTATTCCCTTGTATTACAACCCTCTTTATTGGTATTCGATCGCCTTTATTCTGGAGCACTCTGTTGGCAGGTAATCAGGTGTATATTTCTTTAGGGTGGTTTTATGGGCTTCGTAGACGCCCTTATTTCACATTGTCTGCATGACTGCTGATGTCTCAACTGAATAAAATGCCTTCTCACAATCTGCAAAGGCTATGAATATTGTCTGGCTGTGCTCTGGGCATTTCTTTATCACCATAACTTGGCAGGTGATAGAGAACCTCTGAACGTGAACTTCGCAACATTTAACACTCAACTTTATTTTGAAAGGCAAGTCTAGCTGTGCTAAATGATAAGCTAGAAGGTGTTAATGGAGATTTATTAAATTCTTTGCAAAAATGACGGCAAATTGGGCGGCGGCGTTCATGGTAAAGGAAGAAATGACCACAAAAAGCGTGCGTCCGCTGGTCTCCGTTCTTGTCTATTGCGCCTCCGTTATGGCAGTGGCGTCCCACGCGATTGTTTTTCCCACTTACAGATGGGAAAAAAATTGCCCGCAGCTTCCCTCGGGGGAACACTGCGGAGGATGCGGAGCATATAATTGGTTAACGGGGTGTTAAAGTGCGACTTACTTGGGTCGATGGCTAAATTGGTTAACGTGGTTGTGAAATGGGGTGTTAAATTGCGACTTACTTGAGTCGCTGGCTAAATTGGTTAACGTGGTTGTAGGAGGGGTAGGAGGGGTGTTAAATGAGTGAACACGTACACGTATGCGAAAGGGCGGTGTTTATTTATTGCGACGAACTTTGAGCACGATGGCTTTTTGGTCGGTAAAGTGAAGAGTGAGTGGATCGGGTTGCAGCGGTCGTAGGTCGAAATTCGCAAAGACGTGGTCGATGCAGGTTCCGCGAATGGTGGTCGGCTGGTGGTGTTTGCAGTCGTCGTGCGTTGCGCGTTTCAGCGAGTGTCGCGACGCCATGTATTCGACTATCCAATCGTCCTTGATGACGTCGACGTTGAAGCCACTCGACGCCGACGTTTACGTTCGGCGTCGCGAGCTCTTCTCCGCGCTGCCTTGTCTTCGGACGACGACTTGGTTGCGGTTCCGCCAAAACTTTGGCCGGCGCTGGTCGAAGGGACGTCGATCATTGCGACCTCGGACGTCGACGCGCCGTACAAACCAACCGACGAGCGGCAACTGAGCGAGCGAGCACCGACCTTGAGTATATATACAGCGCGACGGCGCATGCACTGTCAGCTGTCGAATGTTCGAGAAGGGGGAGAAGCGCAACAGCGCATGCGCGCGCGTCAGCTGCCGATGTTCTCGAAGCGCGACGGCGCATGCGCGCGCGTCAGCTGCCGATGTTCTCGAAGCGTGACGGCGCATGCGCGCTACATTATACAGCTAGCGAATGTTCGTGAAGAGGAGAAGCGCACGCGCTGTGTAGAGGAGGAAGGGTGCACAGATCGTGGAGGAGTGAAGCGAGCGCGGTGTGTAGAGGAGGAAGGGATGCACAGATGGTGGAAGAAGGAGGAGGAAGCTTGCGGACGGCGCCGCACTACGAGCCTGGAGTATTAGATGATCCGCATCTAAAAATCTTTCTTGCCTTCCGCCTCTAAACGAAGACAAGCTAGTTGAGTTTTTCCGAAGCAAGTCAACGACAGAGCACTCTTGTGACCACAGCTACCGCTTCAGTGTTAAATCGCGTGGGACGCCGATGCCATAACGACGTCAGAATACTAGACAAGAACGGAAACCGGTGGCGCTCGCTTTTTGTTGTCGTTTCTTCCTTTATCATAGATGCGGCCGCCCAGTGTTGCCGTTGTTTTGGTAAGGGGTCTATAGGGCTCAGTGAGGTAAGGAGGAGAGATGAGGCCTGTACAGAGCTAGAGTCTGGACACGTTCATTGCTATCATGGCTTGTCTGACACAGGAGAACCATGGTTGAGTTCCTTATCCACAGAAATATAGCTAATAACATGGAGGAACACTGTAGCACTAATCAAAGAGTGGCAGGTATTTAATTGAATTTACTATGATATACCCGATGAAAATACCACAGTGTCGGATGAGATACCACAGGAATGGATGGCTTCATTGAGTCTGCCCTGCAAGAGGCCATCGACGCCGTCGAGTCCCACCTCGGCCACATCGATCTCAGGTGCTCACCCGTGAAGTCGGAGCTCTCTTTATATTTGCCCAATCGCCGGGGTGCCAAGCCCAAAGTGTGGAAACATCCGGCAAAACGAAATATCACCCTCCACACCAGAAATGGTCGTACAGTAACCAGAGTAGACACCATCAAGGTCCTCGGCATGATCATCCAGTCCCGCGGAACCAACACCCAAACAGTATACAAGCTCAGGACTAATACTGAGATTACCATACAACACGTACGTAGACTAGCCAACCGGCATCATGGCCTCAAAGAAGACAACCTGCTGCGTCTTGTACAGGCGTTTGTTTCGTGCCATTTACCTACGTTGCCGCTCTACACAAATGGCTGCGTGCTGAATGCGATCAACTCAGTGTTCTTATTCGCAAAGTGGTCTAACGAGCTCTTACCCTTCCTATCACCACTCCAACGCACAAACTCCTCGAACTTGGCGTACATACCACGCCAGAGGAGATCGCCGAAGCTCAGAAATGCATGCAATTGACCTCACTCACCACCACAAGGCGGGCCGCCATATTCTGCGTGAGCTCGATTTCTCCTCGACGGCCAGGGACTTCCCAGAGTTGACTCTAATATCCCGTGAAATCCGCGAACATATCACGATGGCTCCTATTCCGCGAAATGTAGACGCCGAATACAACAGAGGCAGGTGCCTTGTGCGGGCGACCGCCATTCTCAAGCGCATAGACATGGAAGCGGACATCGTTTCGTTCGTAGACGCCACTGCCTTTCACCACAAAAAAGAATTCGTCGCGGTAGCGGTATCATCCGCGCAGCAAATTCCTAACTTTGCCACAATCCTCACCTGAAACCCCGAAGTAGCGGAGCAAGTAGCTCATAGCTATAGCTATGCTCGACAGCAAACGGGAACTCATCTACAGCGACTCCAGACCGGCCATCAAAGCCTTCGAACATGGAGCAATGGACCGTCCAGCAGGCCCACGAAGCGGCCGCCAGGCACTCCATGTCGGTACCTACGCGGAAGTCGCCCGCTACGCGCAAAGCGCGTCCTGCAGGACTGAAATATGGTTTTTAGGGGCGAAGCTTCTTAAAGCGGCACCCGTTCGTCCTTCATAGTAGCCGTGGTCGTAGTCGTACAGTGCAAACAGTCTCACGTTTTGACCTGCAAGGTTGTGCCGGTGGGAGATTTCTCCTGTGCGTTGTTGAACAATAAAAAATTCGCAGCGTGCACGTTAACTAAAGCTGAATTCTCCTGTCTCTCATTCCCCATTAGCGGCCAATGGCATGTACATTGAGCACTATCTGACAAGAAAGGGTTGTTACGTTATACTCGCTGGGCATAGCCTCCTTGTTTTTAGAAAGGTTTAGTGAGCGTTGGGTCACAGTGCCATAATTAGAGTGAACTTGTATATACCATGAACTTGATGTGGTTAAAAAAGGGAAGTAGACACATTCTCTTACGCAAGCCGTAAGAAAGTGTGCATGTGCCACCTCTCGTTTAGGCCTTGGAGTCTCCTCTGGATGGCGGTGCTTCTATATGGGGGAATATATGATGAAAACATGCAAGATGGTGGCAATTGGAGTGTTGAATAGATGGATGAACGGACACACAGACAGATGCATGGACGGACGCACGGATGGCTGCACGGACGCATGAACGCATGGGTGGACGCCGGGGCGGATGCATGGACGAACGCAGGGACGGACGCACAGATGGACATGTGGATGCACGAACAGGCCCGGCACGGACGGGCGCATGGACGCATGGATGCTCACAAAGACGTACGCATGAACGGATGGAAGCAAGAGCAAATGAACCGACAGATGCTTCGCCCCACTCTCCTTCATTTCCTCCGTAGATGTGCTGCCATTTTTTTTCATTTCATTCCATACAAAATAAAAATGGTACAAGCCTGTGCCTATTTCAAGTCAAGGGGATGTATTAGCTGAAAGCTTCTATGAAGGCGGGCTATCGGCAATAACTAAGGTAAAAACGCATTATACTACCCTCGTGGGTGACTTCACTGCCAACGCATAAAAGTAGCATGCTGGAGACAAGGCAGCGGGGGATTTTGTCACTGGTACTTAAAATGTCAGAAGGGAGTTATCTGTAGTACCATCTAGTCAAAATGAGTGAACCGTAAGGGGACATTGAGGAGCCTCAATGGCAAAAGTAAGAACAAAATTGGTTTTATGCTAAGAGCACACCTACGCATATTGATGTGGGAAGCGCTTGGCAGAGTAGGGCAGTACAATTGAGTATTGTATCACGGCTGTTTCTTGGCTTCATTGGTACTTGATTAATGACATATTTTAGCTGCGAAATACCCCTAAAACAGAGTAAAGAAACACAATGGCATGTACAGGCGGCATGTCCAACAAAAGTATACTGAGCGTAAACCCAGAAATAAATATACAAAATGTACACATGCACAGTCTTCACACACTCTTTACTATCGAACTATCGAACCATCTCATTTCTGATAGATACAAGGTCAGCGACGTGTCGCTGGCACTCCTTCTCTTTCTTTTTCTTTGTTATATATATATATTATATATATATATATATATATATATATATATATATATATATATATATATATATATATCAACTCACACGCAGTTTGACACCTACTTCTGCCCAGACTCTTGATCTCTTTGAAACGTGAGTGACACTTGCAGGTTTTGCAACACATATGCAAATGCACCAAGCCATATATCATGAGATTTAATTTATGCTCTCTAGATTGTTCTTTAATAGAGCCCCCGGTCTTCTCGATGCACGAGTCGCCACGAGAAAGCTGAATTTCATACACCCCGCCTCTGGCACAATTCTCGTACGTCCTTTCATGTTTCACTGGTGCCCAAGCAGTTCTGGGCACATATGAGCCAATTTTATGGGCGCGGAAAGGTGACGCGTGCACCATACCTACCTGCTACCTGTTTCAGATTATGGGCGAGCTTATGGGCCTAAGGAATCAGTGAAGGTCCAAAAGTATCGGTTTCTTGTTACTCCGTGGAAGCTCTAGTACCTTCATTCTGCGCCTTCCGTCCCACCGAGGTGGTCTTGCGGCTTAGGGACTTGCCTGATGACCCGCAGGTCGCGGGATCAAATCCGGGCTGCGAGGGCTGCTTTTTAGATGGAAGCGGAAACGCTCTAGACCCACGTGCTCTGATTTGTGTGCAGGTGAAAGAACGCCAGTTGACTAAAATTTTCGCAGCCCTTTACTGCGGCGTCTATCATAATCATATGATAGTTTTGGGACGCTAAACCCAAAGCAAAAAAAAATCACTGGCCATGCCACATCTTCCCGCGCTATCGCAATGTTTAAAAAAGTAGCTGGCAGATGCGGCAGTGAGTGTAAGTTTTTTGATTCCCAACAAATTAGGAGAAAAGTTTGTCGTCCGGTACACAAGAAAGTAGAAATGATAAAAATGCATGCACTGGTATGGGCTGTGGCGCTAAGCACCCATCTCAAGCAGCTGAGTGCGCCTCGGTTGTAAGTTTATAGAATACGCCTGTCCGGCGGCGCCACATATATAGGACCAGACATGGCAGATGTGTTAATGTTACGAAAAGAAAACATGATACGGGTGTACGTTGCAATGACCTATATATATGGCTGTGCATTGCAGGTTACAGTGTGAGTGTACACCCCATTTCAGCAAAGCCTACATAGTTTCATGGCATCATCAGGATAGATGTCACCACTCGACAGATTTTGAGGATTTTTGAGAATTGGCACGTACAAATGGAAAATGAATCAGGCATTTGCTTTCCGTGTGCAGCCCTGAAAAATAATCAAGTCCTATTCCTGAATCAGTAGATATATTGATGTGTTTTTTTGTATTTTAATTGGCTGCTCATACCTGTTGCATTACTTTCATGTACAATTTTGTTGTCTGTCTGAAGCTTCGCACGAGCATATAGTGATGCTTTGGACATGTGAATAAAAGTTCAACTGCAAATCGACACGTAAGTTTTGTGTTTCTTTTTTCTTCGTGAGCATTCGTCTAACCTTGTGGCGCCATTTCAGTCGTATGATTTTATACCAACTTGCTAAGTTTCGGTTGTTTCCATCTTTGAGCACCTAATATCGTTATTCATTGCTTTTAAGAACAGAGGCACATCACTAGGTTGCGCAGAGCCTCCGTTATCAGCCCACAGTTAATTGGGTATGATGCATGTAATATCGCCGTCATATGACGTCGCTATAACTTCATACACGGGAAGAATCTTGTTTTGTGACATTATGAACGGTATAAAGCGACTTCATCTTGTGATGATGATTTGTTACATCACATGAGCGGGCGCCGCCGCGAGGCGCCAACGTAGAACGCCAGTATCGTATGATCTTAGCATCTGATGAACTGAGTATCCTATGTCTCAGTTCTGACTGGCACGGTGGATGGACGTGTTTTTGGGCGCTCTCGATTGACTGCGCCGAAAATTGGTTTTGGATATTTTGAGCTTGGCTTTATAATTATTAAGTCAGCAGTTAAAGTCTTTGTAGCACTTATTACATTGTACGGCTTTTCCAAGGGGTGGTCACAAGGTATTTACTAGTTTGTGCGTGTGTGTGTCTATCTATGTGTGTGCGTGTTTTTTTCATTTTGCCACTCCGTGCGGAAGGTGCATGCACATCGACCACGCAAACTTTTGTAGTAGAGCTGAGACTTTCTTTTTTTATTAGGACAGAGATCGTATTTTGTATTTTCGAGTAAGACAAGTCTTAAGGACAATTTGAACCATACAGACATAGTTAAATAGGCTGTAAAGTGTTCAGCATGCAGGGTGAGTTTGCAAATGGACCCAAATGCAAAAGCAAATAAAGAGGAGGCTGACGCGAAGTGTTGGCAAAGTGAGGTCAAGAAAAAAATGGAGAAAACGATGGCTGCCCAAAGTGAACTGCTGTTGAGTATTACCGAGCTGGAGACTGCTTTGGCGGCACAGCAAGAAAAAAAAAAGAGCAGTGCGAGAAAGGCTGAAGTCCACCGAGAAAGCACTAGCCAAGGTGAACAAAGGAGTGGCCGATGGAGAGAAGAGTAGGGCACCGGCAACCAGAACCGCGGAGAAGAAAGAGCAAGCAAGTTTAGAAAACACAGGTTCAGTCGGTTCAATTGTCGCAAGGCCCAGCTTCAGCGAAGTAGTGGTAGGGCTGGGAGGGGACAAAGCAGCCGGCGTCACAGGTGCAAGTAACCCCCAAGTGCAGGACGCTTCAGCTGAAAAGTCACAGCGTGTGATAATCGCCAGGTACTCGAATTTAAATCAATGCGCAGAAGCAATCAAAGAGAGGGTAAGAGGTGACAACAGGGTTCCAGTAGAACGCTCGCAGGACGCAAGCTTGAAGCAGTCAAGAGGCAAGCGAGCGCCCCCGCAGGGACGCCCGCGCAAGTAGGCGTTTGGTGTGTAGCGACACCACGGACCCGAGCTAACGGGGGAGTTTTGACTCCCTCCCACGCTTAGCCGTGCGTGGCTTTGCCGTGTTCGCGGAAAATGGGATCCTGGGGGTTGAGCCGACGCTGGGCGATTGGACCTTTAAGCCCCCCCCCCCCCCCGGCAGAGGCAACACACCCCTTTGGCCCCGGCTTCACGTAGACGACACCTCTGGGCTGACCCACCCAGGGGAAATCGGCAGTCGCCTTTTCCTATCTCTCTCTCCCTATATCTTTGTCTTTTGTTCTCACTTTACATCTTTCCTGTCTTCTCCTCACTTCATTTTACTTCCAATTTTTCCTGGCGGCAAGGGTTAACCTTGTGTGGCTATCCAAACTAGGGTAAACCATATTGGGTTATAGTAACTGCGTACTGCTGGCGTTGCGCAGACATGCCCACATGCTCTGCCACGTCCCCTCGTTGGACTCCGCGGTGGGTGGTAGGCGCCGTTACCGAAAAATACACATTTTCTCATGGGATCCCCGACCCCCTCTTTAACTGATCGTGCTTCGAAAAGGGTACGCACCGACGCAACTTTCCTACTTTGGCCCAAAAACAGAGAAACTTTCCCAAAATACCATGTCCTCCACTGCGAACAATCATCTACAAAAGCTAGAGCAATCTCACCCTTCCTTGTGGCCAAGTGCTTGAGAGAGACCATTGGAACCGGTTATAAGGCCACGAAGATGGCAAGTGGAGATCTGCTTCTCGAATTAAAAGACAAGGAACAGTACAATAAACTCTCGCACCTCGTGGCCTTTGGTAACATCCCTGTCTCTGTGAGCGCACACCGTACCATGAATACAGTGAAGGGCGTGGTATCGGACGAAGATTTGATGACACTGAGTGAAGAAGAGCTCTTTGATGGATGGAAGGATCAAGGTGTAATGCAAGTCCAGCGCATCAAAATCAGACGTAACAACAATGAAATAGCAACAAAGCACTTGATATTCACCTTCAACTCAACCACTTTACCAGAGACTCTCGAAACTGGCTATGTAAAACTCCATGTCCGACCCTTCATTCCAAACCCGAGGCGTTGTTTCAAATGCCAGCGATTCGGTGATGCATCCCAGAGCTGCCGAGGACAGCTGATGTGTGCTAAGTGTGGCACAACCGGCGACAGTGCTGATGAATGTAGTCATGACGAGATCCTCTGTGCAAACTGCGAAGGTAGCCACCCCGCATATCCAGAGCATGCCCAGCCTAGAAAAGAGAAAAAGAAATAATAACTATAGAAGTTAAGGAAAATATCACATTCAGGGAAGCAAGACAACGAGTCTCGTTATCATGGTGCAACGAGGGGCGGCATCACAAAGGCCCTTGGCAGTTGCCCGGACCGCGCCTAGCGTGCCGAGGCCAATGCCACAAGCCCCTGCAGTGGGAGCAGCCAGCGCTGCTCTGCCCACATTCAGCCTGTCCACACCAGTGACCTCTACAAGCTCTGGCAGCAGCCAGGGCAATCACGAGGCCAAGGGGGCTCCATCAACCCCCAGCTCGGTAGGGACAAAGACTTCGTCGATCGAGGCGAAGTCTAAGCGACGCACAGATCGCTCTTTAGAGCGGTTGTCCAGTGCCTCGCAAGAGGCTATGGACACCAGTTCAAGCCAAACGGCGCAAGAGCGAAGCTGGCCGAAGGAGCGGCGAGCTTCGCTCGACCGCCCCACAAAGAACAGAACGCCGATTACAGGGCCTGGCAAAGGCCCTGTAAAATGAGTTAATCCCCGTCTTCTTTGCACACAGCACTTTTTCCCTTTTTTCCCCACTATGGACAAAATCATACAGTGGAACGTAAGGGGAATACTTAGAAATTTAGACGACGTCCAAGAACTTCTGTGTAAGTTTAACGCGAAAGTGCTATGTGTGCAAGAAACGCACTTAACTCCTAAGCACAAGGACTTCCTACGACAATATATTATTTTCCGAAAAGACCGGGAGGATCCTGTTGTACCATCTGGCGGTGTAGCCATTATAGTCGATCGTAGTATAGCATGCCAGCATTTGAAGCTCCAAACGGCCCTGGAAGTGGCCATTCGAGCTGTACTTTTTAACAAACTCATTACCATATGTTCTGTGTACATACCACCGCATCAACAGCTACACAGACGTGATCTGGAATCATTAATTGATGAACTCCCAGAGCCATTTCTGGTTCTAGGTGATTTTATTGCACACAATGTCCTGTGGGGCGATGCTCACTAAGATGCGTGAGGACGTCTCATTGAGCAGCTTCTTTTCTCTTCTAGTTTGTCTTTTAAATATGAAGGAGCCTACGTATTTTAGCCTTGCAAACAACACATACTCCTCCATAGATCTTAGCATTTCATCACCGTCCCTTTTACCTGTTTTTAAGTGGAACGTTTTTAAAAACCCTTATGGGAGTGATCACTTCCCAATCATCCTGAGTGCGCCGAACAAAGATCAACTACCCCCGCAGGTTCCTCGATGGAAGATTGACTCAGCTGATTGGGAAGGGTATAGAACTCTTACACACATGACATGGACTGAGCTGTCTGCCCTGACCATAGATGACGCTGTCACGTATTTTACAGCTTTTATACTTGATGCCGCATCTAAATGTATTGCCAAAACGAGTGGCATGTGTTCTAAACGGCGAGTCCCATGGTGGAACGACGCATGCAGGAAAGCACGGACCACTCAGAACAAAGCATGGGCGTTGCTTCGCAATTCCCCCACAGCAGAAAACCTGGAAAATTTCAAGCGGGTCAAATCGCAGGCAAGGAGAACGCGCCGACAAGCTAGACGAGAGAGCTGCACAAAGTTTATATCGAGTATCAACTCGTACACAGACGAGGGAAAAGTGTGGAATAAGATAAAGAAAATTAAGGGCCAACAAACGTATTCTCTTCCACTAGTTAATAGCCTCGGGGAAAGCTTGGAGGATCAAGCCAACTTTCTTGGCACACATTTCGAACACATATCGAGCTCCTCACACTACTCCGAATCCTTCCAGAATTACAAGGCACGAATAGAAAAACAAAAGTTAGAAAAAAAATCCCCAAGAAATGAGGCATATAATGCACCATTCTGCTTAGCAGAACTGCGAACGGCACTCGGCTGCTGTAATACATCTACCCCAGGTTCTGACAACGTAATGTACGCGATGCTGAAGGAACTACCCTCCGAAACTAAAGAAACCCTCCTCTCTCTTTATAATCGCATATGGTTTTCAGGTGTGATCCCCTCCTCCTGGAAGGAGGCTGCTATATTTCCAATTTTGAAGCAGGGAAAAGATCCCTCTATTGTATCAAGTTACAGACCTATAGCGTTAACAAGCTGCCTCTGCAAGCTATTTGAAAAAATGATTAATTGCCGCTTACGGCACTACTTAGAAACAAACAAATTGCTCGACCCATACCAATGTGGGTTTCGAGAGGGTAGATCCACCACCGACCATCTGGTGCGTATTGAGGCACAGATCCGAGACGCTTTCGCCCACAAACAATACTTCCTCTCTGTGTTTCTCGATATCGAGAAGGCCTACGACACAACATGGCGTTTCGGCATATTAAGAGACGTGTCTCACCTGGGTGTGCGTGGTAGAATGCTTTCCATAATCGAGAGTTACTTGTCCAGTCGGAAATTCCGTGTCCGTGTGGGCAGTATTCTCTCCCAAACATTTGTGCAAGAAACGGGAGTACCGCAAGGTGGTGTACTTAGTTGTACACTTTTTATTATCAAAATGAATTCCTTGCACCTGTCCATCCCCCGCAACATGTTTTATTCCACATATGTAGATGAAGTCCAGATTGGCTTTAAGTCATGCAACCTAGCAATGTGTGAGCGGCAGGTTAAGTTAGGTGTAAACAAGGTGCCCAAATGGGCAGAGGAAAACGGATTCCGGCTGAACCCAGAAAAAGCACCTGTGTCTTGTTCTCCCAAAAGAGAGGCGTGCACTCAGAACCTGACACTGAACTGAACGGTCAACGTCTGTCTGTCAATGCGGAGCATAAATTCTTAGGCTTAATCTTGGACAACAAGTTGACCTTCGTACCGCACATCAAGTATTTAAAAACAAAATGTTTAAAAGCCATGAATGTTATAAAAGTGTTGTCACGTACTACGTGGGGTAGTGACAGGCAATGTCTCATGAACCTGTATAGAAGCCTCATTCGCACCCGCTTAGATTATGGGGCCATTGTTTATCACTCTGCGACTCAAAGTGCGTTGAAGATGCTGGACCCCGTGCACCATTTGGGCATCCGCCTTTCTACGGGTGCTTTTCGTACCAGCCCCGTAGAAAGCCTTTACGTTGAGTCAAATGAGTGGTCGCTTCATCTGCAGAGAACTTACATGTCCTTTGTTTATTATCTTAAGGTGAAAGCAGACAAGAAGCACCCCTCATACTCTACCATTATTGATTTGTCGAGCTCCATTCTGTTTCAAAACAGGCCTTCGATGAGGCAGCCCTTCTCAGTTCGCCTGAAGGGTCTAGCTGAGGACACTGGAGTGTCATTCGAACACAGTTTAATGGCTCCTGTAGCATACCCGCCACCGTGGCAGTGGCAGACTATAGATTGCGATGTGTCTTTACTAGAAGTTACTAAACATGCGCCTATTGCCCATATTCGAACATACTATCTGGAACTTCAACACAAATACGCACGTCCTGAGTTCTTTACAGATGCCTCTAAGTCCAACTCCTCTGTGTCCTACGCTGTTGTTGGCTCTTTCTTTTCGGATGCTGACCCTCTACATCCAGGCACAAGTATTTTCACAGCGGAAGCCTACGCGATACTTGTGGCAGCTAAACACATCAAACAACTACAAATACAAAAAGCAGTAATTTATACAGACTCCCTCAGTGTGGTAACGGCTCTGCACAGTCTTAAAAAACAAAAAACCCTGTCCTCGTCTCACTTTACTCTATTTTATGCACACTCTACACACTCAACCAACGTGTTGTAGTGTGCTAGGTGCCAGGGCACCGAGAGATTCAAGGCAACGTGATGGCGGATCAGCTTGCTGCATCCGTCCACGAAATCAGTGCCACTACACCCATATCGATCCCACCCCTTGATCTTAAGCTGTCTCTCAAACGAAAGCTCAGGGACTACTGGCAGAGCAAGTGGGATAGACACACACAAAACAAGCTACACGATATCAAGCCACACCTTGGCCATTGGCCACAAGTATCAAAATCGCGTCTAACAGAGGTAACACTAACAAGACTCAGGATAGGACACACATACACGACACACACACACATCGTTTGTCCGGTGGCGATCCACCATTGTGTGATAAATGTGGTCAGACAATAACAGTTCTTCACGTTTTATTCCAATGTAAACAATTAGACACTCTAAGAAGACAACACTTTCCATTACCCTACCGACAACATATACCATTACACCCCGCAATTTTTGTCGGTAGGGAACCACTTTTCACCCATAAATCATTGCTAGCTTTTTTAAGAGATGTTGGTTTTTATCATGTAATATACCCAGGCATTGTGTAGCGTGACCTCTCAAGAGAGGTTGCTGCTGCAGTGACTATATTTAAAAGCTCTTGCCTCGCAGCCCTTGGACAGAAGGGCGCTGATGAGGCACTTGTGCTAGCGCCAAATATTTTTACATGCTTTTATTATCAAAACCTTCGTCACCCTTTTTACTATGCATATCACGCCACTGCCATGATCTTAATACTTATGTTTTTACCCGCATAATCGCGAGGAATTTTAAGGCCCCTATACAGCCACGCAACATATCATTGTCCGCATCTCTACTCATCGAAATGGCGCTCTTAGGCCATCAATTGGCCCTTGTGCCACAAAGCACAACATATCATCGAGGCAAGCGAGCGCAAAACTCAAAACTACAGCTGATAGATGAAACCTCGTGATTATTTCAGGCGATTTTAACGATGTCTTCAATGAAGAAACGGCAGGACTGGCGACCACACTGGCGAAAGGGGTCGATGACATACGCGCCACTTCTCCTCAGGTACAGGAAGTTATATGAACGATACTGAAGGTACGGCTGCGTGACGACAACTTACATACAGCAGTTGTCAACGCAAACCGAGAGATATGGTGGATGAGTCGAGAAAAAGGCTTTGAGGTGGTGGAAATAAACAGAGAGGTGCATAGGTGAGGTGGTTTTCGACGAGACAGAATTCACTTCGATAAGCGGCTAGGTCATGAAGTGGGTTGGCGACTTGCAGGACGTGCAGTAGCTTTTTTATTTGGGGGGCGGGGGCACACGGGCCCTTCGGCGTGCAGGATATCTAGTAACGAGGAAAACAACCAGGGAGACCTTTTGGCAGGTGGTATGGACCGATACGATTCCAAAGTGGCACTAGTATCTAAATAGGTAGAGTTTGGGGCAGAAATAGACGTAGCCACAAGCACGGAGCCAATTCAGGCATAAGGTATATTAACATGCAGGGTGGCAGAACCAGACAGAAGCGGGGAGAGATAAAACAACAGCTAAGGGAGGAGAGGCCGATGGTATGCGGTTTTGTAGAAACACAACTCAGGAACTTGGAACAACCTCCTAACAATCAGGACTACGCATGGGAATATTGTAATAGAACAGAAGGCAGCAGAAAGGAGGGTGGTATTAGGGCATCCATTCATAAAAGTACAGACTGGCAAAGGGTCAAGCAGGAGTGCAAGGAATATTTATGGCTAAAAGGGATAGTGTCAGGGCTAATTACACTCCTTGATTTGGTGTAATTGTTGATGGGAGGATAGGCCAGAGAGGAAAACCAGGCAATGGAATAGTGTATATCAAAGGACATTGAGGAGTTAGGAGGAGAGTGCGAGATAAATATACTAGGAGATATGAATGCGCACACAGAAGATATAGATGGGTGCACTGACCCAACAGGCAAAATGATTATTTATAGGTGTGAAAGGCATGATTTGACAATTTGCAACAGTACCGAGAAGCGTGAAGGGAAAAAATATGGGAGGTAGAAAGGCTGCAGTCGACAATAGATTACGCACTGATGTCACATATAGGATGTATGATAAGCTCAGGGGAATGCACATAGATGAAGGTGGCTCCAGAAGTCTGAGTAGTGATCACAAACGTATCAAGCTAAGTTTTGGAAGAGCAGGGAATGTCGGAAGGAGACCAGATGAGCAACTACAGAAAAATTTTTATTCAGAAAGGCAAATAGAAATAGCTACTAAACAAATTGAGAACGTAACCACTGAGGATAAGAAAACAGTGTGAACACACACGAATCTAACTAGACTGAGCTAGAGCATGCTAAGGCACGTGACAAGTCACCCCAGAAATGAAGACACAAACCCAAGAGCTGGCGAAATGAGAAAGTTAAGAGAGGCATAGCAAAACGTCAGGAAGCCTCTAGGGAACACAGACATGCTAAGCAGTGAGGTGAACTAACAGATGATGTTGACAGAAAATCGGGAATCTTTTCAAGCTATAGAAGGGATGCATCCCTTCTGATCAATGTAAAGATTACAAGAAAAGGAGCTTAGTGGCTGGTATAAATACATAAAAAAGATAGAAAAGCAGCTGCCAAAATTTGGAACCATCTGAACTCCCTAAGTAATGAGACGAGCCTTGAGCAGAGGTTTCTAACTACAGCTCAAAGTGCTAGACTAGTAGCGGACGAATCTATTGAATATTTAGGAACAAGGGTGACAGAAAAAGTTCAAGAAAGAAGTGCTTTATGCACCACAATAGACAAGATGAATGAAGTGGCACTATGGCTTCATTTTTACAACAAGAGTAGGAAAGGGTTGAGAAGAGGGTTCCTAGTAGTACATCAACAGGCCCAGATGGCATTCCCATTATGCTGATAAAGACATTAGGTCCGAAGTCTTAGCAGGCTTTGAGAGAGGCAGTGAGCCAAGCAATAATCAATGGTGAAGTCACCGATCGATGGAAACTTAGTAGGATGAGCATGATCTATAAACGAAAGGGGACAAAGCTGACATAAACAACTACCGTCCTATACCAGTGACATCAGTGGCCTAAAGGCTGGATTTGCTGATTACAAAAGAAAGACTTCAGGCATGGATAGAGGATGAGGGAGTGCTGAGAGAACTGTAGAATTGGTTTCGGAAACACAGGAGGTTGGAAGACAATCTGTTCTGACTGACGCAGTGTATCGAAATAGAAAAAAAAGAACACAGGCCCCTGTGGCTAGAATTTTTGGATATCAAGGGAGTGTACGATAGCGTGGTTCAAGAGGACTTAAGCAGATTACTGGACATACTAGGTGTGGGAAATGGAAAGACTAATCTTTTAACAGATATCTGTGAAGTGACAAAGCAATTATAAAGTGGGAAAAAAGGGATCCAAGCCTGCAGAGTTAAAACGGGGGCTTTAGACAGGAGTGTACTCTGTCAGCTTTGTTATTCATAAGTACCTACAAAGAATAGAGGCCAAATTAGAGGGAAGTGGACTGGGTTTGAACCTCTCTTTCAGTCCAACAAGGAAAACTCATTGAACAGGCACTACCCGCATGTTGTACGCAGATAATATTGTGTTAATGATTGACAAGAAAGATTTCCAGATACTGATGAACATCTGCGATAATGAGGGAGATAGGTTATATTTCAGATTCAGTAAGAAAAATCAGCAGTCATTATTTAATGATAATGAAGGGAGCGAGCTTAGAATACAGGAAGGTCATGCTAGAGATAACAGATAAATACAAATATCTGGGCGTATAGATATGCAATGGGGCCGACTACCTAAGGGAACACGAAATGTACGTGACGACTAAAAATAACCGGAGTGCAGCGGTGATGAAAAAGACGGCACTGTGGAACTACCGTAGGTACGATGTTGTGAGAGGAACATGGAAAGAGATCATGGTTCCTGGTCTGATGTTACAATACGGCCTTGTGCATGAGATCAGAAGTTCAAGCAAGATTAGAAATTAAGCAACGTGGAATAGATAGGCTTGCCTTTGGATCTCACGGGAATACACCAAATCAGGCGGTAGAAGGTGATATAGAATGGACATCATTTGACGGCAGGGAAGCTAGCAGCAAGATGAAATTTGAGAAGCGATTGAGAGATATGGGGGAGGAGCGTTGGGCTAGGAATGTAGTCAGCTACTTGAACATCAAGAATGTCGATACGAAAGGGAGAAAGTGAACCGAAAAATTGAGTGGTTAAAACTTAGAAACCATCAGGGGGCCAAACCAAAAAGATTATCGTTTAAGAAGAAGGTGAAGGAAGCTGAGACCGATATGAGGAGAATCGGCATAATTAAGAAGGCCGCACTAGCAATCTATTGTACTTTTAAGCAGGAAATCGCCAAGAAAAGGATCTACGATAATACTCGGGGTAGTTATCCACTGTTTAAGGCCAGGACGAGATTATTGTGAACAAAAACATATCGGGCCAAATACGAAGGGGTAGACACAGTATGCAGTGCGTGTCGAGAGGAAGAGGAAAGTGCCGAACACTTGATAATGTTCTGTAAAGGGCTTCACCCTGTAGTTCAGGACGATGGCGCAGAGTTTTTCAAAGCACTGGGGCTTAGGGAAAGAGAGGGCAAAATAGACTTTAAGCGGGTAGAATTAACTATAAGGAGGTTATCTGATTGGTGACTAAAGTCAAGGTACGAGGGCAAATAATCCCTTCACTGCAAAGTACGAGTCCTCAACCTCATTATTTAAAGGGAAGATGAATCTAGTTTTTGGTTCACTAAGTATTAGAGCTTGGTGGCGTTAGCCACCGCCTGAGCTAAAGAGTACAGCTATATCAATTCGTCGAATCCATCCATCTAGTATGTTTTCGCGTTTCATGGGCCCCTAAAGCTTACACCTTCAGCGACCCCTAAACCTCCCAGAGGACAAAAGTCACTTTCGGTGGAAGAAGTGTGCACGAATGTAGCACGAACACGGAGCCATGATAATTTTTCAAAGTAGTGCCGTACTAGCAGAGTTCGACGCGTTTGATTTCTGCGTGTACAGAAAAATACTCCATGAGAACTTGTTTGTTGGCGAACTGCGACCGCTGTGCCAACCCGTGCTTGTACGATTGTGCCGTTATGTACCCTGCATTGTGCCGTTATGTACCCGTTATGTACATACGCGGGCTACAGGGTGAACAAGGAGCAGCGCGGGCAGCTCCTTGCAGTATCACCCGAAGTCACAGGCTCTTGCTCGACCAATCGCAGCGTATTTGTGGCTAGCATGTATATTTGAACAGAAAGCAGGATGAACTGTTTCTTAGAATTAGTGGCGCCCTGGTGGCTCGTAATGCTGCCACATGTAGAAGCATTGATGACAACGGCATTTTGCGCACTCTGTGCGTCTTTACTTGAAATGTTCGAAAAAGAACCGGAGTTTGTATAGGGGCCAGTAAACACTATTGTATTATCCTAATTTATCATAATAGTATCACCATAAAGGAGCCATTAGAGTAGTAGGTATGCTAACCTAAGCAGGACACTGGTAAAATATCTCAGAAGAAGAAAAATGACAAGAGACGACAAACCATAGAAGCCTCAAATGCAGCCGTCAGTATAGAGCTAGTGAAGCCTTCGAAATTACTCAGCAGGCGCAAGGCCGCCGACAGCAGAAGTAATACCAAGGAAATAATTTACCGAGGTTCTAAAAAGCAACAGAAGCCTAAAAGCCGCTGAAGGCAAGCTACAGCATAGAAAAAAGTCGAATGTATGCTTCAAGGGGAAACGAGGGCAATGTCATAACCAATTTGGATAGATAGATAAGTGGCGGAGAAGTTCATTAGAGAGCAGTAATGAAGGCAAAACAACCAGGATATTATCGTAAGAAGCAATGATAGTACACAAGAATTCGACATCCTACCAGTAATGACATTGAAAGTAACGAAATCTTCAGAATGGATGCAAAGAGGCAAAGCCGCTGCTAAGGATAAAGTATCGACGGACCTGCCAAAAAATGTCGGAGGAATTGCGTTAGAAAAAACTGGTCACACATATACGAAGTGTGTTTAGACGGTAAGGATACCAGAACCTTGTAAGAACGCCAACATCATTTTAATTCACACGAAATGACACGTCAAGGATTTGAACAAATACAGGCTGATCAGCTTGCTGTCTGTTCTTTACCAACTATTTAAGAAATAATTGCTAATAAAATTAAGGCAACATTCGAGTTCAATCAACCAAAGCATCGGGCAGGATATCGTACAGGCTACTCTACAATAGACCATATTCATACCAGCAATCATGTAATAAAGAATGCGTGGAATGCAAACAACCCCTTTACAGAACTTTCATCGATTATGAGAAGGCGTTTGACTCAGTCGAGGCATCAGCAGTGTTGCAGGTACTACGAAATAAGAGCATTGACAAACCAACAAACACTGTAAGAAATCTACAGTAGATCCACCGCCAACATAGTTCTCAATAATGAAATTGACAAAATTTCAGTAAAGAAGTGTGCAAGACAGAGAGAAACGATCTCTTGAATGTTATTCACCGCGTATTTTCGGGGTCGTTTATTGGGAAGAGTTAGTGATAAGCTTATGGAGAGTATGTTAGTGGCCGGTGATTTGCTCATGACATTACCCTGATGAGTAATTCAGGGGAAAAGGTACATCTCATGATTGCTGAACTGGACACGGAAAACAGAAGAGTAGGATGAAAATAGACATGCACAAAACCTAAATATTGTGCAACAACCTCTGCAGAAAAACAGCATTTTGCGATAGGTGCAGAGCCTCTGGAAGTTGTAAAGGAATATGTCTATTTAGGACATGTAGTAACCATGGAGCCGAACCATGAGAGTAAAATGCCTAAAAGAATAAGAATGGTGTGGATAACATTGGATAAGCATTCTCAAGTAATGAATGGTAATCTGTCAATAATTCTCTAAAAGAAGGTATATAACAGCTGCATCCTGAAAAAACTTACCTATAGAGCATAACCTGGAAGCCTACAAGGAGGGTACACAGATTTGGGTGCACAGGTTTGGGTGCACGTTAATCCATTAGGAACCAAGAAAAATTTATGCGGTCATTCTTCTTTATTTTAGGTGCACAATGTCAAGGCATCAAGATAAGAAAATTCCTGAAGTTTTATAAAAATAGCTTTATTCCATCTGAAGTTACAGTGGTGTACTTTTTATAGTACACTGGGCCCTTTCGATAGCAAAACAGAGATTTCCTCTATGGTGCTACGTCGACGCATGAAACTTATTGAAGCATCCGTGTTTCAAGCAAAGTGTTACATCGCACTTCACACATGCCCACATTGACCTCATGTGGCAAGACTGGCACCGCAGGTGTTTTTCTAACTTGTGTGGAAAGTGGCCCCCTTTGTCAAGTACATCACGCACAGCCGAAGGTGGCCGTCGGCGGATGCTTTGATTTCTTGTGCCGAGACGCAGATAGTAGCTTGTGACAGTGCGTAGAAACGCAAGGAGGTCCACAGGCGCTTTTGAAACTACTTTGTGAATTTCCCATGCATTCACCATGGCCATGTTCAGCATTTGTGTGGACAAATGCCACCACCACTTCTTGTCGTGAATGTGAATTCGGTAGTTGTTTATGGCTTGATCTAAGAGGTCAACCCTTCCCATACTGCAGTTTCAGAGGCTGAATAGTCTTTGTTGTTGAAGGTTCACCTTCTCGTGGGCTGAAGAAGACCGTCGCTTTACATCGCCCGTGGGTTCAATGCTGTCGTAGTTGGTTGCCATTGTCACTACGCTACTCTCCTTCCACAAGGAGAAGTTCACCGGCAGGGTCGGAATAATGGCAAAATTGCGCCCCCTTTGTTTTTATGCCATTTACTTCTTGCTTGGCAGAGGGCACTTCATGTGGCGATTTTTGCGAAGAGTGCCTGTAGCACTAAATCCCATATCACGAAAAGTAAGAAGGAGACTGGGACTAGTAAAAAAAAATTGTTCAAAAAGACAACATGGTCACCGGTATTGGAAGTTGCTTCAAGCAGTGAGAGGACAACACAAAAGCCGAGGGGAATGTTGTCTGTGCATGCTGATTTTCTGCAGTACGTATCAAAAGCATAACAGTAACCGTCCGCGCTGCGCATCATCCAGTTCTTATAACCAAAGCGAATCGGCTTGCTTCGCATGAATTGCTTGCAAGGATGGTGTCCAAAATATTTGACCATAGACTCATCCACTGAAAGATTTTGATGGAATATTCCATGCTACTGAAATCTCTCATTCAAAAGTTTGATGAACGGACGAAATTTGAACATACGGTCAGTTGTTTCTCCAATCAAGTTATTGTCGGCTAGGTGCAAGAACCTTTTTATCTCAATATGGCAGCCGCGGCAGCATCGGGGCAACACCTAAATCAGCACCTGCTTTTTCGCAGATATCAATCGGCTCTCCTGATACCGCTTTCACCGAGCTTCTGCTGCGGACAAAGGGGCGGCACGTGCGACAAAGACCACTGAAGCCAGATACAGTTGCCTTCAAGCACCGTCTGAATCACTGGTGGCCAAGCATAACAGCCTACAGTGGAGCCAGCCGCAGCCGTCATACGGCGCCTCGGTGGACGGAGAACTTATAAGGCAGTCACACAAAGCACTGTGTCACATTGGCAGCCGCGGCAGCATCGAGGCAACACTTAAATCAGCACCTGCTTTTTCGCAGGTGAATATTCTTGAATTTTTATTTCGCTTCTTTGCTTCCTTCTTGATGCTGCTTCTGCTGCCAAAAAGGTGATGATAGCGTCCAGTATGCTATGTTTCAACTGCCAAGTACGGCTCACGGAGTCGGACACTTTTGTTGTGTGTAGTGACTGTACTTCTAGTTTTCACACCGGAAAATGTTCGAGGAATTTCTGTGACAACGCTCAAACCAAAGGGGAGGCGTATGGCCAAGCTTGGCGCTGTACGTCTTGTAGGAGACAGAAAACTCGACTGCAATGAACAAGTGAAAGTAATGAATCAGACCAGCAAGATATTCGCATATAGTTAAAAAACATAAGTTCTAAGCTTGACGAATTGTTGCCATTTAAAGAAGTTCTAGAGGCCTTAGAGAATTCCGTGCAATTTTAGTAGGAGCAGTATGATGAACTGCGGGAAACTACAGAGAAACATGAACAGGAAATAAAAGAACTCAGACGCCGCACTGAAATATTTGAGAAAAGCGAAAGCGATGTTAATTAGCTCCAAGCTAAAATCGACACCCTCGAATGGAAAAGCTGCCGCCTTAACCTTGAATTTCATGGCAATAAACAGACAGAAAAAGAAAACTTGATTGATAAGCTAAACGAACTCGCCACACAACTTGAGCTTCCACAGCTATCAGCAAATGACGTGGTCGTGGTTCACCGCCTACTGTCTAAGAAAGATAAAATCCCCGGCATTACCTGTCGCTTTACCAAGCAGGCTGATAGGGATCGGTGGTGGTTGAACCGAAAGAAATTGCGTGACAGGAATGATGCAATCTTTATGAAGTAAAATGTGACCAAACAAACACGTGAAAACTGGGCCAAAAGGGCAGTGTACAAGTATGTGTGGCACAACAACGGTTGGGTACTTGTTCGCCGAGCGGACGGTAAACAAGCGGTGGTGATTTCTACCGCAGATAATCTGGATAAACTAGGCTAAGAACCCTGTGATTTTTTTAACTCAATGGCAGACACAAACGTTGAGACATATATTTTGCCCCAAGTGTGTGAGCAATACATCGGGAAACCATTCCACAAATCATTTAAATGCTTTCACCTAAATATTCCTTCTGTAATAAATGAGAAGCCCGATCTCTGTTTGTTTTCGAACAACTCAGTTTTTATTTGATGCAATATTATTAACAGAAACTTGGTGTACGAATGATCTTGATGTTTCGTGCCTTCCATCCTGCAATACATTTTATTTAAATCGTTCCAATTCACGCGGTGGCGGTATATGCATCTTGGTTAAGGAAGCATTTACTTGTGAATTATTATCTGAACTTTCTGTCACTACACATGACGGTGAAATGCTATCAATCAAAGTGCAAAACACGGCATTTACTGTCTACTACCGCCCTCCAGGTGGTGCTATAGCTCCATTTTTAGTTATCTTGAATCAATTGCAGAGTTCGTTAACGAAAATCAATTTGATGTGTTTGGTCGTGACATTAATAATATTATGATGAGGAATGAACCTCTCAAGGAAAAGGTTGATTTTTTACTCTCGGTAAATGGCCTAGTTAATGTAAATAATTAACCCACTAGAATAACTCAACATTCCTCATCTTTGATCGATATCTTTTTCAGAAATAATAATTATGCAAATATGAAAGCAGGTGTTTTCGCGTATGATATAAGTGATCTCCTACCTATTTTTTTTTGTTGCAACATACATATACGTAGTAGGAGGCCAAAATAAAACATTTTGTTCAGAGAAAACAGAAGAAACTTCATCACGATTTCGATGTCAAATAGAACAAACTTCTTGGAAGGAAGTGTTGAGGTGTTTTCACGCAAATAGGGCATGCGAAATATTTCTTTGTATTCTTAAACCTATATACGAAACTAGTTTTCCACCCGTTTGCATGAAGTAAAGGTGGAAAATTCGAAAGCCCTGGATAAGCTCAAAGCTTCTTTCTAGAATCGAGGAAAAGAAACAATTATACCACAGATTCATTCAAACTAAAGACTCGACTGTTTCACCAATTCAAATCATGTCGTAATCGCTTGGATAAGGACATAAAGAAAGTATTCTTAAACCTATATACGAAACAAGTTTTCCCATCTATTTGCATGAAGTAAAGGTGGAACATTCGAAAGCCCTGGATTAGCTCTAAGCTTCTTTCTAAAATTGAGGAAAAGAAACAATTATACAACAGATTCATTCAAACTAAAGACTCAGCTGTTTCACCAATTCAAATCATGTCGTAATCACTTGGATAAGGACATCAAGAAAGCTAGGCGTAACTACTTTGTAAACTATTTCACTGCCGCAGCTGGAAGCTCTGAGCTTATGCGGAAAAGGCTAAACACTGTCTTAAAAGTAAACACCACTCCTGAAAAGATTACGAAATTAGAGGTAAATGGTGAAGAGCTCTGCAGTACACTGCTTGCAAACGCTTTTATTAGCATTTTAATATGCATTTCGTAGGATTGCAAACATTCCCGTTGGCCAATACAATGTAAATAGCCTTCCTTACGTTACAAAAAATTTTTTAAACCCTGTAAATGAGCCTGAAGTAATTTATATAACTCATCACCTAAATTTCAGTAAAGCAAAAGACATAATCGGCTTCCAGATTAAACCCATAAGCATGTAATTGATTTATTAGCACCCCCTCTTTCTTACATTTTAATCTGTGTCTAAACCAGGCTGTCTTTCCCTGCAGAATGCAAGCTGCACGTGTGACGGTGTTATTTAAAAAGGGTAATAAAAATGACATGGGTAACTATCGCCCTATATCTATTCTTCTAGTAGTTTCAAAAGTACTTGAAAAAATAATTTTGAAATGATTTATTAGTTTGAAGAAAAACATAACTTTATAACACCGTTCCAATTTGGTTTCCGCAAAGGTCTAAGCACTGAACTGGCGTTATTGGCTCAAAAAGACTATTTATTAACAGCACTTACCGAAAGTGAATTAGTCCTAAGAATTTTTGTTGACTTCACTAAAGCATTCGATCTTATAAATCAAACCCTTCTATTATAGAAACTCTTACGCTATGGCTACCGCGACAAGGTGACAGAACTCATAAAATCCTATCTACGACATCGTATTTAGCGAGTCGACATAAACCAGGATCTCTATAGTCCCCTTGCCGTGTCTTCAAGTCTGCCTCAAGCAGTATCCTAGGCCCATTCTTTTTTAATCTCTATAATAATGATAATATTGACATAAGCCTTCAGGCAAAATTTATAATTTACGCTGATGATACTAGCGTCTCTTTAATAGGAAATTCGGTTGATGAATTAATAGATGAAGCCAACTTAACCTTACAAAAGTTAGACGAATGGGCATTTCAAAAGAGTTTCAAATAAATACAAACAAAACAAAAGCTACGTTATTTCACAGTAAAAAATTGTAGTTTATAAACTTTAGCAGTAAACTACTCACCTATCGCCCTCGTATCCAGTTTTAAAACATTAGGCGTCGTCTTTCAGGAAACATGCTGGGATGCACATGTCGATTGCCTGGTAACAAAGCTTTCTCAAGTGACCAGTATTGTTTACCGCAATCGTCATATACTGCCACAGAACATTATGATGCTAGTTTTTAACAGTTTGATTCAATTCAGACTGAACTATTGTCGTTTGGTTTGGGGCACCACTACCAAAGGAAACATACAACGAATACACGTCCTACAACAAAAGTTCTTACGCACAATTGAAAATGTCCCAAGACATTTCCACACACGTGAGTATTTCTGAAATATAGGATACTTCCAGCCACAACACTATATGATTATTGTTTGTGTAAGGCGCATAAAAAGAGTTAAAAAGCAGATCAGATTTTCTTAAGCGCCTTTCCAGGTTACAAGAAACAACCCTGTATATGCAACACGTAAAAGGGAGTACTGTAAAATACCGATAGTGCGAACAATAGATGGAAAACAAACACTCGGAAACAGCTTACCAAGAATATTAAACAGATTAATTTGCGAAGGGCTACAAATAAAGAACATGTATTTTAAAACCGTACACAGTCATTTTGAAATCAAGACAAATAATTCTTGAAAAGCATTCTTCTGATGCCTGTCATTTCTAAACCTCTTGCCTACGAATAATTAAGGTCACGTAGGAGGAACGTTAATGTAATACGGTAATTTTCTCCTTCTTTTTCTTTGTCTGTGCAAAAGATAGCAATTTGGTATACTTAGACATTATTGTTTTTTTTCATACATGTCTTGTAATATATAATGCTAATTGATGTTGATTTCTTGTTGTTGCAATACTGCTGTTCAGCGCCAATGAGGGGGCCAGCGGCCTCGTCAAGCTGTCCAAACAACAGCTTTTGCCACCCGCCCCGTCGTATCATTCATTGTATTGATGGGAAAATAAAGTCTTTGTCATTGTCAAATTAACCTAATTCGGGTCATGCACTTGGCTACATACGGCACTCCTACATCTTTGTCGAAGCACCAGTAGAGCTTTTGCCTTGGAAGACTATGGTAGCCAAAGAGCATGAGAATGCCAATGAACGTCTTGAGTTTGTCTATGTAGAGAGAAAAGCCATGCTCATTTTTCTGTTTTGCGTGGTTGCCGGTCTGTATAATGATGTGAGGGAGAATTTTATCATCAAGGATGCTGCCGAAAATTTGGCTTGGTGAATAACCGGCATGGAGAGCTCTCAACTTGGCCGCGCGCTGTTTGCGCCGTCTGTTGAATTTGCCCAGGTATACTCAGGTTTCATCGCCTTCCATTTGATAGCAGGGACTTTCGCACGCTTCAAGGCTTGCGCACACTCGCCACCTTCCTCCTCATTTCGATGCCAGTGAACTTCCAGCGTACCTGCGAGAAAAATGCCCGAGTTTTACTCAAGAACTTGCAGCGCTTCGAATGTGACATCTAAAAGGCACGTTTTGCTCAAAAGGGGAAGTATTAACAACGGTAAACGCACGCAAAATAACTTCAGTTGCGCAGTGTAAACAGACGATCTGCATATCTGAAGCAAGTGTAAGCAACTACATTCCGGAGGCCCCGCCACACATTCGCCGACAAGCATACACGTTGATACACAAGAAAATGGCATGGAGTCTCCACTTCCAGCGAATCATAAGCCTTCACCTATGTGTACCTTCACCCCAATCTCCGTGTTTCTGCCCTACTTCATATTGGAGCACCGCTGCGGTCCTAAAGCTACTGCTAATTCTGTTCAGTGTTTACCAAAGCCGAATATTGAGAAAGCGGAGGGTAGCAAGTAAGCCATGCGAAAGCCAAGTAAAAACGCCTTGACTGAATTCCGAACATGCGCTCCGCCCGCGGTCGAGAGAGAGGAAGAAGAGAAAGAGGAGAGAAAATTAGGAGAGGGAGAGAGAGGAGGGATGTAAAGGAGCGGCCTGCTGCCAGCGCGTACGAGACAAGGCGTGCACGAGCAGTAGGGATGTGATAAACGCCAGCGCCGACACAGAAGCACGACATCGTGCGACTAATAAAGGCTCCACAAAAAAAAAACAATTTTTCTCACCAGAAACGTGTTTTACTGAAGCAGAACCCATACAGTAGTCGCCACCTTCTTCGTCTGCTGCTTCCGATGGTTCTGGAAGACTTATGACGACATCCACGTTATCATCAGCGTTCTGTGCAACATCTGCCGCAGCCTCGAGTGCCTCACTGAGACGACAGAACGGTTTCTTGCCGAAGAAAACATCCGGTTCCATGATATTAGTATCCTGGAATAGCGAGCGCCATTGTGCACACACAAAGGCCCTGCGTACTATATAAATTACAGCAACGTTTACCTCGAGGTAACACAAAGAACATAAAACCTATGTACCATTTACAGCAGTGAACGTTTACTCGTTGTCCTTCTTGAACTTCTAAAAAAGAAGCCTTTATGAACAATGAAATACTATAGCCAGAAAAAAGTTTACGAAGCGCTTAGCTGAGCATTTGGCGGGAACGAAGTTTGCCGATATTCGACGCAAGACATATTCTCCGCAGAAAAGTGCAAACGCGTTCTCTTGGTTTCGGGGTGTTAGCTTTTTCCCTGGTGGCAGAATTAAGAACTACTGAAAACGAAATATTCATTTGCGCTGTATTGAAAATCAAAAAAGTAGCTGTACTTTTAAAAGTACAGTGGTCCCTAACAGGTTAAAAAACCTTAGGCAGTCATAATTTCCGGAGCCCTTCCCAACGGTGTCTCTCATAATCAAATGGTGGTTTTGGAACGTTAAGCCCGACATATCAATCAATTACAAAGAGGGTTCCGCTTAAGTTGAGGATGACATGGTGAGAGATGACAAGGAAAGTGATAGGTGTAACCTTAGAAGACAGAAATAGAACTTTGTGGCTCGGGCAACGAATCAGGGTTGAGAATAATATAGTTGAAACCAAGAAAACGAAATGAACATAAGCTTCGCACGTAGCACGTAGGGCAGGATTACCGCTGGTCAATAAAGGTAACTGACTCAATTTCCAGAGAAGCCAAACACACGAAAGAGCGACAGAAAATTAGGTAGGTAGATGAGAAAAAAGTCCACAGAAACAACATGGAACCACAAAGCAATAGACCAGGTTGTTTAAAAATCATGGTACACGCCTTTGCACACAAATGTTCATTGTCTGGCTGATGATGAAACAAACAATATTGGCCTTTGAATCATGATTTTTGAATTGCCACCCGCAAACACATTTTAACATGCATGTGAGAGTGTGTCAAATTTGATATCTGCAATATCAAAAACCGAGGGATATGGTTTAGTTTACGTGCTTCTCGATAGCGCATCTTTTTCGTGTGTGCACTACACTTGGACGAAACAAAGAAATTTTTGTAAACTAGAGGGGCGATTCAATCAAAACTGGGTGGGAAGTCAGGTGTGTATTGCTTGTTTTTGCTGCGACTTTCAAGTGCCTAGGAGCTCATGATCACATGTGAATTTTACCACAAATTTACGATATTGCTTTTCCTGGTGTTTGATATCAGCAAGGAAGAACATTTGGCTGATTGGTATTCCTTTTTATAGCTTAGTTAAGCATAACACACTCACGGAATTCCTATGACACAGGCGTACACAAGGAACGTCAAATGTGTGTGAACGATTACGATTAATTTTCTGATTTCCATCATCGAATTCATATACGAACAACATATTTTTTGTTATGCATACCAGAATTTTTTGTTAAGCGCACCGAACCTAGACAAGATAAAGCGGACAAGAAATGATATACACACTTTTTTATCTTGTTGAACTGCGGTGCAGTTATCGAAAACAAAAACACCAAAATGAACTTAAACCCACTGACTCAACTCGCCGACTTGCTGCATCAGCGACACAGCTGTTTTCAAATACTAAATCGCAGAAGCGAAACTTCTCAAGTCGGAATAAGTGATGAGTACGTCTACCTCCATCTGTTTTAAAATAGGGCACAATGCTTTATCGCTTACAACGTCACAATTGTTATATTGGGATTATAAATGCGCAAGGCTCATAGAAAAAGCACTGACTACATGCGCTAAAGCTACGAAAGCTTCTTCCCAATAATCATTCTTTTAAGAAATGCTCACTGGTTTTTAAATTTAGATTGTAGTCTGACGTGAAGTGAAGTAAGCCGTCATCGATTACTGCCTAGTATTTCGGTGGATTTTGGGCGGGTATAAAAACAGGAAAGACGCATTTAGTACGTGTCACGAAGAATAAATGATGAGTGACTGAAATTTCCTTCAATGCAATATTTCTTTGCGTTTCTATCTATCTATCTATCTATATGCCTACCTACTTATTTACCTACCTACCTACCTACCCACCTACCTACCTACCTTCATATCTACTATGTATCTATCTATCTATCTATCTATCTATCTATCTATCTGTCTATCTATCTGTCTATCTGTCTATCTATCTATCTATCTATCTATCTATCTATCTATCTATCTATCTATCTATCTATCTATCTAGCCACCTACGTTGAGGTGCTTTCCTTATCACCTCCTAACGTGGCGTGAACCAAAATTAGATTGAGAGTGTAAGTAGGTATGATGAATTCGACGGGTCTTTCAACCCTTTCCGCCAGACATGGCACATACTAGTGGATTGGTATCTGGGTACGTTACATTGGTGTTTGCCACTGAGTATTTACTTCGTAATGGCGAGGACACTCATGAGCAATTTTGACACGTTAGCGTTGGAAAAAAAACGGGACATTGGAGGTGCTGAACCAACAAATACAAAGAATAAAAGTCAAGGTTCCAGCTGAAGTCAAACGCCAGCAATCTGCGTGAAATATCAACATTTTGTCGTAGAGCCACGCCAGGTGTGGAAAAAACTTGCTAAATAGACTTCAATTTTCGTGAATCGTCAATTGTGCTTGCAGTACTGTCTAATAAATTAAAAAAATCACTTATGTACAGCTAAGATACAGCCGTAAAGTCGGATTAACGTCAGTTGCAGTTAGATGCCATGCGCTGAAGTTGATTTAAGAAGCAGTGCCCAGGACTACCATACTCTGGAGCACCAGCGCTTCATATCAGCTTGTGCCATCTGATGTTGCTAATACTGACGTTGTTGTTGTAGTCGTTGCTCAAGTGCGAAAAACTATGTGAGCATATGTCTCTGAGAGCTTCTACATATGTCTGTGCATGCAACATTCATACAGTTATTTATCGTTCTTTCATAAAGTGTCACTCAATAAAAAGATTACAACGCGCTCACCTTCCAAGCATATGTTTCGCATATAGTCGATATTTAAAAAAGTGACATCAGCCGAATTTCTGAATTTGATAAGCAGTACATGTGTACTCCTTTAATACAGCCGCCAAGGCGGGTTCACGCCATTTCTAGTTAGGTGCCATGTGCTAAAGCGAATTCATGTAGTAAAGATATGATGAGGACTGGACCCAACCGGCAATGAGGTCCAGCAGGTCATATGGCGCGGTTTGCGAAGATACCTTCCTCTCGAGTATAATTACTTCGTATCACTATGTCGCGTGTGGTGTTGCCAAATTCGTGTTTATATTGACATTGTTGCGGAAGTGCAACAACTGTTTATATAAACATCTACAACTATGACATGTGTCTGTGCGTTAACATTTTTAAATATGTTAGCATCCTTTTCTAACGTAGCGCACACAAAAAGAAATTCGGCAGATCCCACATACAGTGAGAATCGATGATACGCCAAGCACGAATGAAGAAGTTTGGTGTGTCGCTTTGAAATCAGCACAACGTTACGAGGCGGAGGTAATCTATGCCGTATATATATTCCGTGTGATGATTATCACGTTTGGGCGTCTCTTTTACTTTCCTATCTATTAACGTCGCCTGACACCAAATTTAGTAAATATAGAGCTAGCGAAACGGCCATGAGGGTGCTATGAGCATAGCATGTAGCTCAGTTTTACATGACACGCATGCAGGGATTACCTTGTTTGGACGTGTCATTCACCTTTGTCGTCCATTCACGTCACGTGATACCCCAATTGGTATATGGGTAACTAGTGAAATAGCCACGAGACGCTATCAGCGTAGCATGTAGTCATGTTTTATATGACACGCATATCATAATTATCATGCTCGGATGTCTCATTTACTTTCGTCCTCTATTCACTTCATGCAATACCATATTTGGTACATATGAAGCTAGCCAAACGACCATGAGTGCGCCATGTGGTCATGTTGTTATGTCACGCATTTCATGATTATCATGTTCGAATTGGTCCCATACCTTCGTCGTACATTCAGGTCTCGTAATACCAAATTTTTAAATGTGAAGCTAGTGAAACGGTGGCGAGTGCACGTATCGTTGATGCGCACGCGCGCTAGGCGCTGCGACGCTACGCTAGCAAAACTCGAGCACTCTTTAGTCTGACGCTAATTGCGACCAGCGTCTGCCGGCGAGGCTCGTCGAACCAGAGCGATTCACGCCAACGACATTACCCAGAGAGCACCGCGTCCGACTAGCTTCGTGACGGAGGGACACCGGGTGTGTGCTCAAACGCGCATGCGTCAAATCAACGCAGCGCCGTGGGCGTCTGCGAGTATATGCCAGGCACAACGGCGCCTGGCTGGCATTGCTGGCGTGGCTCGATGAAACAAACGCTGGGTCACTTCGAATTGTTCTTACAAAAATCCTATATGTGGACCTATATAAAATCCTGATATATCGCTACATCAGGAATAGGGCATATCAGAATTTATATGGAATCCTCATATATGTGCCTTATATAAACCTGATATGCCCAAATACTGATGTTGCCATAAATGGTTCCTACACAACCTGATATACCTATTCCCTTATATACCAATATATGGGTGTTGCAGTATATGGCAACATAGGGCCATCATCTATATATGACTATATATTGAAGCATGCATATAAGGTTAAACAGGGCCTTATATGGATACCTTTATATATAGCTATTCAGATGATTCATCTATATGAGTTTAGCATGTGTCGCCGGCAAAAATTATGGCCGCACAAATCATTCTTAGCTAGGAGTTCAGCTGTTTCTTGAACGGTCTGCATGCATTAACCATCGTCTAGAAAACAAAGGCAGTACATATCCCCTCAACATTCTTGTTAAAGGTATCCTCATTACATCTCGAGTTATTCTCAAGAAATAATTGCTAAAATATTAAATTGGTAACGTATATAAGTTTGTGGCGGGCACATCTCACTTTTAGTCCACTTTCCCTGAAGAGATACATTCTTTGTGCTTAAATTTATTGCTTATTTATTGACAACTTCTTTCTTATATATTTATTTCATTACCCACAGCACTAATTGGCATTACAGTGGCGGAAGTTTTACAAAAAAAGAATACAAAAAAGATTTATAGTCAGCCAAACAGATAATAAAAGTCGCCTCAATAACAATCTGCGACAGAAAAATATTTATGAATGAAAAAATGTAAGACACCCAAAGAAATGCATCACACTGATTCTAACAAGAAATCAAACAAATAATTTGAGATAGTAGACATAATGCTAGAAGGCAGTTGGTTCCATTCTTTTTCAAAAATCATTTTGAAATACGTCAGCCTTGCATGCAATTTTACTTATCTTGAACCTATGGTAAACATAGTCTGAGACATAGCACGGTGCAAGTAAATATTCCGCTTTATTAATTCCGACTTGAGAATAATAATTGGAATAAAAGAACCCAATTTGAGTTTCGTAAAAAGATTTGCCAGAGTGCGTTTATTTAAAACATTTCTGGCGTGCCTATCGAGCATCCGTAGTGAGCCAAAACGAATTATTGATTTCCTGTTGACTGTAAAAACTACGTGTGCATTAAGTACCCTAAAGGAGTTGATAATCAACCTTTGAAAGGTCGGTCAAATGCGATTGGTATGCAAGCTCGTCATGTACAAGTATTATGACGATGAATGACCTATAGCGTGACTACTAAAACTGGTGTCTATAGGTCTCTGTGCGCGTAGAAATGGAGGTTTTTAGCGATATTTCTTGCCAACAGGACACTAAAAATTGTCCTATGTAAACTTAACCCACTTTTAGTTCTGCCAATAATGCATCATTAACGTAAAAGCGGTAAAGGGCTTCTTCCACAGAAATTCAAGCGCAGGTGTTGGTGGCTCTCAGCGAAAAATCGCCTTGTCCATGACGGAAAATTTAGAGAATGCAAATAAAACAAAAATTATAAATTTTGGGGTCTGAGTGATGATCGAAACCATGCAGGACATTTGCATGGCAAGCAAGTGCTGTACCACAGCTATGCATCTGCTTGGAAGTAAAGCATGAATATCCTCCTCTGGTTGGAAATGCAAGGAATATAACTGGCATGCTTAACAAATACACGCATTTTGTATAAAGGTTTCACAGCGCAACGTTTATTATCATAGCAATATTGCATGATACAGCGTGCGTTGTCATCGGGCATCACAATGCGTTAATACCAACCTGACTTCGCGGTGTAAAGACAACCAACCATTACAAAAAGCACACGCGTTACTGCGCGCATTACCTGGCGACTGTGTAATGGGTGCATAAAGTTTTAAGACATCTTAGACACATAATATCGAGCAGCACGGTCTGCTGGGCGAGTTCGGAATTCATCTTAACTGAGTGGCGCGAAAAAAATTTGAAGTTTTTTTTTTCAAAGCGCAAACTAACAGCGCACACTATCAACTGAAAATTTATTGGAGAAAACACACATATATATTCGGTTACGAGAACACGTGAACTGACAAAAAAACGGTTAGACGAGCAGACATTTAATCATTTTCTTTCACCGTGTGAACATCGTACGGTGTACGGCACTGCACTATCGTTCGGCAAGTAATATTAACGATTCAATATTATAATTTTGGATCACAAAGCTCCTTTAACGGGACAACCATGCTCTAACCTGTCATCGCGTCGTAGCGAGTGTAGCTGCCCGCACTTGTTTGATAATACCGTAGTTAAAGCTAGATTCAAGGAGAAGGTAGCACGAGAAATTGAAGAGGCGTACCTCATAAACAAAGCTTGTCATTCATGTGTCACGTAACTCTCATTTATGTTGCTTGCTACTCAGGTAGCTTTTCTGGAAGCACATCATTTATGCAATCTGTCTGCTCATCCAATTCTTTTATTTCACCGCACGTGTTGTTACCACATATATATGTCTGTTTTCTCCAAGAAAGTTTCAGTTGTCAGTGTGTGCTGTGCTCAGGTATCTTCCTTTTGTGTTTCAATTTTTAGCGCAGCTAATAACCTGATATTGTTCGCGCTTTCAACTATGCTACCCCCATTTTACACAGAATGCAGCCATGTGCGAAACCTTCAATGGGACAACACACTTTCAACTTTCTCAATTACACAGTTCTACTCCACAATCAAAATTGTTCAAGTAGCATTATATAGGAAAAAGTACACACGGAGTGATTGAACTACGCACAACAATCAGGATATTGCCTTGCATTCTACTCTGAAAAACAGAGCCTAATGGTTCCCCAGTTTTTTTTTCAAACAGTAGCAAGCCCTAATTCATCAGACCATTCTCTTTGTCGGCTTGAGTGAAGCTATCTAAATTGCTCACTGATTAAAACGTGACATCACATTATTTTGTGTAACTATGTACGCGGGTATGTGCAGTTCCTGAAGATATGCACGTGATATTGCGACACCTGTAACGATAATCTTGCCTGTGATGTACGCCTTCCAGTTAAATATACACTTATATCACCCGAATTGTAGGTAGGGGAAACAAAATGATGGGCTATTCCTAAGTTTTTCTGTTTCAATCTGTGACCATTTCACCCTGCTTTGAAGAACCAAATTATCAAAAAAGTTTCACTGCGTGTCCTTATCAAAACACGCGTAAATATTGCCACGTTCCATTTCCCAAGTTTTTGTTATAGTCCGAAAACAGCGCACGATTATCAGCGCAAACCGCGCCTGCAGTTTTCTAGAAGGTTCCGGACTGTAGTAGATCATTTCGATAAGATTACGCCCACTGTGCGAACGGTACAGATTGTTCTGGAAGCTACGCCACCGCCAGCGATAACGCTAGAACTTTCGACGGCAAGAGTATAAATGCCGACGCGCTTCGCCGCTTGTCAGTTGTTGATCGAAGGCCGACGCTCCGTTCGCCGCTATCAGTCCGAGACTGCTATCTGTGCGAGACTGCTGCTGTAATTGGACTTTCAGTTTACCGGGCACTGGTTCGTCCAAATAAACAGTTAAATCCTAACACGAAGTCTCCTGTCTTCGGCCACGTCACGACCCCGTGACAATATAAAAACAAGGGGAACGTAGGCAAAAAAGACAATTTCAAGCGCAAGACAAATTCAAACGCGGGCTCATAAATCTCACGACACCCTTGGAGTTGAAAATATGCTACTGTTTTTATTTTAGTTGCGCAAGTTGTAACCTATTAGAAAAAATTTGAAAAATACAAAACAAGTATATTATATCAATATATTTATGAAAAGTACAATAGCACGAAACCCATATTTACCTCGTGTCGAGTTTTCGAATAAACAGAGCACTGTCCTGAAGAAAAAAAAATGAAAGTGTTGTCGTATCGCTTGAACGAAACAGTCTAATTACGTAACCACGATTAGTATGAAGTTATTTATTCAGGATTCATGCAACGCGCTATGATTTCTGAGTTATCATATTGCCGTGTGCATAGCTGCATTTAGCGGCGAGATAGCGACGACAACGAAGAACGCGGATTTGCTCGAGAGCCGCAGCGCAGCAGAGTGAAGAAGACGACAATGTTAGCGGCCTCCTCTGAGAGTGTCTCTACAAGTCCCACTGTCCGTGTTTTTAAATAAACCCCCTGTAATTTATAACCTGCGACACTGGTGGAGGAGCTGGGTACTACCACCTCATGATCAGCACCCCTGTAAGAAGCCCCGAGTGCAGCCCTACGAGACAGCCACGCGTGGAGACGCTTGTGCACCGCTCAAGCCGTCGCCTTCAAGGTGGTAAACCAGAATTTGGCCTTCTAAAGAAAGCAACACCTCCGACAATAACACCTACTCAAAAAATGGCAAGGAGTCCTGCACAAGTGACGGTCCAGAATATGCGCATTCCTGAACCATTTCACGGCCGGCCGAACGAAGATGCGCAAGACTGGCTTGAGCAGTTTGAGCGGGTAGCTAAATCGAACTACTGGATTCTCGATGGAAAGCTCTTCCACGTATACTTCGCCCTTGAAGACGGCGCGAAGACGTGGTTTATAAACCGGGAGGCAACATTGACAACGTGGGAGGAGTTTTGCCGCCGGTTTCTTCACACCTTCGGTAACGCGGACCGACGCGAAAACGCACAACGCCTTCTTGAAGGACGCACCCAACAGCTGCATGAAAGCATCGCCATGTTTGCTGAGGGTATGGTGCGCCTGTGCCACCGCGCGGACCCCAACATGCCCGAGGCTCGAAAGCTAAGCCATCTCATGAGGGGCGTCAAATAGCAGCTATTTGTTGGTATTGTGCGCAATCCGCTGACAACGGTGGACGAGTTCTCCAGGGAGGCCACCGCAATAGAGCGTGCGCTGCAGCAACGGTACCGACAGTCTGATCGCCCGGCCACCGGCGCAGCTGCAGGCGCCACCGCACTTACCGAAAACGACGAGTTTTCTCTACGCCACCTAATTAGACAGATCGTGCGTGAGGAGATCGCGAAGGAGTAGGCAAAATACACATTGCAGTCACACGAACCCCCGCAGCAGGAGTCCACGGTAGCCTCCGTCGCTGAAGTCGTTCGCCATGAACTTCGACAAGCGTTTGCCTTTCCTCAGCAATATTCCGCTCCACCGCACCGTCTAAATTCGTGTACCTATACAGACGCTGTGCGTCGTTCATTGGCTCCAGAAGTATCATACGAGCCGAACGAATACAGCTATGCAGACACTGTTCCTCGACCCACGCCCATGCCAGCGCCGCAGTACCTCGAACCGTATCCTGTGGCAGCCTGGGCTCAGCAGGATTCTGTCAGGCGACCCTATAGGCGGAAGACCGACATATGGTGCACTGCGGATCGCCGACCACTCTGCTAAAACTGTGAAGAGCCAGGGCACATTTACCACTTTTGCCCACATCGCCGAGCTGAATACCGCGGTAGTGCACCTACAGCTACGCGCCGACAGTTCGACGAAAGCCGTGCCCCCATCGATGACGACCAGGCTGGCAGGCGGGAAGGCTGTTCTACCTTCCGGACGCGCTCACCTATCCGGCTCGCTTTGGTTCACCAAGCCGCCGTAGTTTTGCTGACGAAGTCAGAGGTCGGTCTCCCAGCCCACGGCGGGGAAACTGAAAGCAGCGACCTCAGGGGGGAAGGTTGCAAGCCGTCCAATTGCTGAAAATCCCTCGTTGCTGCCTAAACACGTGAGAGACGACGATGAAGACTTCGCCGAGAAAACTGTGACTGCCGACCTCGCTGTGACGATTGACGGCGCTGAAGTGACGGCCTTAGTCTATACGGGTGCAGATTTGATGATTGATTGATTTGTGGGGTTTTAACGTCCCAAAACCCCCACTTGATTATGAGAGACGCCGTAGTGGAGGGCTCCGAAAATTTTGACCACCTGGGGTTCTTTAACGTGCACCCAAATCTGAGTACACGGGCCTTCAACATTTCCGCCTCCATCGGAATTGCAGCCGCTGCAGCCGGGAATCGAACTCGCGACCTGCGGGTCAGCAGCCGAGTACCTTAGCCACTAGACCACCGCGGCGGGGCAATATACGGGTGCAGACTTCTCCATAATGAGTGAACGATTGGCAGACGAACTCAAGAAAGTCATGATGGAATGGACGGGCCCTTATATTCCTAAATGCTGGAGGCCAGATAATGACTCCCACGGGAAAATGTACAGCAAGACTCACTATTGAGAATGTGGCTTTTGTAGCCACATTTCTGAGCCTACCGGAGTGCTGCAAACCTATGATACTGGGAATGGACTTCTTAAGAGAGTACGGTGCTGTGGCCAACATACGCGATGGTGTGATCACATTCGCCGCTGACAAGTCTGCGACCGATAATCCAGACCAAGAAGCCAGGGTGTTACGTGTGGTCGACGACGACGTCTGCGTGCCACCACTGTCATGTAGTCTTGTTTCCGTGTGTTGCGCCGTGCACTGTAATGAAGACGCCATAGCCAAACACATCACTGACCTTCTTTTTCACCAAGGCATCGCCATCGCTCGCGGTATCGTCGGCTTAGTGGATGGGCGCGCAGAGGTCCTTCTGACCAACTTCACGATTGAGCGCCGGCACATCGGTAAAAGCACGGCTGTGGCGTACCTCGAAGGGCTCGACTACTCTCACGACTGTCTCCTAATGCGAGGGGAAGCCACAGCTCAATGTCCTCCACATACACCACCAGTTGATATCGGTCCGAGTCCAACACCGACTAAAAGGTGCCGTCTTAGGGAGCTGCTCGACCAGTTCAAGGACTGCTTCTCATCGACATCACGAGTGGGTCGAACGCCTCTGACTAAGCATCGCATAGTTACGGAAGACACAGCAAGACCGATCTGACAGAACCCATATCGCGTCGCTCAGAAAGAACGTGAGGTAATCCAGCAGCAAGTCAAGAAGATGCTAGAGGATGATGTAATCCAACCATCAAAAAGTCCTTGGGCATCGCCAGGGGTAGTCGTGAAAAAGAAATATGGCAGCTTGCATTTCTGCATCGATTATTGTAAGCTGAACCATGTTACAAAAAAAGACGTTTATCCATTACCACGGATCGATGACTCTTTGGACAGGCTACGGCATGCGCACTACTTCTCGTCAATGGACCTTAAAAGTGGATACTGGCAAATAGAAGTAGATAAGCGCGACCGAGAAAAGACCGCCTTCGTGACGCCAGACGGGTTTTATGAATTCAAAGTCCTCCCTTTCGGTCTATGCTCAGCTCCAGCTACGTTTCAGAAACTAATGGATACCATTCTGTCCGGCCTGAAATGGAAAACATGTCTTGTGTACGTCGACGACGCGATCGTTTTTTCGGTCACGTTTGGAGAGCATCTAAAGCGGCTACTGTCAGTCCTTCAAGCCATACGGTCTGTCGAAAAGTTCGCAAGGCCTGTTGATAAAAAAACGGTCAGGCGTTTTCTGGGTCCCTGCGCCTACTACCGACGATTTAGAGCAGGCTTTGCGCACATCGCTTCTCCACTCATCCACATTACAAGGGAAGACAATGCATTTGCATGGGGTGAAGAGCAAAAAGCTTCGTTCAACAAGCTGCGACAGCGTCTATATTCACCTGTCCCCGCTCACTTCGACGAGAACGCACCAACAGCCATCCATACAGACGCCAGCAATGTGGGCCTAGGTGATGTTCTTGTCTAATGCCAAGATGTTGTCGAGAGAGTGGTTGCCTACGCCAGCAGAACGTTGACACGTGGCGAGTCCAACTACTCAACAACGAAGAAGGAGCGTCTGGCCGTCGTTTGGGCAGTTGCGAAGTTCCGCCCGTACTTATATGGCCGCGCTTTCCAAGTAGTAAGCGACCATAACTCTCTTTGTTGGTTGACAAACATGAAAGATCCATCTGGACGTTTAGCACGATGGAGCTTACGGCTCCAAGAGTACGACATGGCCGTTGTTTACAAGTTCGGAAGGCAACACTTAGACGCCGACTGTTTGTCAAGGTCACCGATTGAATCACCGGCTATAGAGGATGATGAATTCCCAGGTTTTTTAGGAGTTATTGATGCAGCTATTATTTCTCGGCAACAACAAGATGATAGGCAGCTGAACTCGTTTATAGAATTCTTGAACGGACGAGCCGCCAATGCGCCAAGAGTGTTTTCGAAGAACCTATTGTCATTCTGTTTACGGGACGGAATTCTGTACAAAAAGAACTTTTCATCAACAGGTAGAAGCTATCTGCTGGTAGTTCCTGGAGGTCTCCACAGCAAAATTTTACAGGCCTGCCATGACGAAGCCACTGCGGGCCACCTCGGTTACACAAGAACACTGACACGCATCAAAGAAAAATATTACTGGCCAAGAATCGTAGCAGAGGTTAAACATTACGTTCGAACATGCGTTGACAGTCAGCGGCGCAAGGTACCACCTGTCAAACCCGCTGGGCAATCACATCCTGGGCCCGTGCCAGAAACCCCGTTTTCTCAAATCGGAATGGATCTGCTGGGCCCATTCCCAACATCGAACAGCGGCAACAAATGGGTTATAGTGGCGACGGACTACCTCACCCGATACGCGGAGACCAAGGCAATCGCGAGTGGCACTGCAGCTAAAGCGGCCCAGTTCTTCATTGAGAACATTGTTCTGAGACATGTTGCTTCAGCTGTCGTCATAACAGACAAAGGTACCGCGTTTACAGCCGAGCTTTTGCGAATGTGCTTAAGCTCAGTGGCACAGCGCATAGGAAGACAACAGCTTACCACCCACAAACGAATGGGCTTACAGAAAGACTTGACAAGACAATCGCTGACATGCTTTACATGTACGTCGACGTAGCACACAAGAATTCGGACCGAATATTGCCGTACATCACATTCGCGTATAATACCGCGCGCCAGGAAACAACAAAAATGACGCCGTTTGCACTAATTCATGGCATAGAAGTTACGACAATGCTTGACGCCATGCTCCCTTATGATTGCAATGATTCAGAGACAGACGCCGCAGACTTCACTGCCGAGGAAGCGTCCCGAGGAAACAAAGCAGCTTGCCCGCGTCAGAATAATGAACCAGCAGCAACTTGACGCCCAATGGTACAACCTTCGCCATCGATTCGTCATATATCAACCAGGAGATAGTCTGGCTTAGGTTTCCTGTACGACGACGAGGCCTCTCAGAGAAACTTCTACGCCGATACTTCGGACCCTACAAGGTTTTGCACCGTCTTAGCGACGTGACGTACAAAGTCGTGCCCGACACCTCCTCCTGTTCGAAACGTCGCCATCATCTGCCCAAGACAGTGCACGTTCTTCGCATGAAACTTTACCACTCTCAGTGATGTAAACACTCGCTAGCCGCATCGCTACCTGTTGAGCGTCGGGACGACGCTCACTCTGGCGGGAGGGTAATGCCGCGTGCATAGCTGCATTTAGCAGCGAGATAGCGACGACAACGAAGAACGCGGTTTGCTCGAGAGGCACGGCGCAGCAGAGTGAAGAAGACGACAATTTTAGCAGCATCCTCTGAGAGCGTCTCTACAAGTCCCACTGTCCGTGTTTTTAAATAAACCCCCTGTAATTTATAACCCGCGAGAATATTGCCCCGCCGCGGTGGTCTAGTGGCTAAGGTACTCGGCTGCTGACCCACTGGTCGCGGGTTCCAATCCCGGCTGCGGCGGCTGCATTTCCGATGGAGGCGGAAACGTTGTAGGCCCGTGTACTCAGATTTGGGTGCACGTTAAAGAACCCCAGGTGGTCGAAATTTCCGGAGCCTTCCACTACGGCGTCTCTCATAATCATATGGTGGTTTTGGGACGTTAAACCCCACAAATCCTTGAGTTATCATATCAATCACGAACAACGTGCGAAGGTAATGCAAACTGATGAACTTACATTAACATTTATCCAAGACTTGTCTTTCAAAGAGCCCGTTAATCCTGATAACCTTTTCACACTCTAAAGCCACCATGTCCATTCGTACTGATTTTGGAAGAAGTTGGGAAGGAACGCTTGTCCGCAAGCATGGGTGTCCAGTTTTTCCGCACGAAAATTGACGATCGCCAATCCAGCGGCATACACACTCCCACAAAAACGTTTCCACGCACGTCCACAAATTTGACACCTACCGAAAGTAGATTTCTGAGAGCTTCGTGATTATCTTGTGTAAATTGGAGCAGTAGTTGAACACAAAACAAGAGCAAGAGGAATGAAACAACAAACTCGATCAGCACTGCACCCATGACTCCGGCGAGCGAAAAACCAACAATGGCGCGGATAGATACAGTGCAGCCTTGACAATGAAACATTGTCCCTTCAGATGAATGATTTACGCGCTTTTCACTGGAACTAAATTTCCCTGAGCTTATTAGCGAACGACGTTTTATTTTTCAAAAGTTATACACCTGATAATATTGCCATACGACTGAATGTTTAGGCAAACTATTTTCTTCGTCGTTACTTGAAATGGGCCACGGCACTTTCTTTCCTGCTGTGTCGACCGACTGCTGCAGGTCATGGCTGTGCTGCACGGCATCTATGCGCGCTTTTTCTTACAACGTTCTCCAAAATTTCCACCCCTCCGACTGGTGCCCTGTTTTGTATTTTTTTTACTGTGCGCACCATTTGCGAACTTGCCAACAGCTACAGTGCAATCAGGCAAGTTTTTTTTTTGGAAAATGGACCTCAACTTCCTCCCGTGGGCCCAGAAAGCTTCAGGTGCAAGACCTTTGAGACAGAGAGGCATTCCGTGGAGCCGAGATCACTCCTTCGTGTACGGTGGCTACCAAGACGCGTTCTAGCCAGACTTTCACCATATTTTTTAAGCATATAAAATAATATTAGTAATAATATATTAAGAATATGCGATGAACGAATAATCAATCAATCATTTTTAACGTACCTTGAAACAACCATGGGATCTTACAGGCTGGCGAGCAAAAATAAAACAGAATAAAAAACAATACATTACTGACTGTTCACAGAAAAACAAATCAATAAAAAGATCAAAAACGAGCAGTCGAAAAGAGATAAACGCACAATGGGAACAACAAATGAAAGATTAGATAATAATAGAATGGTACTGAAGAATAATGTGGAATATACACAACCATGCGGAAAGCTTCCTGGAAGACGGAAAAGGGAAGAATCTGTGCATGTGCAAATCTACGTTAGGACAGGGCAGCCATCACTAACAAAAAATGAGTGTGGACTATGAAAAACATAACGACTCAAGAAATTTGACGTTAGAGAGACTCAATATTCTGTAAAGGATAGAGTGTTGGAAGAAACTGGTAGGTACATGCAACAGCTTATTCTCTCTGGATAACTTACGCGGAGTTTAAAAATTATTACAACCGAGAAGGGCAGAATATCTCACCCTGAACTAGTTTGTAAAGAAATAACAGCTCAGGGTCATTTTGCCGTAGGACCTGCTTGGTCCTTTTCCCACATCAACATTGGGAAACAAATGGATAGCCGTTATTACAGACTACGCTACACGCTACGCTATTACGCGAGCTCTACCGACCAGCTGTGCAACCGACATCGCAGACTTCTTGTTGCGGGACGTTATATGGATTCACGGTGCTCTGAGACAGCTTCTCACAGACCCTGGCCGTACATTTCTATCCCAAGTCATTGCCGACATTCTGCGTTCTTGTTCCACGCAACACACACTGACAACCGCTTACCGCCCTCAAACAAACGGCCTCACGGAACAATTTAACCGCACTTCAACAAATATGCTCGCTATGTACTTGTCGCCCGACCACCGAGACTGGGACCTTGCCTTACCCTACGCAACTTTCGCGTATGATTCATCCCGTCGCGACACAGCGGGCTTTTCGCCGTTCTACTTATTGTATGGAAGAGAGCCGACTTTACCACAGGACACACTCATCTCAGCTCACACTTCGTCCACCACCGAGTATGCCCGCGACGCGATTGCGCGAGCCGATCATGCCCGTCAGCTCACTCGCGCTCGGCTGATGGCGTCGCAAACCATCCAATGCCGTCGGTACGATGCGGAACATAGAGACGTACATTTCGCTCCCGGTACCCTCGTTTTACTCTGGTCCCCTCATCGTCGGCTGGGCCTATCCGAAAAACTTCTGTCTCATTACACGGGACCCTACCGTATATTGCGTCAAGTAACACCTGTCACCTACGAGATCAGCCCCATCTGTCCATCATCATCTACTATGCGGCCCAGTGATATCGTACACGTCTCGCGGATCAAGCCCTACAATAATGCGTCAGATAACGACCTCTAAAGCACCGGGACGGTGCTTCCGCCGCCAGGGATCATGCTACGTGCCAGTGCATGGAGCTGAAGAAGACGAAGCAGATAGACTGGCGCGAGCTAATCTGTGTGGCTGGCGCTGCTCGCCTAACCGGCTAAAAATACATCGGTGGCTACCCCTCTGAGTCAGTCTCCTTCCCATAACAATAATCTGTAAAGGATAGAGTGTTGGAAGAAACTGGCAGGTACATGCAACAGTTTATTCTCTTTGGATATATTACGCGGAGTTTAAAAATTATTACAACCGAGAAGGGCAGAATATCTCACCCTGAACTACCTTGTAAAGAAATAACAGCTCAGGGCATTTTGGCGGCCGTTCAGTAATGAGAAAGATAATATTCTAGCAGTGTTGAAAGGATTCTAGTGAAACGATGGGGGCAAATGCCCATGAACTTTTCTGGGCTCACTCAGTGGCGTTACTGCTCGATTTGGCAAGACCATTTCAGATCAGCTGTATGTACTCAAGTTGAGCACGACATATCGCGGCGTACAATTTGTAGAAGGCTGTAGGAGAACCGGATTCTCGATATTCTGCGAACAGGGAGAGAACGAAGGCCTTGCAGCACGGCAGCACAATTATTGCATGTAGAAAAAATTCAGCATGCTATCAAAAAGAACACCGAGATAACTGATCTCAAAAAACTTACATAATGCCACAGTATTGACAGTGTATGGAATGGAAACGTTGGACATTTTGCGAGATATAACAACAACAACAACAACAACAATATTAATAATAATAATAATAATAATACTAATAACAATAATAATAATACACTCAGATCATTATGGCATGGCCAAACATATATGGCCACATTGAAGGGAATGCTAGTGTCTGGGTGCCCGTGAATCGATATACGCGAGTGTGTAATTGCGCAGTGTGGTGGGCATGTACCGGCATACATATTTTATGGGTTAATGCACCGCAGTGCTGGTGTTGAAAGGATTTGTTTGCAAGCCGTTTTAATTATTACGTGCCTGCACAGTAAAGGGATGTTTACATAATGTAGAGATTGGCTTAGGCGTCACGCCAGCGCGCAAAATGGTGTAATACCAGTTGCATTCGCAAGCCAATGTTTATGCTAATCCTGGTGATCGCACGTGCACATTAGTGGCCTCCACTAAGTAAGGACAAACGCACACCTAATAGAAGTTTTGCTAATTCGGCAGCCTACGTTAAATATTGCTATTAAGCTTCAGCATTTCACTACATGGCTCAATTAAGTGTATCACGTGTGAGTCAGTTGCATCTTTATTTACGTAATTGTGTATCACGTGAGATTTCTTTGACGCTTGCAAACAATACATCAAATATTTGTTTACTAGTACAATCATAATATTCTCGAATAATTTACTATGAGCGCAGTCAAGAACATTATACGTAGCCAAAGGAAATGCAAGATTTCTTTTTGCAATAGATTAGTACAGCTTATGTGTTGAATTTATTCATAATAGTGCCTGCAAGTTGCGTTCACATAAGTTATTTTTTGTTTTTGAAAATACTCTTTTAAATATTGCACAGCGCATGCAATTATGGTAAATGGCCAATAAAAGCAATTGCAGTTGGGTGGTCAACAGGATTAACTGAAATCTTGTTAATGAAGGGAGCACATAGCCATCAAAGCCTTCAAATAATCAGCAATTTCTTCCACTGATGTGTAAGCTAAAAATGCATTGAAAATACTGTTTCTTGCTGCCACTCCAAACAATGCATCATTGTGAACAATTTAAGTTGCATGCATTTCGTTTTTACATAATACTATATAGGATTCCTCTACACTAATAGCGACATTCGGGAGTTTGAATGCGTTTTGTGAGCTGCCACAACTCCTTCCTTGTAAAACATGTCTGATCTTGTATACATTATTTACGTCGTATTAATTGCAACTAAATTTTTCAAACCTATGTTCCATAAGAATTTACAAGTTCAATTGCACGAATGCATTCATTGTTGCAACTATCACGTACACAAAGCTGACCAGAAATTCTTGTTTTTTGCATGGCACACACAATATATATATATATATATATATATATATATATATATATATATATATATATATATATATATATATATATATATATATATATATATCTATATATTGCCGTGAACGTAATAACAGACAGCGACGAAAACGACGACGTCTTGCTTGCCCGTAGACCAGGACGCAAAAGCCCTCTTCTTTCTTCACTTCCAAGGGATTCCACCTACAGTTGATGGCTCATACCCATTACCTGTGACATTACTCCCTCTCCTCGAAAAGCATCGGCTCGATGCTGGTAATGAGCGTTGAGAAAACAAATGAGAAAAAAAAAAGATGCTATCATGGAACCCAACAACTCCGTCGTAAGGGAGAAAAAAAATGGGCTGGCGTCCTAGAAGTACTCAATAAAGAAAGGAGTAAGTACAGAAGACAATAAAAAAAAACCGAAGTGACAAAAAAATAGTCATTGCATGGTAAGCTAGTGCACGTTCGATGGATGACGCGAGAAATATGGCTTGTGTCTTGACACGTGCACCACATCACTTTGTGGAAACCGACAGGAACGTCTTGAGGCGCCCTCAGGGAGAACTTCATACGTAACGTCACTGAGTCGGCGCAGAACTTTGTAAGGGCCGAAGTAGCGCCGAAGCAAATTCTCAGAGTGACCACGCTGTCGAATGGGAGTCCACACCCAAACTTCATCGCCTGGTTGGAAGGTAGCCTCTCGGTGTGTAAGGTTGTAGCGTTGTGCGTCGGCAGTTTGGCGAGCCTGAATACGGCATCAGGCGAGTTGACGGGCCTCCTCGGCGCGTTGAGCGAACATTTCAGCGTCCGTGTTGAACATGCTCAAGTTGTTGGAAAGGAGCATTGCGTCGAGCATTGTGGTGACCTCTCGACCATGAACTAAGCGAAATGGGGTAAAACCTGTACTCTCTTGGACTGCTGTATTGTAAGCAAAAGTTACGTAAGGGAGTATATCATCCCAGTTCTTGTGATCAACGGCCACATACATTGACAGCATATCTGCAATGGTCTTGTTCAACCGTTCAGTGAGTCCATTTGTTTGGGGGTGATAACCCGTGGTTTTCTGATGTTCTGTACCACTTAGTTTCAGCACTTCTTGAAGCATCTCTGCAGTGAAAGCTGTACCACGATCAGTAATTATCACAGCTGGCGCTTCGTGACGAAGTACAATGCTGGTGACAAAAACTGTGCAATTTCGGCTGCGGTAGCTTTGTGCAGGGCCTTTGTTTCGCAGTAACGCGTTAAATAATCGGTGGCAACCACAATCCACCGGTTTCCAGACGAAGAGGTGGGAAATGAGCCGAGAAAGTCGATGCCAATTTGATGGAATGGTGTCTTCGGCGTGGCGATAGGCTGTAATAGTCCTGCTGGTCGGACAGGTGGCGTCTTACGGCGTTGGCAGTCGCGGCATGTGCGGACGTACTGCTTGACTGTCTTCGCTAGGCGGGGCCAGTAGTATGAGCGGCGAATTCTTTCCAATGTGCGCGTGTAGCCAAGGTGTCTGGATGATGGTTCGTCGTGACAAGCATGTAAAATAAAGTAACCTGGGTACGGTCGAAATTTTTCTTATAGAGGACTCCATCCCTGATGCAGAACGAGGCCAGCGAACGTGCAAAGTTTCGAGGAAGGCTGCGTTTTCGGCCTTCGAGGTAGTCAATCAGCGGGCTTAGCTCCATGTCGTCGTGTTGTTGTTGAGCCAAGTCAGTTGCTGACATAGAGGAAAGGAATGTATCGTCCTCTTCAACGTCCGCGTTCGTACTTCGAATTGGTGCACGCGAGAGACAGTCAGCATCAGTGTGTTTGCGTGCTGACTTGTGAATGACTGTAACGTCAAATTCTTGCAGCCGAAGGCTCCAGCGTGCTAGACGACCGCAAGGGTCTTTGAGGTTGGTGAGCCAGCATAAAGAATGGTGGTCGCTAACTACCCTGAATGGTCGACCGTATAAATAAGGGCGAAACTTTGTTATAGCCCAAACAACGGCTAAGCATTCTTTTTCTGTTGCAGAGTAGTTTTTCTCTGCAGATAATAGTGTTCGACTTGCATAGGCAATCACGCGCTCTACGCCATTTTGCCATTGAACCAGTACAGCTCCAAGTCCGACGTTGCTGGCATCTGTGTGTAGCTCTGTGGCAGCGTTATCGTCAAAGTGACCGAGTACAGGTGGGGCTTGGAGATGGTTTCGTAGCGCGTCAAAGGCGTGATGCTGATCAAGACCCCAAACAAACGGTACGCCGTCTTTCGTAAGTTCATTTAGCGGTTCAGCGATTTCAGAAAAGCCTTTGAGGAAGCGTCTGTAATATGCGCAGAGTCCCAGAAATCGGCGGAGGTCGCGCTTGTTCGTTGGGACAGGAAATGCGGCAACAGCTTTCGTTTTCTCAGGGTCTGGGTGTATACCGGCGTGGCTGACGACGTGACCAAGAAATTTTAGTTCCTCGAATGCAAAGTTGCATTTCTCAGGTTTGAGAGAAAGTCCAGCTGTTCGAATCGCCTGAAGAACTGCCTGTATGCGCTGGACGTGCTGCTCAAACGTGTCCGAGAAGACGACCACATCGTCAAGGTAGACAAGACACGATTGCCATTTTAGCCCAGAAAGAACCGTGTCCATCATTCTTTGAAAAGTAGCTGGTGCCGAGCATAAGCCGAGGGGAAGGACCTTGAACTCGTAGAGTCCGTCAGGAGTAATGAAGGCGCTCTTTTCGCGGTCACGCTCATCAACAGATATTTGCCAATAGCCGCTGCGTAGATCGATGGAAGAAAAGTAACGAGCATTGCGAATGCGGTTCAGCGAGTCGTCTATTCGTGGTAAAGGATACACGTCTTTCTTCGTGATCTTATTCAACTTTCGGTAGTCGACGCAAAATCGCAGAGTACCATCTTTTTTCTTTACTAACACAACAGGGGACGCCCAGGGGCTGGTCGATGATTGGATGACATCGTCCTTGAGCATCTGCTGGACCTGTTGGCGTATAACACCTTGTTCTTTTTGCGAGACTCTGTAGGCATGCTGTCGAATGGGTCTCTCGGTAGGCTCGGTGATGATACGATGCTTGGCAAGCGGTGTTTGGTTAACGTTCGAAGTCGTAGCGAAGCAGTCCCGAAATGAGCCGAGTAACTTCAAAAGACGTTCCCGTTGTGCAGACGGTAGACACTGGTTTACGTCGAGAGTGCTTGCAAATGTCATGGCGGAATCGTCGCACGACGAAAGAGCAGATAATGTTGAGGGACCAGGGACGTTGGCAATATCCTCAAGGTATGCAATCGCAGTATGTTTGGTAAGATGGCGATACTCCTCGCTGAAATTCGTGACGAATAGGCAAGCCTGCTTTCTACTGGGCTGAACAATACCTCGGGCAACGCAGATTTATTGTGCAAAAAGTAGGGACAAATTTCCTTCTGCAATTACAGCATCGGGGACGTCTTGGTCACATTCAACGTTGATAAAAGGCTGCTGCGGGGAGGCAGAGTAACAGATTCGGAGGATACACGTAGGGCAGCCTTCGATGAGCGGGCGTTTTCCGGTTCAGGATGAAACGGGTCCTCGAACGACACCTCCAAGTCTCTTAGGTCAATAATTGTGCCGTGTTCGCGAAGAAAGTCCAGCCCCAGAATGAGTGGACGGGAGCACACAGGTAATACGAGGAAAGACCCTGTGAACGTCGAAGCACGGACTCGAACACGGGCTGCGCACATTCCAGTCGGCGTGACGAGGTGGCTCCCTGCCGTGCGCAACGGCGGTCCTTGCCAAGGGGTAGTTATCTTCCTCAGTTGGGATGCTAGGGTGCTGCTCATAACCGAATAAGCAGCGCCGGTGTCGACGAGGGCAGTGACGACGTGATTATCGACGTGTATGGTGATGTCGGCGGAAACAGTCTGATGACTTTCGGAAACGACTGGAAAGTCAGAACGGTCTTCGTCGGGTCTTTGCGTCGAAGGAGGCTCTTTGACAGTTCGTTGGGACGCGGCTTCACCCCCAGGAGCCGCGGTTTCTAGTTTCCCCTGTGGGGACTCGGTGACCGGCCTCTGAAAGGAGCAAAAGATAACGAGGGAATGCTAGGTGACGTGGGGCGGCGAGGTGATGGTGATCTTGAAATGGGGCGTTGACCAAGGCGAGGAGCTTGCTGGCTCGTAAGGTACGCTTCGATGTCACGGGGACGCTCACCGTAACGCGGGCACCGAGCATCAGGGTGAAAGCCACGGAGACCAAGTTGGCGGTACTGGCAGTTACGGTAGACGTGACCCGCTTCGCCACAGTGGTAGCAGAGTGGACGGTACGCCACACGCTGGCCTTTGTGGCGTTCTGCCGCGATCTAGACGGACGATAAGTTGGTGCACCCGGAAACCTTGAGGCGGGTGGCGGAGTCGAAGAGGTGCCCTGGAATCGATGGCTAGCCTGATCCATTCTCCCCATGGTGGGATCAGGGCCATGTGGTGCAGGAGATCGCAGAGCCGCCGCATAAGTCAGTACAGGCGCCTCAGGCCTTGTTGGCGCGAGTGGGGTGACCACCTGTCGGATCTCATTTCGGATTAAGTCTGTGAGAGCACTTACGGGTGGTTGGGGTCCCGCTGCTTGGAGTTGGCGCAGCTCGTCCCGCACGACGCTTCTTATGAAATCAGTGAGGGCATGCCTCTCGCTGTCAGCCCCGATAAAGCATGCAGCAGGGGTCACGTCGTGCCGTTTATACTGTGACGACCTATACTGGTGAGTACGCTCCATTGTGGTTGCCTCATTTATGAACTCTGCCACAGTCGTCGGTGGATTGCGCACGAGTCCGGCGAAGAGCTGCTCTTTTACCCCACGCATTAAATGCCGCACCTTCTTTTCCTCGGACATTGCAGGGTCAGCACGCTTGAAGAGTCGCAGCATGTCCTCGACAAACATCGAAACTCTCTCGTTGGGTCGTTGGTTACGAGACGAGATAGCGTGCTCTGCCCTCTCTTTCCTTTCAGTGCTGCGGTACGCATGACGAAACTGTCGGCTGAACTCATGCCACGTCGCAAAGGAACCCTCGTGATTCTCGTACCACGTTTTGGCAGAGTCTTCTAATGCAAAGTAAACTCTCCGCAGCTTGCGAGCTTCATCCCATTCGTTGATGTTGGCAACTCGATTGAAGTGGTCAAGCCAGTCGTCAACATCTTCATAAATGTCTCCATGAAATGAGCGTGGTGTTTGCGGCGCATGAAAAACATGCGGGAGAAAAGAATAGGCGTCGTTGGTTTGACTCGCCTGGTTGTTAGTTGAAGTTGCCATCTCGTCTTGAGAGAGGGGACCGTACTCGGGAGATAGTCCTCACAGGCGGCGACTGCTTCTTGCCGTGGGAGCTGTAGCTGTCTCCAAGTAGCTCGGTGTGTCGGCTGAAAATCTGCAGCCGAGGCGCATTTACCCAGCACCTCCACCAGTGCCGCGAACGTAATAACAGACAGCGACGAAACGACGTCTTGCTTGCCCGTAGACCAGGACGCAAAAGCCCTCTTCTTTCTTCACTTCCAAGGGATTCCACCTACAGTTGATGGCTCATACCCATTACCTGTGACAATATATATATATATACTCTTGATTTAGAAAATAAGAAGGTCACCTTTGTGTACAAATTGTTATATATTACAATTCGCATAAAAGTGTGTGATCATAGTGCTAAATATAAACATGGTTCATCCCATATAAGGGAGCACTTCCACATGTAAGGATCCACTTGATATGTTATATATGATGTGGTCGTGCCTTTTAAGGCCAGATTTGGCTCCTTACATGAGCCAATCGCGTCATATATGGCAGCATATATCCCCATACATGAACTGATCCCGACAGATATACATCCGGATATGGTAAATAAAAGCTACATATGTGACATATATGCTTATATGTGGCCACATATGCTGACATATATGTTTATATGTGGCCACATATAACCTATATAAGTGCCATATATGGCATTTCTGTAAGGGATATTGGCGCCTTGAGTGTGGCACGTACTCATGTGGCTACATGACACGAATCTCATGATTATCATGTTTGCACCAGTAACATACCTTCTTCATCCATTCACGTCCCATATTACCAAATTTGATGTATGTGAAGTTAGCGAAACGGCCCCGAGCGCATGATGAGTGCGGAATGTAGTCATGTTAGATGACACGCATCTCATAATTATCATGTTTGCACCAGTCACATACAATCATCATGAATTCACTTCCCGTAACACATAATTTGGTATATGTGAAGCTAGCGAAACGGCCGAAAGTGCATCATGAGCTTGGCATGTAGTCATGACTCATGACTTACAAGACATGCTTGTCATGATTTTCACGTTAGGAACTGTTACTCTTGTTCACCATGCAGTCATGTCATACCTTGGCATTTTTGCAACATGTCATGTGAACGAAAGATTATCATGTTTGCACCAGTCACATACCTTCGTGTTAAATTCATGCCCCATAACACGAAATTTGGTATATGTGAAGCTAGCGAAACGAGTGCGGGCGTGGCTTTCCCGTAGAACATTTGAACCCAAGATTGCGTACCTTAGCGTAACTCTGCTACCTAAAGGTAGCATATACAGTAACTCTACAAATGTTGTTTAGACGGCGCCATCCATTATACTGTACGGGAGGTCCTGCTGGTTACGCCTGATGTGAGGGACTGTTATACTAAGAGGACCTTCACCCCTCAAAAGAGCGTGCATTGGCTTTGTAGCCTTGGCTATGCTGCCACACGAAGTCGTCGCCAGGTCTAGACATAGGGTTCTGAAGCACTCTCCTAGGAAGTCTCGCTTGGAGTCCAGCTAGTCGTAGCCTTTTTTCGGAGCATTTTTGTCACATATTGGAGGTGACCTTAAAGATAGATTATTTAGCACAGTCTCGGCTTTTTGCTCTCTGAAGTTTCTGTTGAGCATTTAGCTCAAATCTTTTTGCTTGGTCTAAATTTGATACGGCACAGCTTGGAAGGTGATACACACTCTGCCGATAAAGTACCATCTATTCTTGAGTGTTTCGTGGGAATCCATGACGACGTGCGGAATGTCTATAACACGAGTGACTGTGATAAAGATGTGATATATTTGCCACAGGTGTTAACGAGTGTAAAACAGATATAATGTATGATTGTTGGACTATTTTAACCTGTAGTTCAGAAAGCAACAAAAAAAATATTGGTATGGCTCAGTTAGCTAACTGGGTAACCACGCATAGGACCCGGCTTCTAACTTTATTCAACAGCTCCTTTTTCTCATTTCGTTCTTTTTTCCTTTTTTCGAGTGATAGTGGTTACTGGCACCCACAGCAGTTGGACTATACTAACCTCTAGTCAAGAAAGCAATAAAGAAAAAATTGGCAGAAACCATATACAATGGGACTCAATGATACGCGAAGCGCTTATGAGAAAGTTTGATATGTCACTTCAAAATCAGCACCACGTTACGAGGTGAGATAAATGATGCCGCACATAACTTCCGCGTCATGACTAACATGTTTTGATGTGTCGTCTAGCTTTGTCATTTATTCACGTCATGTGGTACTAAATTTAGTTGATGAGGAACTAGGATTATCATTTTGGACTAGTCATATATTCCGTCATGCATTCACGTAAAAACACCAAATTTGGTATATGTGGAGCTAGCAAAAAGGCCGCGAGCGCATAATGAAGGGACCAATATACTCCAATGTAGCTTTGACGCACGCGCTAGGTACAGCGACGCTACGTTAGCAAAACGCGAGCACTCTATTATCTGACGCCAGGCGAGACCAGCGCGACCGGCGTCCATCGCCGCGGCTCGACGGCAACCGGCGCGAAATGCTGCATGCCGCATTTTGTGCCGAGGCATTACTCATACAACAACGCGTGTCTCCCGTTTCCTGACAGAGGGGCACCGGACGCGCTGAAACGCACATGCTGGGTGGATGGATGGATGAATGGATTGATATGGTTGGACCCTTCAGATCGGATGGCGGCTAACGCCACCTAGTCGTAATATTTAGTTAACGGAAAACTAGGTATATCTTTTTTCCCTTTAAATAGTGAAGTTGAGGACAGGTACTTTGCAGTAAAGGGTTTAATTTTCACTCATGCCTTGATTTCAGCCACCGCTCAGATAACCTCCTTTTAGTTAATTCTACCCACTTAATGTCTATTTTGCCGTCCCTGTCACTAAACCTCAGTGTTTTGAAAAACTCTGTGCCATCATCCTCTACTATAGGGTGAAGCCCTTTACAGAACAATATCAAGTGTTCGGCAAATTCAATCCTCCTCTCCACACGTACTGAATACCGTGTCTACATCTTCGTATTTGGCCCGATATGTCTTGGTTCGCAATACTCCCGTCCTCACCTCAAACAGTACAGCCCTCTCCCGAGTATAATCATGTCCTTTTCTTAAAACTTTCCTGCTTAAAAGTTTGATAGATCTCTGGTGCGGACTTACTAATCATGTCCATTCTCCACATTTCGGTCTCAGCTTCCTTCTGAACCTTCTTCTTAACAGATAATGTTTTTGGCCCCCCGCTGTTTTCTAAGTACTTACCCGTCAATTTTATGGTTCCCTTCCTCCATTTTATATCAACATTCTTCATGTACAAGCAGCTGAAAACTTTCCTAGCCCAACGCTCCTCCCCCAATTATCTCAATCGCTTCTCAAATTTTATCTTGCTGCTAACTTTCCTGCCCTCAAGTGATGTCCATCCCTTATCACCTTCTACCCCCTGATTTGGTGTATTCCCGTGAGCTCCTAAGGCAAATCTACCTCTTCCTCGTTGCTTAATTTTAATCTTGCTTGAACTTCTGATCTCATGCACAAGGCCGCATTGTAACGTCCGACCAGGGTCCATGACCCCTTTCCATGTTCCTCTCACAACATCGTACCTACTGTAGTTCCACAGTGCTCTGTTTTTCATCACCGCCGCATTCCGGGTACTTTTAGTCGTCACGTACATTTCGTGTTCCCTTAGGTACTCGGCTCTTTGCTTATCTATACGCCCAAATATTTGTATTTATCTGTTTTCTCTAGCGTTAACTCCTGTATTCTAAGCTCGCCACCTTCATTTTATCATTAAAATCTTGACTGCTGATTTTTCCCTACAGAGTATGAATGTAACATATCACCCTCATTACCGCAGATGTTCATCAATATCTGCAAATCTTCCTTGTTGTCAACCATTAACACTATTTTATCTGCGTACAACAATGCGAGCAGTGCCTGTTCAATGAGTTTTCCTTGTTGGACGAAAGAGAGGTTGAAACCCAGTCCACTTCTCTCTAATTTGGCTCTATTCCTTGTAGATACATCATGAATAACAAAGGTGACAAAGTACACTTCTGTCTAAGCCCCCGTCTTACCTCTGCAGCTTGGATACCTTTTTTTTCACTTTATAATTGCCTTGTCACTCTATAGATATCCGTTAAAAGATTAGTCACTTCATTTACCCACACCTAGTATGTTCAGTATTCTCAACGAGTCCTCTTGAACCGCGCCATCGTACGCTGCTTGATATCTAAAAATGCTAGCCACAGGGGACTGTGTTCTTTTCTGTTGTTTCGATGCACTGCGTCAGTGAGAACAGATTGTCTTTCCAACCTCCTGTGTTTCCGAAACTATGCTGCAGTTCCCGCAGCCCACCCTTAGTCTCTATTCATAGCCTGTCGTCTTTACTTTACAAACTGCATCGCCAGCCTGCAGACCACTGATGTCACTGTTATAGGACGCTAGGTTGTTTATGTCAGCTTTGTCCCCCTTCTTTTTATAGATCATGCTCACCCTTCTAAGTTTCCATTCATCGGCTACTGCAGCATGAATAATATTTTTCTCACTGCCTCTCTCAAAGTCTACTTAGACGTCAGACCCAATGTCTTTGGTCAGCATTAATTGGAAATGCCATCTGGGCATGTTGAAGTACTACTAGGAACTCTCTTCTCAGTCCTTTCTCACTCTCGTTGTGAAAATGCAGCCAATCCACCACTTCTCGTTGCTTAATTTTAATCTTGCTTGAACTTCTGATCTCATGCACAAGCCGCATTGTAACGTCCGACCAGGGTCCATGACCCCTTTCCATGTTCCTCTCACAACATCGTACCTACTGTAGTTCCACAGTGCTCTGTTTTTCATCACCGCCGCATTCCGGGTACTTTTAGTCGTCACGTACATTTCGTGTTCCCTTAGGTACTCGGCTCTTTGCTTATCTATACGCCCAAATATTTGTATTTATCTGTTTTCTCTAGCGTTAACTCCTGTATTCTAAGCTCGCCACCTTCATTTTATCATTAAAATCTTGACTGCTGATTTTTCCCTACAGAGTATGAAATGTAACATATCACCCTCATTACCGCAGATGTTCATCAATATCTGCAAATCTTCCTTGTTGTCAACCATTAACACTATTTTATCTGCGTACAACAATGCGAGCAGTGCTGTTCAATGAGTTTTCCTTGTTGGACGAAAGAGAGGTTGAAACCCAGTCCACTTCTCTCTAATTTGGCCTCTATTTCCTTGTAGATACATCATGATAACAAAGGTGACCAAAGTACACTTCTGTCTAAGCCCCCCGTCTTACCTCTGCAGGCTTGGATACCTTTTTTTCACTTTAATAATTGCCTTGTCACTCTATAGATATCCTTAAAAGATTTAGTCACTTCATTCCCACACCTAGTATGTTCAGTATTCTCAACGAGTCCTCTGAACCGCGCCATCGTACTGCTGCTTGATAGCTAAAAATGCTAGCCACAGGGGCCTGTGTTCTTTTTCTGTTGTTTCGATGCACTGCGTCAGTGAGAACAGATTGTCTTCCAACCTCCTGTGTTTCCGAAACCTATGCTGCAGTTCCCGCAGCCCACCCTTAGTCTCTATGCATGCCTGTCGTCTTTACTTTACAAACTGCATCGCCAGCCTGCAGACCACTGATGTCACTGTTATAGACGCTAGTTTGTTTATGTCAGCTTTGTCCCCCTTCTTTTTAGTAGATCATGCTCACCCTTCTAGTTTCCATTCATCGGCTACTGCAGCATTGAATAATATTTTTCTCACTGCCTCTCTCAAAGTCTACTTAGACGTCCAGACCCAATGTCTTTTGTCAGCATAATTGGAATGCCATCTGGGCATGTTGAAGTACTACTTAGGAACTCTCTTCTCAGTCCTTTCTCACTCTCGTTGTGAAATGCAGCCAATCCACCACTTTATGATTTTTTGTTGAAACTATTCTGCTAACCTTTGTTCCTATATATTCAATAGCTTGTTCCTTCTCGCCTAGCACATTCAGCTGTATGTATCAACTTCGCACCACGCTCGTCTCATTTCTTAAGCAGTTTAGATGGTTCCAAAATTTCGTAGCTGCTTTACTATCCTTTTTATGTACTTCTGCCAGCCACTGAGCCCCTTTCTTCTAATCTTTATAGTTATCAGAAGGAATGCTTCTCTTCTACAGCTAAGAAGGATGTCCCATTTTCCTCTCAACATAATCTGACTGTTACCCCGCTGCTTAGCATGTCTGTGTTCCCTAGAGGCTTCCTGACGTTTTCCTATGGCTCTCTTAACTTCCTTGTCCTACCAACTCTTGGGTTTGTGTCCTCTTTTCCGGAGTGACTTGTCACGTGCCTTAGCGAGCTCTAGCTCAAACAATCTAATAAGATTTGTGTATGTCCACACCGTTTATTATCCTCAGAGATTACTTTGTCGATTGTTTCTTAGCAATTTCCATTTGCATTTCTGAATAAACATTTCCTGTAGTTGCTCATCTTGTCTCTTTGCAACTTTCATTGCTCTTCCAAAAACTTACGTTTGTGATCACTACCCATACTTCTGGAGCCACCTTCACTATGTGCATTGCCCTCATCCTATCATACGTCCTATGCGACAACAATGCGCAATCTATCGCCGACTGCAGCCTTCTCACCTCCCACGTAATTGCCCATCCCACTTCTCATACAGTTGAAAATATTCTATCATGCCTTCCACACATATCCATGATCATTTTGCCTGTTGGGTTGGTATACCTATTTATATCTTCTATGTGCGCGTTCATATCTTCTAGCATATTATATCGCACTCTCTTTCATTTCCCCAATGTCCTTTGGCATATTCTCCACCATGCTTCGCCGTTCCAACCACGCCCAGGAGGAAAACTAACAGCCGCAGTTCCTGAGGCAAGAGCTGCGCCACCGACGAAATTTCCAAGGCCTCATCTTTCGCCCCCTAACGAGATTGCCGTGTTTGTGGACGGTTTCGTCACAACTGCTCTTGTCGACACAGGTGCCGCTACTTGTATGATCAGTGAAGTGTTATGCCGCAGACTGAACAAAGTGACGACTCCACTGTTGAAATTTTTTTTGCGCACAGCGAGTTCGCAACACGTCCAACCTTCGGCACATGCACTGCTCGTGTTCTGATTCAAGGAGTGCTTTACATCGTTGAATTTGTCGTCCTTCCGCATGCGTCTCATGAAATCATCCTGAGATGGAACTTTCTTTCCGCTAATCATGCGGTTGTTGACTGCGCTCGTGCTCAACTCGTTTTGTTTCCATTCAGCACGACATTCATAGATCTCCCTCGCTCACCCAAAAAGGTGATCGTCGCCGCTGACGTCGTCATTTCCGCTTTTTCGGTCGCCGCGGTATCTCTTTTGTGCAACTCCGTTTCCGATTCAACTGCCCTATTTATGCCATCACAAGAATGCGCTCGTCGCCGGAACCTTGTCGTCCCGTTTGCCGTCATAACACTTGCCGATGGCTCCAGTGCCGCGTACGTGTGCAATCCGTTCCTTTGTCCCGCAACCTTATTGCATGGCGAATGCATTGGGAGTCTTGACACTTATGATGACATCTTTCCTTTCGATGCCCAATCTGATACGACACCGATGTCCGTGGATGCTGTCACAACTGGCACCGCGCCCTCACTACCTGACGAAGACGTTCTGTTGCGCAGCGTAGACACCGGCCTTACGCAAGACCAGCGCAATCAGCTCATTCAACTACTTGACCGTTTCCACGCCTCCTTCCACCACGGACAACCTCCTTGGGACGCACGTCAGTTGTCGCTCACCATATCGACACCGGTCATCATACTCCACTTCGTCAGCGCCCTTACCGCGTCTCGCAGGCTGAGCATGACGTCATCACTCAACACGTCGACGAGATGCCGCAACGTGGTGTTATTCAGCACTCACACAGTCCTTGGGCTTCGCCAGTGGTCCTCGTGCGAAAAAAGGATGGCTCCATCAGGCTTTGCGTGGATTATCGTCGACTAAACAACATCACACGCAAGGATGTTTATCCCCTGCCACGCATTGATGACGCCTTGGATTGCCTTCAAGGTGCGGAGTTTTTCTCTTCTCTGGATCTGCGCTCTGGATATTGGCAAGTGTCAATCGCTGAACCAGACCGTCCAAAAACGGCGTTTGTGACCCCTGACGGCTTATATGAATTTAATGTATTGCCCTTCGGTCTTTGCAATGCGCCTGCGACTTTTGAAAGAATGATGGAAAGTGTCCTCAGGGGGCTTAAATGGCACATCTGTTTTTGCTATTTAGACGACATAGTTGTATTCTCGGCGAATTTCGAAACTCATCTTTCGCGTCTGGAACAAGTTCTCCAGTGCCTTACGGCAGCCGGGTTGCAACTAAACTTCAAGAAATGTCGTTTTGGCGCCCGCAAACTCCCAATTCTCGGCCACGTCGTTTCAAAAGAAGGAATATCGCCAGACCCTGCCAAACTGCGTGCCGTTGCTGAGTACCCCAAGCCTACTACCCTAAAGGAGCTTCGTAGTTTCGTAGGCTTGTGTTCCTATTTTCGGCGTTTCATTCGCAATTTTGCCTCTATAATTGCCCCTCTGACTCAGCTTCTCTCCCGTAGTGCGGACCTCTCTGGCTGGAATTCCCACTGCGATGAGGCATTCACGGCGCTACGCCGGCTACTCACGTCTCCGCCAGTTCTCCGCCACTTCGATCCCAATGCACCCACTGAAATTCACACGGATGCAAGCGGTGTCGGCCTCGGTGCCATTCTCGCTCAACGCAAGGATGGCTGCGATGAGTACGTTGTCGCCTATGCCAGCCATACACTAACGAAGGCAGAGTCTAACTATTCCGTCACGGAAAAGGAGTGCTTGGCTATCATTTGGGCTATAGGAAAATTTCACACCTACCTTTTACGGACGCCAGTTTGATGTCACAGATCACCATGCCTTATGCTGGTTAGCATCCATGAAAGATCCTACTGGCCGCCTCGCTCGTTGGGCTTTACGCCTTCAGGAATACGATATCCGTGTTGTTTATCACTCAGGACGCAGACATTCAGACGCCGATGCACTATCCCGTTCTCTACTGCCTCCTGACCTTGCCTGCTTATCAACTGCCATTTGCGATTCGTCATCGTTGAGCATCACTGACATGCCATCCGAACAGCGCAAGGATCCCTGGATCAATTCTTTGCTCGACGTCCTCTCTCACAGTTCGTCAGAAACGACTTCACGCTCCCTCTCTCGTCAAGCAAGACACTTTGCTGTCCGTGAAGGCTTGTTGTATCGCCGCAATTACGTGACGGACGGCCGTAGGTGGCTTCTTGTCATCCCTCGTCATTTGCGTTCGGATATCTGCGCTGCCTTTCACGATGACCCCCAGTGTGGCCACGCTGGAGTATTTAAGACTTACTCTCGCCTTCGTCTAAGATACTACTGGCGCGGCATGTATCGGCACGTTCGCCAGTACGTTCGGTCATGCACAACGTGTCAACGACGCAAGACGCCTTCGCACAGCACTGCTGGCCCTTTGCAACCCTTAACCTGCCCAGCGAGACCATTCGACCGCGTCGGAATTGATATTTATGGTCCTCTACCCAACTCTCTTCGAGGCAACCGGTGGATTATCGTCGCCGTGGATCATTTGACACGCTACGCTGAAACATCTGCGCTGCCTGCTACCACTGCTAAAGACGTTGCGTCCTTTCTTCTTCACCATCTATTCTTGAGTGTTTCGTGGGAATCCATGACGACGTGCGGAATGTCTATAACACGAGTGACTGTGATAAGATGTGAATATTTGCCAAGGTGTTAACGATGTGTAAAACAGATATAATGTATGATTGTTGGACTATTTTAACCTGTAGTCAGAAAGCAACAAAAAAAATATTGGTATGGCTCAGTTAGCTAACTGGGTAACCACGCATAGGACCCGGCTTCTAACTTTATTCAACAGCTCCTTTTTCTCATTTCGGTCTTTTTTCCTTTTTTCGAGTGATAGTGGTTACTGGCACCCACAGCAGTTGGACTATACTAACCTCTAGTCAAGAAAGCAATAAAGAAAAAATTGGCAGAAACCATATACAATGGGACCTCAATGATACGCGAAGCGCTTATGAGAAAGTTTGATATGTCACTTCAAAATCAGCACCACGTACGAGGTGAGATAAATGATGCCGCACATAACTTCCGCGTCATGACTAACATGTTTTGATGTGTCGTCTAGCTTTGTCATTTATTCCACGTCATGTGGTACTAATTTAGTTGATGAGGAACTAGGATTATCATTTTGGACTAGTCATATATTCCGTCATGCATTCACGTAAAAACACCAAATTTGGTATATGTGGAGCTAGCAAAAAGGCCGCGAGCGCATAATGAAGGGACCAATATACTCCAATGTAGCTTTGACGCACGCGCTAGGTACAGCGACGATCGTTAGCAAAACGCGAGCACTCTATTATCTGACGCCAGGCGAGACCAGCGCGACCGGCGTCCATCGCCGCGGCTCGACGGCAACCGGCGCGAAATGCTGCATGCCGCATTTTGTGCCGAGGCATTACTCATACAACAACGCGTGTCTCCCGTTTCCTGACAGAGGGGCACCGGACGCGCTGAAACGCACATGCTGGGTGGATGGATGGATGAATGGATTGATATGGTTGGACCCTTCAGATCGGATGGCGGCTAACGCCACTAGTCGTAATATTTAGTTAACGGAAAACTAGGTATATCTTTTTTCCCTTTAAATAGTGAAGTTGAGGACAGGTACTTTGCAGTAAAGGGTTTAATTTTCACTCATGCTTGATTTCAGCCACGCCTCAGATAACCTCCTTTTAGTTAATTCTACCCACTTAATGTCTATTTTGCGTCCCTGTCACTAAACCTCAGTGTTTTGAAAAACTCTGTGCCATCATCCTCTACTATAGGGTGAAGCCCTTTACAGAACAATATCAAGTGTCGGCAAATTCAATCCTCCTCTCCACACGTACTGAATACCGTGTCTACATCTTCGTATTTGGCCCGATATGTCTTGGTTCGCAATACTCCCGTCCTCACCTCAAACAGTACAGCCCTCTCCCGAGTATAATCATGTCCTTTTCTTAAAACTTTCCTGCTTAAAAGTTTTGATAGATCTCTGGTGCGGACTTACTAATCATGTCCATTCTCCACATTTCGGTCTCAGCTTCCTTCTGAACCTTCTTCTTAACAGATAATGTTTTTGGCCCCCCGCTGTTTCTAAGTACTTACCCGTCAATTTTATGGTTCCCTTCCTCCATTTTATATCAACATTCTTCATGTACAAGCAGCTGAAAACTTTCCTAGCCCAACGCTCCTCCCCCAATTATCTCAATCGCTTCTCAAATTTTATCTTGCTGCTAACTTTCCTGCCCTCAAGTGATGTCCATCCCTTATCACCTTCTACCCCCTGATTTGGTGTATTCCGTGAGCTCCTAAGGCAAATCTACCTCTCCTCGTTGCTTAATTTTAATCTTGCTTGAACTTCTGATCTCATGCACAAGGCCGCATTGTAACGTCCGACCAGGGTCCATGACCCCTTTCCATGTTCCTCTCACAACATCGTACCTACTGTAGTTCCACAGTGCTCTGTTTTTCATCACCGCCGCATTCCGGGTACTTTTAGTCGTCACGTACATTTCGTGTTCCCTTAGGTACTCGGCTCTTTGCTTATCTATACGCCCAAATATTGTATTTATCTGTTTTCTCTAGCGTTAACTCCTGTATTCTAAGCTCGCCACCTTCATTTTATCATTAAAATCTTGACTGCTGATTTTTCCCTACAGAGTATGAAATGTAACATATCACCCTCATTACCGCAGATGTTCATCAATATCTGCAAATCTTCCTTGTTGTCAACCATTAACACTATTTTATCTGCGTACAACAATGCGAGCAGTGCCTGTTCAATGAGTTTTCCTTGTTGGACGAAAGAGAGGTTGAAACCCAGTCCACTTCTCTCTAATTTGGCCTCTATTCCTTGTAGATACATCATGAATAACAAAGGTGACAAAGTACACTTCTGTCTAAGCCCCCCGTCTTACCTCTGCAGGCTTGGATACCTTTTTTTCACTTTATAATTGCCTTGTCACTCTATAGATATCCGTTAAAAGATTAGTCACTTCATTTCCCACACCTAGTATGTTCAGTATTCTCAACGAGTCCTCTTGAACCGCGCCATCGTACGCTGCTTGATATCTAAAAATGCTAGCCACAGGGGCCTGTGTTCTTTTTCTGTTGTTTCGATGCACTGCGTCAGTGAGAACAGATTGTCTTCCAACCTCCTGTGTTTCCGAAACCTATGCTGCAGTTCCCGCAGCCCACCCTTAGTCTCTATTCATGCCTGTCGTCTTTACTTTACAAACTGCATCGCCAGCCTGCAGACCACTGATGTCACTGTTATAGGACGCTAGTTGTTTATGTCAGCTTTGTCCCCCTTCTTTTTATAGATCATGCTCACCCTTCTAAGTTTCCATTCATCGGCTACTGCAGCATTGAATAATATTTTTCTCACTGCCTCTCTCAAAGTCTACTTAGACGTCAGACCCAATGTCTTTGTCAGCATAATTGGAATGCCATCTGGGCATGTTGAAGTACTACTAGGAACTCTCTTCTCAGTCCTTTCTCACTCTCGTTGTGAAAATGCAGCCAATCCACCACTTTATGAATTTTTTTGTTGAAACTATTCTGCTACCTTTGTTCCTATATATTCAATAGCTTTGTTCCTTCTCGCCTAGCACATTCAGCTGTATTTATCAACTTCGCACCACGCTCGTCTCATTTCTTAAGCAGTTTAGATGGTTCCAAAATTTCGTAGCTGCTTTACTATCCTTTTTATGTACTTCTGCCAGCCACTGAGCCCCCTTTCTTCTAATCTTTATATTTATCAGAAGGAATGCTTCTCTTCTACAGCTAAGAAGGATGTCCCATTTTCTCTCAACATAATCTGACTGTTACCCCGCTGCTTAGCATGTCTGTGTTCCCTAGAGGCTTCCTGACGTTTTCCTATGGCTCTCTTAACTTCCTTGTCCTACCAACTCTTGGGTTTGTGTCCTCTTTTCCGGAGTGACTTGTCACGTGCCTTAGCGAGCTCTAGCTCAAACAATCTAATAAGATTTGTGTATGTCCACACCGTTTTATTATCCTCAGAGATTACTTTGTCGATTTGTTTCTTAGCAATTTCCATTTGCATTTCTGAATAAACATTTCCTGTAGTTGCTCATCTTGTCTCTTTGCAACTTTCATTGCTCTTCCAAAACTTACGTTTGTGATCACTACCCATACTTCTGGAGCCACCTTCATCTATGTGCATTGCCCTCATCCTATCATACGTCCTATGCGACAACAATGCGCAATCTATCGCCGACTGCAGCCTTCTCACCTCCCACGTAATTTGCCCATCCCACTTCTCAATACAGTTGAAAATATTCTTATCATGCCTTCCACACATATCCATGATCATTTTGCCTGTTGGGTTGGTATACCTATTTATATCTTCTATGTGCGCGTTCATATCTTCTAGCATATTATATCGCACTCTCTTTCATTTCCCCAATGTCCTTTGGCATATTCTCCACCTTTGCCTGGTTCTTTCTGGCCTTTGCTCTCGTCCACAAGTACACCAAACCAAGGAGTGTCATTTACCCTGCCACTTTTCCTTTTTGCCATAAATGTTCCTTGCACTCCTGCTTAGCCCTTCGCCAGTCTGTACTTTTATGAAAAATGCCCCAATACCACACCCTTTCTTCTGCCTTCAGTTCTATTATAAAATTCCCACGCGTAGTCTGGACTGTAGGAGGTTGTTCCAAGTCCCTAAGATGTGTTTATACAAACCGTATACCATTGGCTTGTGCTCCCTTAACTGTTATTTTATCTTTTCCCACTTCAGCCTGTTCCTGCCTCCCCGCATGTTAATATACCCCACGTCTGAATTGGCTCGGCCCTCGTGGCTACGGCTATTTCTACTCAGACCCCACCTGTCTTAGATACTGGAGCCACTTTGAAATCGTATCTGTCCGTGCCACCTGTCAAAAAGTTTTCCTGGTTGTTTTTCTCGTTGCTAGCTACCCTGCACCCCAAGGGGACCGCGCACCTCCTAAAAACGTTACTGCGCGCCATGCAAGTCGCCAACCCACTTCATGACCTAGCCCACTTCATGACCCACTTCATGGTCATAACCCACTTCATGACCTAATCAAAGTAAATTCAGTCTCGTTAGAAACCACCCCACCTATGCAACTCTCTCTCTCTATTTCCACCACTGCAAAGCCTTTCTATTGACTCATCCATCATATCTCTTCGTTTGCGTTTATAACCGCTATTTGCAAGATGCCGTCACGCAAAGGTACCTCCGATATCGTGAATGTTACTACCTGCACCTGAGGAGAAGTGGCGCGCATGTCATCGACCCCTTTCGCCAGTGTGGTCGCTAGTCCAGCTGTATCTTCATTTAGGACATCGTTTAAATCGTCCGAAATTATCACGAGGTTTCGTCCATCAGCTTGCCTAATGACTGCTTCCAGCTTGCGTCCTGGGAATGTTCCTAATGCAACCCTCTTGTCGCCTCTTACCCTCTCTTTGATTGCTTCTGCGCATGGATATAAATTCGAGTCCCCGGCGATTATCACGTGCTCTGACTTTTCAGCTGGAGAATCCTGCACCTAGGGGTTACTTGCACATGTGACGCCGGCTGCTTTGTCCCCTGCCAGCCCCAACACTACTTAGCTGAAGCTGTGTCTTGCAACTATTGAACCAGCTGAACCTGTTTTTTTCATACTTGCTTGCTCTTTGTTCTCCGCCGTCCTGGTTGCCGGTGCCCTACTGTTCCCTCGGTCGGCCGCTCCTTAGTTCACCTTCGCTAGTGCCTACTCAGCGGACTCCAGCCTATCTCCCATAGCCTCCTTTTCTCTTGCCCTGTCACCAAGCAGTCTCCAGCTCGATAATTCTCATCAGCAGTTCACTCTGGGCAGCAATCAATTTCCCCAATTTTTACTTTACCTCACATTGCCTACACTTGGCGGCAGCCTCCTCTCCCTTCGCTTCAGCTCGTTGCTCCATTCTCAAACCCACTGCGCATCCTGAACTTTTTACAGCATTTTTAACCTTGTCTTTCTCACTTCAATCGTTCTTATGAATTGTCCCACTTGATAATTACAAAACACGGCGTACGACGAACGCTGCCTTACGAAAAAGACAAAGTGTAAGCTCTAATACAAAAATTTGCGTGTTCACTGTACGTGAATCTCCTTCACCTGGTGACAAGAAAAAAACACAAAAACAAACAGACACACAAACTACTAAATACCTCGTCACTGATTCCCGAAAAAGCCGCACAATGTAACAGGTGCTACAAACGTTTTAACTGCTGCCTCAATAATTATAAAGGCAAGCTCGAAACATGCAAGACCACTTATATGCGCAGTGAATTGGGAGCGCTCAAAAAACACGTTCTTCACCGTGCCAGTCTAAACTGCGTCAAATCAATGCAGCGCGGCTGGCTAGTATATGGCAGAACCAGTGTCTGGGTTTGCAACGCCGGCGTGGCGCAACGAAATAAACGCCGGCGAGCACGCGCACCGCGTCACATCGAAACGTATTGCCGCATTGACTGTAGCATGTATTCATGCATGCTCTCACATGACACGCATCTCATGATTATGATTGTGATGTTATTGGGGCAGGACCGCTCCAGAAAGAATCAGACAGCACGCCAGTGCACAAACACACGTCCAACTTCTATTGTACCCTTCATACATGGACAATCCACACATTACGAAGATCCTAACAAAAACACGCGGATAAACTAAATGAATAAGTAGAACGTTCGGCCTACAGTTCAGGTCGTCGGTGTAGTAGCCTGGGCCGTCGTTGATGCCCCGTCGGCACCATTCAGTGGCGAAGTCGACGTTGTGCGGCGTCGTCACCTGCAGTGACGAGGTCGGGAGACGCAGGGTCGCCGCGTCGAACTCCAGTGGCTCAGCGCCACTGTCGACGAACTGGAGCCGACGACACACGTGTTCCGGCGGCAGGGAGTTGTGCCCTTGAGCACCTGCAGTCCGCCTCGGAAACCCACGCCAGCCCTCCTGGAACAGCGGCGCAAGGGCAGGTCCAGGCACCCGGCGCCAGCTCTCCACGACCAGCGGGACAAGGACAGGTTCAGGAACCTGGCGCCAGCTCTCCTAGACCGGTCGTCTAGCGGAGGCTGAGCTGTCCACTCGGCTGGTACGAGTGTCGCGACGTGGCCTGGGTCGTACCTATGGGCCAGACGCCCAACGAGGTAGTCCTGCCTCGAACGACGTACCTCGCGCACTGCCGAAGGCACGGGTCACGCACCCTCGAGCCCGCGCCTCACGAGCTGTCGTCTTCCTCGTAGGCACCGCACGGCACATACACGCACACATCATATCCTCTTCGCCACCGCACGGCACACTATTGTCGTTTTTTTTTAGTTTCTGTTTCGCGTCCGCGCAGCACATATTATGACATCACCCCCTTTTCCGAGAAAGTTGTTTGCAACTATTCTACTACAAGGGCGCGGGGCGAACGAATGGTCACTGCACTGCACGGTCACTGCACGGTCCCTGCACTGCACTGCATTGCCTTAGGGGTCGCATGTACATAGTAGCAGAATGTTCACAGAAGGCTGCTTACAGTTCAGTTGGAAAACTACCGTACAAGTAGGGTTGCTATGTCGCAACTAGGAGTCAACTATTCACGACTGAGGGCTAGTAGTATTAAGAACCACGTTGCTACCTGAACGGCAGTTATGCGCGACTCAAGTAGTCGGCTCCAACATTGTCACAACCTTTGATGTAATGAACTGTGAATGAGTACTCCTGCATAAGGAGACTCCACCTCAACACTCTGTTGTTCACGTGTTTAGCGGAATTTAAATACTGTAATGGTTGGTGGTCTGACTGAATGACAAAAGGTTTGCCATAGAGGTAAATATGAAATTTTTGCACTGCCCAAACAAGTGCAAGGCATTCCCGTTCTATTGTTGAATAGTGGGTTTCTCGGGGCAATAAATTACGACTTGCGTAAGCAACTGGATGCAGCACCTGGCCCTTTCCCATCTGGAGCAATACTGCGCCCAGGCTTGTATTGGAGGCATCCGTACGAAGAACGAACTCCTTCGAGAGGTCGGGAGCAAGGAGGATGGGAGCATCACCGAGCTTCTTCTTGAGGGCCGTAAACGCTTCCTCTTGATGTGCGCCCCATGAAACAGTGTGGCTTTGTCCCTTTCTTGTAAGGTCCGTCAGCGGCTTGGTCAGTTCGGCGTAGTTAGGTATAAACTTCCTGTAATAGCCGGTCAAGCCAAGAAACGACTGTACTGCTTTCTTAGTTGTAGGTCGTTTTGCGGCAAGAATCTTGTCCAGCGTTTTGAGAAGCGGTTCAACTGTAGTCTCCCCGATTCGATGTCCCAAGAAGGATATGCTTCGCTCTCCTATCTCACATTTACTTGGTTTTATGGTGAGGTGAGCTTGGTTAATTCGTTCAAAAACTTGTCTGAGGGTGTCGATGTGCTCTTGCCAAGTATCGGTCGCAATGATGACATCGTTGAAATAATGGTGAACGTTGTCGACACCACCCAGTACTGATCTCATAAGGCGCGCGAATACTGCTGGCGCCGTTTTAATGCCAAAAGGCATGTAGAGGAAGTGATAGAGCCCAGACATGCTGGAGAAAGCAGTTTTTTCACGACTGTTTGGATCCATCGGTATTTGCCAGTATCCTTTTGTGAAATCAAATTTGGAGAAAAACTGCTTTTGTCCAACAAGTGCAAGAACTACATCGATGCGTGGTATTGGCTCGCAGTCGGGGACCAGAATCTTGTTCAATTCTCTGAAGTCTATGCACAACCTAATCGTGTTGTCCGGTTTCTTCACCACGACAATGGGAGCGTGGTACGGCGACTGAGACCGCTCAATAATACCGAGTTTAAGCATCTCTTGCACTTCCTTTTCTACTCTTTCTTGCAAGGCAAGGGGGATGGGGTACTGCGGAACATGCACAGGCTTATTGGAGGTCAGACGTAGCGAACACTCCACGAGTGCTGTTTTCCCTGGTAAGTCACAAAAATGTCCGCATACTCTTGAAAAAGTGCTTGCACATTCTGAACTTGTTCAGCAGTGAGGTGTGGTGATAGCTTGACATCCGTGCTGAACTGCGTGCGATACAAGCTCAATATGGGCATTTGTTTGACTTCGTCTTCTTCTTCGGGGAGATTTTCGTGGAGCTCTGCAACAACTGACACCTGTTGTGGTTCCGTCGCTTCGCGCTCTTCGTATTTTTTGAGCATGTTGATATGAAAAATCTTGTTTTTCCCAAACACATCGATGACGTAGTCGACATCATTTTTTCGTTTGATGACTTGGAACGGCCCTTTCCACTGCATTAACAGCTTGTTGGAGTCAGTCGGGAGCAGAATTAAAACCTTGTTGCCTGGGCATAATTTTCTAGGGCGACTTTTCCTGTCATAATAGGTTTTCTGCTTCACACGAGCCTTCTCCAGCTGTTCATGGGCTATCTTGCAAGTCTCCTCTAGGCGATTGCGCAAATCAAAGACGTAGGTGTAAGTCGTCCGCGTTTCTGCGTCTAGCCCCTCATTTGTCCACAGTTCTCTCAGCACGGTTAGCGGTCCTCGGATGTGGCGGCCGTAAATGAGCTGAAACGGAGAGAACCCGAGGCTTGTCTGTGGAACTTCCCTATATGCAAAGAGTAGCGGAGCTAGGTACCTGTCCCAAGATCGAGGTCTCTCTTGGCACATTCTCTTTAGCATTGTCTTCAGGGTGCCATTAAATTTCTCCACGAGACCGTTCGCCATCGCATGATATGGGGTTGTCTTTAGCATCTTCACGGAGAGAAGCCTGCTAACCTCGTTCATTAATTCTGAGGTAAAACTTGCCCCTTGGTCGGTGACGATTTCCTTTGGCAAGCCGATGCGGGAAAAAATCTCGATGAGTGCTTCCGCAATGTGAACTGCATCGATTGCGGGCAATGCTACAGCGTCAGGGTAGCGAGTCGCAAAATCGATAAGTGTCAGAACATATCGGTTCCCACGGTCCGATCTTGGTGAAAATGGGCCGATTAAATCAACCGCGACCCTTTCAAAAGGTGTCCGGATAAGAGGCATGTTGCCTAGTGGTGCGACTCCAACTTTTCCTTTAGGGGTAGTTCTCTGGCACTTGTCGCAAGACTTGACAAAGCGCTTTACGTCTCCGTTCAGGTCAGGCCAATAAAATTCTTCTAGGACACGATCAGTAGTTCTTTTGATGCCTTGGTGTCCCGCCATGATACTGCCATGAGCAATGTCCAGTATGCCTACCCGGAACGCTTTCGGAGTGACCAGCTGTTTAAACGTCCTGCCAGTGGCAAGGCGGTAGCGTCGATAAAGCAATCCTTTATCTTCGATGAAATCGTAACAGTGGCCCTTTCCCGATTTGAACTCTTTATTCACTTTAGCAAAGACAGCTTTGAGTGTCGGGTCATTTCGCTGTTCCTCAAAGAGGTGGGCTCTGGTAACGTCAGGTAAGAGCGTTGTTGACACGTACAAAGGCCTGATATTTTCTTGACCTTGTTGATTGGCTTTGGTTTTCGCCACGCTTGAAGAAGCAGATCTTGAGGTGACAGGTGACTTGGTCGGGTGTGCTTGCGCAGGTAACTCATCCACCTGGGTATGAGTCGCCTGCTTCCAGTCAGAATCTGGATCGTATGGTCCTCTGACGCCTGGAAGATTTCCCAGCACAAGGTCATAGAGGGGTTGATCCATACAAGCCACTTTCAGCATCCCTGTGAAGTACGGCGTGTTGACTTGTACAATAGCTTCCGGGAGATGGCTAGTTGACCTGTCTAGGAGAACGACACTGATTTTCTTGCCTGTCAGGCACACATCAGGAACGAGCTCCCGTCGGACGATTGCCGTGTTGCATCCCGTATCGCGTAAGACTCGAACCTCTCTTCCTAGCAGCAGACCTTCGACCACTGGCATCCCGTCGGCCAGGAAACGTATTGTACCCTGCACGTTCTTGTCGTCGTGGTGACTTGAGCAAGGAATCTTCCCTCCTGGACGCTTGGCTGTTTTTCTAGCACCAGCCCGGGCAGAGTCAGGTTCGCTAAATGCGCACGAAGAACTCGGTTTGTTGTTCCCATGCTGGTTTCGGCAAGTTTCTGTGACATGTCCCGTTTTACCGCACAACTTGCATTTCAGCATCTGCTTAGGTGGATTGCGGCAGTCAGGAGCCAAATGTCCGAAACGATGACACAGGATACACTTGAGTTGCGGTTTCCGCGACGCTTCGGTAGGCTTTCCACTGGACTCTTTCGCGGGGTCAGGACCTTTTCCTATATTAGTCAAATTCTGCGCCTCAAGGAAGCGATCCGTCAAATTAGCGAGTTCATCTAGTGACTTGCACTCTCGCTCTTTTAAGAAAACAACCAGCTTCGGATGGCAACAACGCAAGAATTGCTCAGAGATTACGTGATCCCTTAGACCTTCATAGGTTTGGGATACGTTTGCCATGTCTATCCAATGGTCGAAATAACTGGTAATTCTTGCTGCTAACTGTCGTCCAGTTTCACCATCTGCTGCTCGTGCTTTCCGAAACTTATCTTGGTAGCCTTGAGCCGTAAACTGAAATCTCTGCAGTAGAGCTTTCTTTACTTTTTGGTAGTCCAGCGAATCAGCGGCAGTCATTCGGCCTATCACGGTTAACGCGTCACCCGTTAGGCACATGCTAACAGCGAGACCCCATTTTTCTTGCGGCCAATCCTGTCCTGTGGCTACGCGCTCGAATCGCTGCAGATACGCGTGCAGATCATCGCGTTTCTCGTCAAATACAGGCAGTAACTTCTGCGGATTGAGGGGTGAGGAGGTGCTGGGCGCAGTCAAAGCGTCATTAGCTGCTACAGGCATATTCTGAGCTTCTTCCTGAAGCTTTAGCTTAAGCTGCAGAATTTCACGCTGCCTCTCGTCAGCTTCTTTGGCTGCCTCTCGCTCTGCAGCTCTCTCATCCCTTAGCTTAGCCTGTTGGGCCTCAATCCACTTGTTTAGCTGTGCACCCGAGAACCCTAGTTGGAGCCCTATAGCGGCGAGTTTTTCCAAGTCCATGGTGCAGTCTGAACGTGTGTCTGCCTCGAGCGAAACTGTCTTCTTTCACTGGTTTAACGAGCGGATCCTGGCAGGCTCGCCAGTTTGTGATGTTATTGGGGCAGGACCGCTCCAGAAAGAATCAGACAGCACGCCAGTGCACAAACACACGTCCAACTTCTATTGTACCCTTCATACATGGCCAATCCACACATTACGAAGATCCTAACAAAAACACGCGGCTAAACTAAATGAATAAGTAGAACGTTCGGCCTACAGTTCAGGTCGTCGGGGTAGTAGCCTGGGCCGTCGTTGATGCCCCGTCGGCACCATTCAGTGGCGAAGTCGACGTTGTGCGGCGTCGTCACCTGCAGTGACGAGGTCGGGAGACGCAGGGTCGCCGCGTCGAACTCCAGTGGCTCAGCGCCACTGTCGACGAACTGGAGCCGACGACACACGTGTTCCGGCGGCAGGGAGTTGTGCCCTTGAGCACCTGCAGTCCGCCTCGGAAACCCACGCCAGCCCTCCTGGAACAGCGGCGCAAGGGCAGGTCCAGGCACCCGGCGCCAGCTCTCCACGACCAGCGGGACAAGGACAGGTTCAGGAACCTGGCGCCAGCTCTCCTAGACCGGTCGTCTAGCGGAGGCTGAGCTGTCCACTCGGCTGGTACGAGTGTCGCGACGTGGCCTGGGTCGTACCTATGGGCCAGACGCCCAACGAGGTAGTCCTGCCTCGAACGACGTACCTCGCGCACTGCCGAAGGCACGGGTCACGCACCCTCGAGCCCGCGCCTCACGAGCTGTCGTCTTCCTCGTAGGCACCGCACGGCACATACACGCACACATCATATCCTCTTCGCCACCGCACGGCACACTATTGTCGTTTTTTTTTAGTTTCTGTTTCGCGTCCGCGCAGCACATATTATGACAATGATGTTTGCACCATTGATGATTGATTTGTGGGGCTTAACTTCCCAAAACCACCATATGATTATGAGAGACGCCGTATTGGAGGGCTCCGGAAATTTCGACCACCTGGGGTTTTTTAACGTGCACTCAAATCTTGATGTTTGCACCAGTCACATACCCTCGACATCCATTGACGTCACGTAATACTAAATTTGATGTATGTGAAGATATTGAGACGGCAACCAGCGCATCATGAGTGTGGCATGCAGTCATGTTGTTACATGATATGTCGTCATTATCATGTTTGGATGTGTCATTTACCTATGTCGTCCTTTCGCGTCGCGTAACAACTTGTTTGGTACATGTAAAACTACCGAAACGGCCGCGAGCGCATCATGAGCGTAGCTTGTAGTCACTTTGTTACGTGATACGCGTCTCGCGTTTATCATGTTTGCACCAGTACCATACATTCGTCATCCATTCCCATCCAGTAACACCAAATTTTGTATAAGTGAAGCTAGCGAAACGGCCACAGCGCATCGTGAGCGTGGCATGTAGTCATGTTGTTACAAGACACGTATCGCATGATTATCATGTTTGCACCTGTCACACACCTTCACTATGCGTACACTTACCAGAATACCTAGTCTGGTATATGTGATGTTATCGAAAAGGCCGCGAGCGCATCCTGAGCATGGCATGTGGTCATGTTGTTACAGGACACGCATGTCATGATTTTTATGTTAGGGTATGTCGCTTCTGTTGGCCAAGCAATCATGTCATACCATACCAATTTTCCTACATGCCATGTGCACGAAACTACTGCAAGAGCTGCATTACCATTAAATGTAAATAATGACATTCATGACATAGATTTCATGATTTTTATGTTTTGACTTGTCAACAATGTTCTTTCTACTTCATGTTATGCAACCATGCTTGGTATCGGTACCATTATCGAAACGGCAAGGAGAGCTAAAAATTGTAGGCGGATATATAGAGAGATAGATAGATAGATAGATAGATAGACAGATAGATAGATAGATAGATAGATAGATAGATAGATAGATAGATAGATATGCTCAAAGTCACTGAAGTTTGATAAGAAATGCTTCAAAATTAAAATACCGGTGTGGTTCACTGGTAGAATAGTGGGCTTGCACGCATAGGATCTGGGTCCAAATTTCATTAAACAGATTTTTTTTCCTCATTTCTTTCTTTTTTTCATTCTATAGCCGTCGCGGTTACTGACAGTGCAAGTGGTGGCGGCCATGGCAGCAGCAGCGCACAGCAACAGCGACAAAAATGGCTATGGTGGTCTCATAACAGCTTTCGCTGTAAAATAACCTTCTCACGTGTTCAACTTTTTCAAGATTGGTCATTTATTTAAACCTGCTGGTGTGCTGTGTGGAAGTCACTAAATAGATTTCTCTCCTTCAGCAAGCACTTAAAAAAAGGAAACGCTAGGCCATCAAAAATTCATAACTTATTTAAAATTCATATTTTCATGGAATTGAAAATAGAACATATGGCTTTTATTCTACATCTCGTATAGCGAACAATATGTTGTACTTGCAAACCAATGCAATCCGTTTTTTTCTGTCTGGAGTACCTCCATATTGCTACATGCATGTGTATTGACATTCTAGGGGGCGACGCGCGTGTGTGCCTGACGAGGAAGACGAAGAGTTGCCCCCGATTCATCGCTGGTGAACCGGGCACGCCGTTACCGCTGGTTTTGAATATATCTAATCCCCAGCCTCGTCGTTTTGGCGTCTCTTCTTTTCCGTAACATATTTGGGGGAGGTGGAACATTCCCCGTCTTCACCACAAAGCTTCGCAGTGGCCGCACCATTCAGTCTCCGGCCATGGCTACCAATGACAACAGCCTGTCAGCGTCTCCATCTGTAGCTCCAGCCACTACATACCTGACGATGCCCACCCCCCGTGATCCAGGTACATTCTCCGCACAACCTGGGCTCGATGTCGACTACTGGCTCCGTATGTACGAGCGTGTAGCCACACACACCGATGGGACCCTACCATGATGCTCGCCAACGTAATATTTTCTTTGGACGGCACCCCACGGGTCTGGTTCGACGCCCATGAGACCGAGCTCACCAGCTGGGATACCTTCAAGGAGCGACTACGCGACATCTTTGGGGACCCGTCCGGTCGCCAAATGGAAGCGCGAAAAGAACTCGCCACTCGTGTGCAGTCGTCAACAGAGTCGTATGTCTCGTACATACAGGATGTGCTCGCGTTGTGCCGAAAAGTCGACGAGCAAATGACAGAGAGTGACAAGGTGGGCCACATACTTAAGGGCATCGCGGACGACGCCTTCAATTTGCTTGTCTACAATAACGTCACGACCGTAGACATGACTATCAAGGAATGCCGTCGCTTCGAAATGGCCAAAAGCCGCCGTGTTCTGCCTCAATTTACGCGGCTACCAAACACGGCTGTTACATCCACTTGCACCGATCTCGGTGCCGCACCACCCATGCAGGACAGCGTGACACGAATAGTTCAACGGGAGCTTGAGGCGTCAAGTCCGGCACCATTTCCTCCACATCCGCTCGACCATGGTGCCGCACAAACGCCTCCTCCGGTCTCCGTTATTCAAGCCGTCGTGAGGCAGGAAATTGCAAAGCTTGGTTTTCCTGTGGCCTACTCTGTCTCCCGACCCGTCTCCAGACCAATGACAACAAATGCACCACGCCATGACTTAAAACTTTATTCTGCGAATGGAGAATCAGGCGACAAGCCGATCGGCTTCCGCTGCCACCGAGTTGGCCATATCGCCCGCTACTGCCGCAGCACTTGGACGGCCTCAAACTGGAGGCAATTTTCTTCTAATCGACCATACGAGGACTTTCGTCGGTATTCGCCCAGTCGTGTGTACCCTTCTTCCGACATCCCCAAGAGCCGCTCCACTGCTCGTTCGCCGCCACCTCTACGCCGCCGTTCCCCATCGCCCCAACCACGCCGCTATCCATCGCCGGTCAAATGTGGATCCTCTAGGACGGAAAACTAGATCATGCAGCTCCGGGAGGTAGTGCTGCATCGCTTGCGAATGATCCAAATCCTCCATTGGCGCTCCCCACTGATACGAACTTGATTGAGGTGTATGTGGACGGTATTTCTTTGACGGCGTTAGTCGATACCGGAGCTCAAGTGCCCATAATGAGTGCTCATCTGTGTCGCCTGCTCAAAAAAGTCCTCACGCCTGCAGCAACTAAAGCCCTCCGTGTCGCTGATGGTGGAACTGTGGCCATCACTGGAATGTGTACCGCTCGTGTTAGTATTGCCGGCCGCCATGTTCCCGTTTTATTTACGGTGCTTGAAAATTGCCCCCACGACCTAATCTTCGGCATGGACTTCCTATCGACGCATTATGCCCTCATCGATTGTGCCGCCGGTACTCTCTGCCTAGAACTTACTCTTCTCCCGGATTCTCACCCTGAACTCCCGAACAGCTTGTGCACCACTGACTTCTTCCGGATACCGCCTAAAGCTCTCACATTCATCGAATTGGCAACACCCTCTCCCGTGTTCGACGGTGATTATATCATGACGCCGATTACTGATGTTCTCCTGGCGCGTGATATTACTGTCCCACACTCTGTCGTAAGCATGACCTCTAACCGAACATATTTACCTGTTATCAATTTCGGTTTCATAAAACACGTGCTACCCCAAGGAATTTCGGTCGCCACACTAAGGCCCTTAATTGACGACCACATCACTCGCAGGATGCCACGTGCCTCGATGCGACCTTACGCTCCATGATCGCCCCGGACCTCAAACCTGAAAAGTCAACCGCGCTATGCCGCCTTCTGGCTTCATACCGCGACATATTCGACATCGACCACCGTCCACTCGGTCAGACTTCTCTCGTCAAGCACCGCATTAACACAGGTGATTCTCATCCCATTCATCAGCGACCATACCGGGTGTCTGCCACCGAGCGTAAAATAATTCAACAAGAAGTCACCAAGATGTTAGCCAAAGGAATTATTGAACCCTCTTCGAGACCTTGGGCGTCCCCCGTTGTGCTCGTTACAAAGAAAGATGGCACGTGGCGCTTCTGCGTGGATTACCGTCATCTGAATAGAATCACGAAAAAGGACGTTTACCCTTTACCCCGCATCGATGACGCTCTCGATTGTCTCCATGGCGCCCTATACTTTTCCACAACAGACCTACGTTCCGGCTACTGGCAGATTGCTGTCGACGCAAAAGACCAACAGGAGACTGCATTTGTAACTCCAGACGGCCTATATCAGTTCAAGGTTATGCCATTTGGGCTATGCAACGCCCCAGCCACGTTCGAGCGCATGATGGACTCTCTGTTACAAGGGTTCAAACGGTCAACATGTCTTTGTTATCTTGACGATGTCGTTGTATATTCCCCAACATTTGAGACCCACCTTCAGCGTTTGTCAGCTATTCTCGACATATTCCGCACTGCAGGCCTCCAATTGAACTCGTCGAAGTGCCGCTTCGGACGCCGGCAAATTACAGTGTTGGACCACCTTGTCGACGCCTCTGTTGTGTAGCTGGACCCCGAGAAAATTCGTGCAGTCACCAGTTTTCCTGTACCCCAGTCAGCCAAAGACGTCCGGATTTTTGTAGGACTTTGCTCCTATTTTAGAAGGTTTGTGAAAGATTTCGCAACCATCGCTCGACCCCTCACAGAGCTTCTAAAAAAGACGTCACATTTACGTGGGGTACCGACCAAGCTGCTGCTTTTTCTCACCTAATCACGCTACTGACGACTCCACCCATATTGGCTCACTTTGACCCATTCGCTCCGACGGAAGTTCGAACCGATGCTAGTGGTCACGGAATCGGAGCCGTGTTAGCCCAGCGCCAACGGTGACACGACCGAGTTGTCGCCTACACTAGCCACCTCCTCACAGCTGCTGAGCGCAACTATTCTATTACGGAGCGTGAATGTCTTGCTCTTGTTTGGGCAGTCTCAAAGTTCCGCCCATATTTATATGGCACTAATTTCTCTGTGATAACTGACCATCATGCGCTATGTTGGCTTACGTCACTGAAGGATCCTACTGGCGGGCTCGGGCGCTGGGCTCTGGGACTCCAAGAGTATACCTTTACGGTGACGTACAAGTCCGGACGCCTACATCAGGACGCAGACTGCCTGTCGCGCTACCCGGTCGCTGATTCGAGCACTATGCATGACACCGACACCCAGCCTTGCGTCTTCTCCTTTCGCAAATGACATGCATCGGTGACGAGCAGCGCTATGATGCGTCCTTGCGTGCTATCATTGAGCGCCTCGAATCACCATCTTCCAGTCAGTCCGATCGCTCATTCGTGCTCCACGATGGTGTATTATACCGCCAAAGTTTTGAGCCGGATGGACCGGCTCTGCTGCTTGTCATTCCGAAACACCTTCGCTCGGAAGTTCTACATGAACTTCATGACCTTCCGACTGCTGGTCACCTTGGTGTGTCACGCACTTACGACCAAATACGCCGACGCTTCTACTGGCCAGGGCTTGCACGCTCAGTCAGAAGATACGTTGCGGCTTGTGAGAAATGTCAGCGCCGCAAAAAGCCATCGACACTTCCCGCCGGACGCCTTCAACCACTTGATATTCCGTCAGAACCGTTCTTCCGCGTTGGCTTGGACCTACTTGGCCCTTTTCCCTTGTCTTCCTCGGGTAACAAGTGAATAGCCGTGGCCACCGACTACGCCACGCGTTATGCCATCACACGAGCTCTCCCAGCAAGCTGCGTCACAGATGTCGCCGACTTCCTCCTCAAGGACGTGATTTTGCAACACGGAGCCCCACGGCAGCTGCTTACAGACCGTGGCCGCACCTTTTTGTCGAAGGTCATAGCCGACATCTTGCAGTCCTGTAAAACGAGACACAAGCTGACTACGTCATACCACCCGCAAACCAATGGACTCACGGAGCGCCTAAATCGAACTCTTACAGACATGCTCGCTAAGTATGTTTCTACCAACTACACCGACTGGGATCTCGCGTTGCCGTACGTCACATTTGCCTACAATTCTTCGCGCCATGACACTGCCGGTTACTCTCCATTTTTTCTGCTGTTTGGCCGAGAACCAACATTGCCTCTAGACACCGTCATACCGTCCCCTTGAGTACCGACCAGTGAATATGCCATGGACGCTATCACTCGGGCTGCTCACGCACGCGAAATCACCCGTACTCGCCTTCTGACCTCTCAAGAGAAGCAACGGCGCTTGTATAACCAACGATACCGCGACGTACACTTTCCGCCCGGTTGTTTGGTACTACTCTGGTCTCCAACCCGCCAAGTTGGCTTGTCAGAAAAACTGCTTACTTGCTACACAGGCCCATACTGAGTCCTTCGTGTGGTTACGCCTGTAACATATGAAATTGGTCCTGCCACCCCGTTGCCTTCATGTGCCCAACAGGCTACTGATATTGTACATGTTGCGCGCTTGAAGCACTACAACTCTCCTAGTGACGTTGACATCTAAATGCGCCGAGACGGCGCTTGCGCCGCCGGGAGTTATGCTACATGCATGTGTATTGACATTCTAGGGGGCGACGCGCGTGTGTGCCTGACGAGGAAGACGAAGAGTTGCCCCCGCTCGATCGCTGGTGAACCGGGCACGCCATTACCGCTGGTTTTGAGTAAATCTAATCCCCAGCCTCGTCGTTACGGCGTCTCTTCTTTTCCGTAACAATATGAAAAAAATTGGCAGATCCCACGTACAGTGGGGATCGATAATATGCGAAGCACGAATAAGGAACGTTTATATGTCGGTTTAAAATCAGAACAAAGTTCAGAGGTGAAGGTAAATTATGCCGTACATAACTTTCAGGTCAGAATTATTCTGGTTGGACGTGTCATTTACCATCATCATCTCTTCACGTCACACGATACCAAATTTGGTATAAGTGGAGCTAGCGAAACGGCCGTGAGCGTGCTATGTACGTAGCACGCAGTCATGTTTTACATAACACGCATATCCTAATTATACTGTTCGGATGTGTCATTTAACTTCGTCGTCTATCAACGTCATGCAATACCAGTTTGGTATATGTGAAGTTAGAGAAACGACCAAGAGCGCATCGTTAGCATGGCATGTGGTCGTGTTGTTACATGACACGCATCTCATGATCACCATGTTTCCACCAGTCACATACCTTCGTCGTCCATTCACATTCTGTAATACCAAACTTGGAATATGTGAAGCTAGCGAAACGGCGGGGAGAACATCATGAAGGACCCAATATACTGCGATGTAACGTTGACGAGCGCACGTTGGGCGCAGCGACGCTACGTATAGGAGAGCGCGAACACTCTATAGTCTGACCCCAGACGCGACCAGCGTCTGTCGGCAAAGCCCAGCGGCAACTGGTGCAAAATGCAACATGCTGCATTTCGCACCAACCACGTTACCAAGAATGCACCACGTACGCCTATCTTCGTGACAAAGGGACGCCGGGCGTGCTTAAACGCGCGTGTGTCAAAGCAACGCAGTGCGGCGCGTGTCTGCGAGTATATACGAGGCAGATGGGCACCTGGCGTTGCATCGCCGGCATGACGCGACGAAACGAACGCGGGAGCACACGCCCACTGTGTCAAGTCTAAGTGTATGGGCGCCTTGCGTGTGGCATGTAGTCATGCTCTTATATGACACGCATCTCATAAGTATTATGTTTGCACCAGTCACAATACCTTAGTCATCCAAACACGCGAAGTAATACCTTATTTAGAATATATGAATCTAGCGAAACGGCCCCGAGCGCATCAAGAGTGCGGCATGTAGTCATGTTGTTACACGACACGCATGTCATGATTATCATGTTCGGACGTGTCATTTACATATGTCGTCCGTTCGCGTCACGTAATACTGAATTTAATACATGTGTAGCTAGCGAGACGGCCGCGAGCGCGTCATGAGCTTAGCATGTAGTCATGTTGTTACATGACAAGCATCACATGATTATCATGCTTGAACCAGTCACACCCCTTTGTCATCCATTCACGTTCCTTAATACTGAATTAGGTGTATGTAAAGCCAGTGAAACGGCTGCGAGGGCGTCATGACTGTGTGGCTTGTAGGCATAATGTCACATGACAGGTATCTCATGATTATCATGTTTGCACCAGTCACGTACCATCGTCATCCATTCACATCACGTAACGCCAAATTTGGTATATGTGAAGCTGCCGAGAGGCTGCGAGTGCATCATGAGCGTGGCGTGTAGTGATGACTAACGACGTATTACATGCATGTCATGATTTCCACGTTACGGTCTGTCGCTCATGTTCGCCATGCAACCGTGACATACCATCTCAGTTTAACAACTTGCCATGTGAACGACACCACTGCGAAAGCAGCACGACTGTGAATAGCCTTGCTGCAATCATGACATTCAGGACATATAAATCATGATGTTCATGTTACGACTAGTCAAATATGCTCGTCATACAGTCATTTTTTGCCGTACCAAGTTTTGTATCGACACCATTATCGAAACGGCCAGGAGAGCTAAGCGTCGTGGGCTGCTAGATAGATAGATAGATAGATAGATAGATAGATAGATAGATAGATAGATAGATAGATAGATAGATAGATAGATAGATAGATAGATAGATAGATAGATAGATACGCTCAAAGTCGCTGAAGTACGCTAAGAAATGCTTCGCATTTAAAGAAACGGATACGCTGCTCATCTTACTTTTTAAAATTAACAACTTTCACAAATTGTGGCGTCGCAATGCGGGAACCGTCGTAACTGACATTTCTAAGATGCCCGCGGAGCCAGCCCACGACATTTCAGTCAGCCTCACTTTGGCGGTTCGCTGGTGCTTTATACTTTGTCGCAGGCAATTTCTACTACGGTTATTCTCAATTCGGCAAAGAACTAGCGAAGCCGGACAAGTAATGCGATTCGTAGTAGCAATGCTTACTCCTTATTGTTTGCTTGTGAGCTAGAAGAAATATGAATTATGTTGGATGCCGCTGTGCAGACGCCGTGCAGTCAAAGTCGAGGTTTCCTGCTTTGCACGAGCACGGCCACTTGATCTATCCCGGACGTGGCACGAGCGGTGTTAACAAAGCTGTACGTGCATTCTTTCAATTCACAGCAGACGTTGTGCCGAGCGTTAAAAACTTCTTTTCATTCAACATATGCCGCACACGTGTTTCTCAAGACGCAGCGTGGGATATATTATTTGCTAGAGTCAATGACCTTCTCAGCATACCCTTGACCAGACGGTGGCTGTAGCCAAGAATACTACGCAGTTCGATGCGACGGGCACACCGACGACGGCTGCCGGCGCGCTGACTGTACGATACCCCAAACGACAGCCATGTTGGCTTCCACTAGCGCTTTTTCTAGGTGGTGAAAGTTGAGAATTCCTATGCCCAACAGTATTACAGTACGAATTCGCTGGTGCGCAGAAGACTGTGTCCTATTTAAAAGGCCAGGCCTTTGCAGAACGCGCAGCACTGTCAAAGGGAAAGCTGAAGTTTCGGTCTTTCAGAGCCTTTTCTAAACAGTCATTGGGTACCTTCTGCAAGCACACTTGCTTGATGCCCACTGCGGTATTAATAATAAAAAAATTAGGGCAGTAGGCCAGCGTTTGCTATGACGATTTTCGGCATTCTTCTGAGAAGCGTGGCATCCGCCAAGCTATTGCGAAGAATTTTGTGCCAATTGTTCACGCAGTGGCTGACGACAATTGGGAATTATGCCCGTAGTTAGTAGGCAGCATGGTTCATAGCTGAACAAAAAACAAGCTTTTGTAATAGGTTGAAAATTTGGCATATCAGATCATTTTGCAAAACCTGGGTTTGCAACATCTGATTTTTCTCATCTGAAGTACCCCTGGAAAAAATAGATGGTGCTCGTCTAGAATGGTGGAGATATCAAGACTACGATGCCGAGTCTCCCCCCATCCTGAATTTTCATCAACACAGGTCTGGTCTGGCACAGTGTCTCCTATGCCTCCACTGCAACGGGAGTGAATCCCTTCATGATTTCCTGTTAACGTGCAGGTTATATACGAAATAAAGGAAGAGACTCTCAGAAGAACTTCTCCGTAAGTTGGCTCTGAATTTATCCCTTTCGGAGGTCCTATCGTTTGGAGCAACTGAAAAGGGATTTAGCCACAGGAACGTTTGCGAGGCCGTATGCGATTTTCTAAATGCAACAAAACGAATAGAATGTTAAGATGAGGCATAAATTCTCTTTAATTCAAACCATATTTGCTTATTCGTTTTTTATTACATCTACTTTAATTCTAATCTATTGTTTACCAATTGGTTCCTTGTTTAAACATCGTTATCTAAATAACCTGGCTGGTAGACAAATTTTATCTCACAAATGAGGTACCGTCTGTTTCATGGCTGATCCCCCGTGGTGGGTGGCGCCAGGACTCTGAGGAACAATCAACCAACCAACCAAATGGAGCATCAGACGCCCACTCGTTACGCTATTCGCATTGTGCGACTACTGATTTTTCTTCCGCTGTTTTGAAACGCTTTATAAGTCGTAATAACGCGATTGCTTTCCCGACATCAAGCCTGCTAAGGTAAGTTTGCCAACAGTTCCCAAGGATCGGCGTGGCTCAGGGGTGAAACACTGCGCTGGAACCCAGTGAACCCGGGATAGAGCCCAACTGTGTCATTGGTACTAGGTTTTTCTCATAACTTTGCACATTTGGTTACGAACAACTGTGGTGGCAGCAGCAGCAGACAACTGCGGCACTGCGTCAGACCGGAGTTGAGATCTCATAACCGCTTTCGCTGTAATAATTCGGCAGTTTCGCGTAGCAGATACCTCTGAGTACTCAAAATGGGGTTGACGGTTACTTTGCAGTCTACGCAAGTCTGAACGATCAATCCAAACAGTTGACATAGTGCATTCATTGTTTCTAGCTTAGAATATTTTTCCGGCGCTGCTCTTAATGCGAACAGATTGCTCCTTTCATTAAACTTAATGGTGTTCTTTGTTATACTGAAAAAAAGTCTTTTTAACTTTTCACCTTTATTGCTGCTCAGCTTCTCCTTGAAGACAGTTGAACAGCGGTGCGGTAGGTTTTCTGCCCTCTGAAGGGGAGGCTTCTGCTGCAAAAGGCACAAAGCAGGAGGCCTCAGAAGTTACGGGAGGTCTTTCGAAAACATTTGACAACTATAGAGCACACACTGTCGTCATCCATTCAACATATACTTGTTGAAATTATTCCTCAGAAACGCAGTCAGCGGAGCTTGTTTGTACTAAACATATACAGCTCCCCTTTATCTAGGAGGGACGACTTCGGGTACCTTAGAGCGGGAACGTGCAAGCTAGGAGAACAAGATGTAGTGATTGGTGATTTTAACGCCCTACACACGTCATGGGGATACCTATCGACCACGCGTAAAGGTACCAACTGGGAACGCCTTATCTGCAATCACAGATTTACGCTGCTCACAGATCGGCAAGAGCCAACCAAAACTCGAACCAGTGCAGCCAGAAATACATGCCCGGACCTAACCTTCGTAAGGGGCTAAGCAATTAAAACTGGTCAAATCTACGTGAAACGTTAGGTAGTGATCATTGCATAATTTCCACTACACCACACATCTCCGACCCCCTTGCTCCAGAGCGGAAGGTCCGTCTCATTAATTGAGATATATTTAGAAAACAACGTACTCAGACTGACAACAATGGGATACCTTTGAATGATTGGCAACAGTGCCTGCAAGCTGACCTTGATAAAGCTACCAAGAGGATAAGCACTACAACTGCAATTCCAGATGTTAACAGGTACCTTTCAAACCAGTAGGAAGCACGCAGAGGCCTCATAAAACGCTGGCGTAGGCAGAGACACCATCGCAAGCTTAAACTTCGCACTGCTCAACTTACGTTGCAAGCTGAACAATACGCCACAGAGCTCACGAGGAAAAATAGGCACACCTTTTGTAAGATATTTATTGGAACGCTAATCACTGCCTGCACGTGGGCCATACTAAGAACACTTGTTGACCCGAAAAATACCAAGCCCGACACGAGCAGTACCATCAAAAACTTCTTCACAAGCAGAAAGGGGACGACAACAGAATTTTACAGACGCTTCAAGAAAAGTACATCGCTGCAGGCCCTCAGCCGAAATATAAAAACAACCCATATACAGAGTTAACACCGCTGGGTGTTGATATCACTGTGCATGAAGCTCGAGCTTCCCTTCTGAATATCAAGCGCAACACAGCACCAGGGAAAAACAACATCCAATACTCTCTCATACGAAACTTCAACGACGAAAACCTAGAACAGCTCACAGATTTTGACAACGTTCACTGGAAATCCGGAATGTCACCCCAGAAATGGAGACTTGCCGAAATAACACTAATTCCTAAGTCTGGCATACCTCTAGAGTTAGAAACCTGCGACAAATCTCGTTGACGTCGTGCCTCGGTAAATCAATGAAGCACCTCGTTCCCCAAAGAGTGCAACCATATCTTGAGGCCCAGGAATTTTTTTCGGACACACTGTTTGGGTACCGGGCCCATCTTTTCACGCAAGACGTACTTCTCTAACTAAAAGAGGGAGTAATGGACAGGCTCAGTTCTACACAAACAAGAGCTCTGCTTGCCTTGGACATCTGCGGTGTGTTTGGAAACGTCTCGCATGACGTAATTCTGAAGAATGTGCTTCGACACGTTGCGAGCACTAACTAACCGGTATCCGGAGGAAGAGCTGTCCAACCCAGATGAGAAGGGCACAAACCCGGAACTTCTCCGATATAAAGACAGATCTTGATTACAATAGACGAGAATGCATTCGGTACCCTCTATAACACCACACGCTCACACGACAAGATGCAACTGCTGTGCGTCAACTGCAGGCGAACACATTTCCGAACCTCTATTTTCTCCAGATCCTCCATCCCACTTCTTAGCCCTGGCTATGGAGCGGTACCGACGTTATTTCGCGTAACGCTGGAATGTCAGTATCCACCTGTTAGGTGCTCTGCCAACTCCTCTCCTATTCCTGCCCTACAAGATCGGGAAGCCATGCTGCGTGATAAAAGCCCGAGTTGCTAGCGGGCACTGGTTCGGCGGGCGCGGGACGCAGCAGCGGCTGTTAGAGATCCTGACTGAGAGCAGCAGCCGACATTTTTCTCTAATTGAAATAAAAAGTTTCTCTTTCTCTCTCTCAAAAACACGTGAAAATGTGTGCTCGAGACACCGCTGTGAAACGCCAACGCCGAGCCGAGAACGCTGTTTGCTTTCCTCAGTTCATTGTATTTTAAGCGTGCACGCTATCTACTGAAGTACTGCAAACGCATTCTGCATTTCTCGCGACAGAAAAACGCCACGTGTGGCGAGCGGCACTATTGACTCCACGGTGTAAGAAAAAGAAAATGATATTTTTCTAACGCCGGGTTTTCACGTACGAAACGCCGCTATGAATACTACGCACTGCATAATATATTCATTTATTTATTTATACATTTATTTATTTATTCATTTATTTTTAAGGGCGAATCATTTCTTAGCGACTTTCAGCGACTTTGAGCGTATCTCTATATCTGGCTGCCTATGACTTTTAGCTCTCCTGGCCGTTTTGATAATGGTATCGATACTGAACATCGCATGACACAACATGACTGTATGAAGAACATGTTTGATAGTCATAACACGAAAATTATGACAAGAATGGCATGACCCTGCAGCTCTAGCGGTGGTTTTGTTCACAGGGCATGTTGCAAAACTGGTATGGTATGATATGATTGTATGGCGAGTACAAGCAATAGACCCTAATACGAAAATCATGACATGCGTGCCACGTAACAACATGACTACATGCCAAGCTCAAGATACGCTCGCGGCTATTTCGCTAGCGTCACATATACCAAATTTGGTATTGTGGTAGATGAAGGGATGATGAAGGTATGTGACAGGTGCAAACATGATTATCCTGAGATGCGGGCCATGTAACAACATGACTACATGCCACACTAATGAAGCACTGGCAGCCTTTTTGCTACCTTCACTTTTACCAAATTTGCTATTACGGGACGTGAATGTACGACAAAGGTGTTATACTGGTGCAGACATGATAAAGATGAGATGCGTGTCATGTAACGTGACTACATAAGGCGCTCATGATGCGATCGCGGCCGTTTCGCTAGCTTCACATGTACCAAACTCGGTATTACCCGATGTGAACGGACGACATAGGTAAATGACTTGTACGAACATGATAATCACGACATGCGTGTCAGGTAACAACATGACACTCTCATGATGCACTCGCGGCCGTTTCGCTAGCTTCACACATGCCAAATTTGTTATTACGTGATGCCAATAGATGACGAAGGTATGTGACTGGTGCAAACATGGTAATCATGAGATGCATGTCATGTGAGAACATGACTACATGCCACAGTCAAGGCGCCAATACATTTCGACGTGACGCGGTGGGCGTGCTCGCCAGTGTTCATTTCGTCATGTCATGCCGGCGTTGCCACGCCAGCCGCCAGTCCTGAAATATGCTCGCAGGCGCGCGACGCGCTACCTTGCTTTGACGCATGCACGTTTCCGCGCGTCCGGCGTCCCTCCCTCACGAATAGAGGTTCACGTAGTGATTGATTGATATGTGGGGATTAACGTCCGAAAATCACCATATGATTATGAGAGACGCCGTAGCGCGGGCTCGAGAAATTTCGACCACCTGGGATTCTTTCACGTGCACACAAATCTGAGCACATGGGCCTACAACATTTCCGCCTCCATCGGAAATGCAGCCGCCGCTACCAGGATTTGAACTCGCGACGTGCGGGTCAGCAGCCGAGTACCTCAGCCACTAGACCACCACTACGGGGCTAGGGCGACGTAGTGTTGTCTGGGTAACGCATCAGCGCGAAATGCAGCACGTCGCATTTCTCACCGCTTGTCGTGGGGCCGCGCCGATGGACGCTTGTCGCGCCTGGCGCCAGACTGCAGAGTGCTCGCGTATTTCTAACGTAGCGTCGCTTTGCCGAGCGCGTGCGCGCGTGAGTGCTACATGGGAGTATATTGGGCCCTACATGATGTGCGCGCGACCGTTTTGCTAGCTCCACATATACCTAATTTGGTGTTAGGTGACGTCAATGAATGACGAATGTATATGACTGGGGCAAACATGACAATCCTGATACGCGTAACACATAAACATGACAAGATACCACGCTCATTGCGCGCTCATGGTCGTATCGCTAGCTCAATATATACTCAGTTTGGTATCACGTAACGTTAACAGATGACGAAGGTAACGACACATCCAAACATCCTCACACGGAAGTAATGTACCTCCACCTCAGAACGTTCTGCTGGTTAAAAAATGACATATCAACCTTTCTCAATTGAGCTTCGCATATCGTTGGTTCCTACTGTTCATGGGATCTGCCAGTTACTTATTTATTTATTTATTTATTTATTTATTATTTATTTATTCATTATTTATTTATTATTTATATATATTTATTTATTTATTTACTTATTTATTTATTTATTGGTGCTTCTAACCGCTGGAGGGATTTGAGCAGGTGGATACAGCAGACGTAAACATAAGCATATAAAACCAGGGAAACAGAAAACAGCCTATCCCATTTCACAAAATAGGCAGCCATAATACACAAAGCACACAAATAACTAACACTTGCGTTTTAAAAGATAAACAAACGTAACAAAATTTTACCGACGACACATCACTCATTTTAAGAGAAGAAAACAAAGCTAGCACACAAGTAAAATTATTTTCTCTCTTTTTCAAGTCTAGTGGCTAAGGTTGTTTAAAACTGTGTTGTGACTTGATGGTTATTTAAACTATTCCAATCCAGCACAGTTCTGGAGAAAAACATCTGCAGATTCCACGTACAGAGGGAATCGATAACATAGAAAGCTCGAATGAAAAATGTTGATATGTCCCTTTAATATCAGCACAATATTACGATGTGGAGGTAAATGATGCCGTACATGACTTCTGTCTCATGATTATTAAGTTTGAATGTGTTATTTACCTTCGTCATCTATTCATGTCACGTGATACCAAATTTAGTACATCTGGAGCTAGCGAAACAACCGCGAGCACGTTGTAAGCATGGTATAATGCCATGTGCTTACAGTACACGCATGCCAGGGTTATCACATTTGCACTAGTCATATATTTCGTCATTAATTGACGTCGCGTAACACCGAATTTGGTATATGTGGAGCCTGCGAAACAGCCGTGAGCGCATCATGAAGAGCCCATTATACTTCAATGTAGTGTTGAAAGACGCGCACGCTGAGCACAGCGACGCTACGTTAGCAAAACGCGAGCGCTCTATAGTGTGACGCAAGGCGCGACCAGCGTCCGTCGGCGCGACCCGATGGCAACCGGCGCGAAATGCGACATGCTGTATTTCGCTCCGATGTGTTACCCAGACAACACTGCGTCTTCCTCTTTTCGTGTCGGAAAGACGCTGGACGCATTGAGCACGCATGCGCCAAAGCAACGCAGCGCGGCGCGTGCCTGCGAGTATATGGAAGGACTGGCGCCTGGCGTGGCAACGTCGGCGTGACGCGACGAAATGAACGCAGGTGAGCACGCGCACCGCGTCACGTCGAAATATACTGGCGCCTTCACAGTGGCATGTAGTCATGTTCTACGTGACACGCATCTCATGATTATCATGTTTGCAGCAGTCACATACATTTGTCATTCATTGGCATCACTAAATACCAAACTTCGCACATGTGAAGCTAGTGAAACGGCCGCGAGTGCATCACCAGTGCGGCATGCAGTCATGTTGTTACATGACACACATGTTGTCATTATTATGTTGGCATGTATTTTGCCTATTTTGTCCGTTCACGTCACGTAATACTGGGTTTCGTACATGTGAAGTGAGCGGCATGTCCGCGAGCGCAACGTGAGCGTAGCATGTAGTCGTGTTACATGACACGCATCTCATGTTCATCATGTTAGCACCATATCATACTTTCGCCATTCATTCACGTCTCGTAATACTAGATTTGATATAGGAGAAGCTATCGAAACGGCTGCTAGCGCATCATGAGTTTCCCATGTACTTATGTTGTTACATGACACGCATCTTATAATTATCATGTTTGCTTCAGTGACATGCCTTTGTCATCTATTCACGTACTGTGACACCAAATTTGGTATATGTGACGCTAGCAAAACGACCGCTAGCGCATTACGAGCGTGGCATGTAGTCATGCTGCTACATGACATGCATGTCATGATTTTCATGTTAGGGTCTCTCGCTTGTGTTCGCCATGCAATGATGCGATACCATACCAGTTGGGCAACACGCCATGTGAATGAAACCACCGCAAGAGCACCAGGCCAATGAAATGCAAATCATATCATGATTTTGATGTTATGGCTAGTCACGTATGTTCTTCATACAGTCATGTTATGCCATACCAACTTTGATATCGATACCATTAACGAAACGGCCAGGAGAGCTAAAAGTAATAGGCGGCTAAATAATAGATAGATAGATAGATAGATAGATAGATAGATAGATAGATAGATAGATAGATAGATAGATAGATAGATAGATAGATAGATAGATAGATAGATAGATAGATAGATAGATAGATAGATAGATAGATAGATAGATAGATAGATAGATAGATAGATAGATAGATAGATAGATAGATAGATAGATAGATAGATAGATAGATAGATAGATAGATAGATAGATAGATAGATAGATAGATAGATACGTTCAGACTCGCCGAAGTTCATCAACAAATGCTTCGCATTTCAAAAAATATTTGAAGCAGTAATTGCGAGTATGGAACGGATTTATTTTACGATCATGGCGCTGTCTAGTGGCGTAACCTGAAAAAAATAAAGAATTTTTCTAATATATCTTTTGTAATGCCCATTGATTATTTGATATAAATATTTTAATCGGGATATGCAGTTTATCTTTGAAAGTAAAGTTAAGTTAGCGGTTACTGACAATTCATTTACCGAGGTTCGTCCGTAACTGTTATATATGAAGCGAACGGCTCTTTGTACTTTTTCGACTTTATGAATGTTAGTTCGAATAAATGGATCCCTGATCACCGCAGAATAATCAAGTATTGGAAGTACTGTCGATTTGTAAGCAAGAACACGGACAGAAGGACGGTAGAGTTTCAAAGTCCTTCGTGAAAAAGAACAGTTTCTATTAGCCTGGGAAGTGACTATGTCAATGTGTTTTGTCCAGTTAAGATCATCTGTTCTCCATGACCCAAGATACTTGTAGGACTGAACCTCGGAAAGAATGGCGTTGTTTGTAGAGTATTGAAAATTTCATTAGTTTTGCTAATGAGAATTGTACATGTTGTTTTGAAATTGATTGACATTTGCCAAGCCTCGCACTAGAAAACAACCCTGTTAAACTACTCGTATAACAAAACTTGTTCTTTTGAGGATTCTATTTCAGCAAAAAACACAATCGTCCGCGTAGAGCCTATTATTGTCAGGTATAATATTTACTATGTCGTTAATATATAAAATAAATAAAATGGGACCCAGAACCAACACTTGGGGGACGCTAGAGTCAACGGAAGCCCTGTGAGAAGAATGATGGTTAAAAACTACAAACTGTTTTGTGTTTTTCCAGTAGGCCGATATCTATTTAGTCAGTTGATCACTCCTGAGAATTTTTTTCCAATTTGTATAATAATTTATTGTGTGAAACATTTTCAAAAGCTTTTGAAAATCCCATAAAAGTTGGATCCGTTTGTTTTCCATTAATATTTGAAGTAGCGAAGTCGTGTATTGTTAATAGCGATTGTGTCGTTGTTGAAAATCCGTTCCTGAATCCATGCTGATATTGGTTTAAGGTACTATGTTCGTCCAGTAAACATGAAATACTATTCTGGATGAAGTGTTCCAGAAGTTTCCAAACGGTTGAACTTAGCGAGACGGGGCGATACTTTTTGACACTCTGCTTGTTCCATGATTTATGGATGGGCATGACTCTAGCTGTTTTCCAGTCACCTGGAACCTGGCCCGCCCGCAGCGATTTTGGGAAAAGACCATGCAGGTATTTCAACATTCATTCAGCGTATCTCTTTGAGAACGCGTTAGAGATATTGTCCGGTCCAGAGGACTTTCTGATAATTAGGTTCACAAGCATATTCAATACGCCTTGTCCCTTAACAACAATATCGGGCATTCGCGGCGAAACAGTTTCCAAGATCGGTAACACAGAGTTGTCAAAAGAAAAAAACCTATTTGAAGTGATCGTGGAAAGCATTTGCCATTCGAGCATTATCGTCCGTAAGAATACCATTGATATTAAAGATGTCACACTCTTTTGACGCGGCCGAAATGCTTCTCTAAAAGTTCTTGGTACACGAGGTCAAGTAATACGCAAAGATTCTCCAAAATAACGCTGCTTATTTGTTTTAATTTTAAGTTTTACTGAAAGCTTAGCTATTTGTTCGGAATATACTTCGTTAAGACTTCGTTTTTTAGACGCTTTAGTTGCCTTTTTAACCTCAGTGTTATCCGAGGAATCCACGGATATTTTCACTTCGACTTATTAATTACCAGAGGTACAAATTATTTGATGAGAGCCAAAATGACCATACATTTGCACTTCCTCACAATTCCCTTCATTGAGGAGGGGGCATTTTTTTCGTTTTTTCTTGCCATATGCCTCTTTTGCTGGAAAACTTAGTGAGTTGTAGTCAGTGTGAGTTCATTTATAACAAGTTTTTGTAAGTCTGAGTGATGGCTGTGCAGACTGAGCTCGAGTGAGCTCCAGATAGTTTCCGAATGTGTATTCTCCCAATCACTTCTCTCAACCCTGATTCCCGATTTTCATCGATTTTCACTATACAATACATAGGTATGCTAGGTCTTTCCATACTTCATTGACCTTTAATGCTCCTGAACCTCAAATAATTCCTGCTTACACTTACTCCACTTTCCCACCGCGTGCGATGATATACTTTACACTGCTATGCAATGAATTATTGATTTCCGTGGGCTTGTGTTCTGTTTGCCTAACACCAATCTACGACACCAGACACAAGACGAAAGTCTGAGCTCCTAAAGTGCAATCAGACACAAGACGAAAGTCCGAACTCCTCAAGTGCATTAAACTTTGAAAAGATGGAAGCAATTAGACAAATTTAGGGTCATGTATGTGTTTAGAAATCATGAGTCTCTGTATTATGGGCATGTTTATGAAGTGCATCTCTAGAAGCAATAAAACTTGCAACTTTATTTTCTCCCACAGACTGGCATCAGCATAGGCTATTGAAACAAATACAGAGTGCTTAAGAATTAATGCAGCTTGGAATTGAAACCTTGAAGTTATAGGCACCACATGTATCCTGGAAGACGTTGTCACAGTGGTTCGCATTCGATAACGACGAATTCCAGGTGAGTTGTTCGTACTCGCCATCTGCAAAAAAAAAGACAAATTCAGCATGACTTTGTAAACTTCAAGGGGGGGGGGGTAATTATTTTATACTTTCTAAGGTTTTATTGAGCCGTTCCCCAATGTCTTTCAAGGTTCTTGCTGTTTGCTGCGAGAGTAGTCGACAAGTAGATAATGAAGTACTGAAATAAAGGCCGGCCGCTTGCTTGCTTGACAACATGGAGAAGTTGATTGTCCTAAACTGATAATGAAAAAGTTGTGTTTGTATAAAATGATAACTTTCGTTCCGTTTTTTTAGTTCCAAGACCGTTCATATTCCGCCCAGCAGAATGACTGCCATGCATTCACTCACGTGTTTTGCCAAGTAATGATATTTAATATAGTATTACTTACAGGGGGATTCAATCTCCTCAATGCAGGGGGATACAATCTCCCCACTGCTACGTACCGCGTGTTTACAGGAGGTTTCCAGAGGCCTATAATGGGAACAGTTAGGCATAAAAGTTAATGGAGAGTACTTTAGTAACCTGCGCTTTGCCGATGACATTGCATTGCTGAGTAACTCAGGGGACGAATGGCAACTCATGATTACGGAGTTCGACAAGGAGAGCAGAAAGGTGGGTCTTAAAATAATCTGCAAAAAAGGAAAGTGATGTACAACCTCGGTAGAGAGCAGCGCTTTGAGATAGGTAATAGTGCACTTCAAGTTGTAAAAGACTATGTCTACTTAGGGCAGGTAATAACCACGGAGCTTAACCACGAGATTGAAGTAACTAGAATAATAAGAATGTGGTGGAGCACATTTGGCAAGCACTCTAAAATCATGACAGCTAGATTGGCAATATTCCTCAAGATGACAATATATGAGAGCTGCATCTTGCCGGTACTTAGCTATGGAGCAGAAAAATGGAGACTTACAAAGAGGGTTCAGCTTAAATTGAGGACGACTCAGCGAGCAATGGAAACAAAAATGGTAGGTGTAACCGCAAGAGACAAGAAGAGACCAGAGCAGATTAGAGAACAAATAGGGGCTAAGGATATCATAGTTGAAATAAAGAAGAGGAAATCGACAGGGGCCTGGCATGTAGCGCGTAGACAGGATAGCCGCTGGTCATTAGGGGAACTAACTGGATTCCCAGAGAAGGAAAGCGAGTTAGGGGGAGACGGAAGGTTAGGTGGACAGATGAGATTAAGAAGTTTTCCGGTATAAATTGGCAGCAGCAACCACAGGACCGGGTTGACTGGCGAAACATGGGAGAGGCCTTTGTCCTGTAGTGGACGTAGTCAAGCTGATATGATAATTATTATTAATATTAATATTCAATAATACGTAAATTGCATGGCACGTTTGACTATTTCCAAAATGCTCACGAAGTGGTCGATTGCATTCGGGTGACATGTTGGTTGAGTCTGATGTCTTGGCAACATCGCATAGAGTCCTAAAGATATACCGATGACAAGATAATGCAGCACCCGGTAGATTCTTGCTCCACTTATGGTGCATTCAGGTTGTGAGCCCAATCCAGATTTGTCGTGGAGCCGGAGGGCAAATCCAATTATGATCCACCTGCAAACACATCCACACCACGGGCAGGGTCTTCGAGAGAAGAGCCGGTTTATTCTGCGCTTTTATCTGCACCTGCTGCCAGCAGACTGATTTGACAGTATTCAACAACATGGGGGCTGGCAGAACCGGAAGCTTTTCTAATGTCAAGCATTGTGGAGGCCACCGGTTTATTTCCCTTAAGATGTCGCTGTTGGCGGAATGTCTGCATGGCAAAAAAAAAAAAAACTTCCGTACCAAGAAAAGCTGGATGCAATTTTTTTTTCAATCTATCTGTTGTGGATAACGGATACTTACCGCAAACATTACACTGCTGCCTATGAGTTTTTCTTCTGTTGGTTTGAATTTTCATGCTAAAATCAGTGTTCCAATATGGGCCGTGTTTGGAGTCTACCGTTTGCGGCGGCAAAGCCAGGTTGCCTGCCGTCAAAGCCTGCCTGTGCAGTGAATAAATCGGCAACCTTCCCGCTACTCCCAAACCTGGCGAGCAGAACACATGACAAGCGACAGGTGTCAAAAGGGTGATCGTCGGTAAATAGGGCCCCAGAAATAAAACTGAAGTACCAAGACCATCAAAATCAACTGTGAGGAAAGCCGTACAGCTCGAGCTGAAGGAAAGTGTAACGGTGGAAAGCGTGTTTGACGACTAAAGCTGCGGCGTACTGCCGCCACTATCCCGATGTGATAAAAAAATTGGCAGATCCAACGTGCAGTGAAAGTCTATGATAGGCGAAGCGCGAATGAGGATGGTTGACATATATCTTTAAAATTAGGCTAACGTTACGATGCGGACGGGCGTAGTACGCAGTAAACAAAAGCAGAAATGTTATGCGCACTCAGGTATCTATATATGATGCTATCATATTGTTTATAGTCGTGCAAACTACTGACGTTTGCACTGCCAGCACTAGCAGAGGCAGGCATGTAAATTATGCCGTACATGACTTCCTCATTATGATGTTTGCAGTTTGAGTTTCCCTTCGTCCATTCAAGTCACGTAATATAAATTATATGTAAAGCTAGTTAGCGTACTAGGAGCGTAGTGTATAATTATGTTTCAGCATGACACACATATCATGTGATAAAAATTTTGGGACATTTCATTTACTTTCATCAATAATTCACGTCACGTAATACCAATTTAGGTTTATGTGAAGTTAGCGAAATAGCCGCGAGCGCGCTACGAGCGTAGCTTGTAGTCATGTTTTACACGACATGCATATCATGACTCTTTCTGGACGTGTCGTTAACTTCCATCGTTTATTCACATCACGTAATGCCAAATTTGGTATATATAATGCTAGCAAAACGGCTCTGTGCGCCTCATGAGCACGGTACGTAGTCATGTTCTCACATTACACACATGTCATCTTTGTGTTTGCACCAACCATATACCGGCGTCATCCAATCACGTCACGTAATCCCATATTTGGTATTTGTGAAGCTAGCGAAGTAGCTGCGGACGCATCGTGAGCATGTAGTCATGTTCTTACATGACACGCACATCATGATTATCATGTCTGCATCCGTCATATACCTTCGTTGCCCCTTCGCGTCATGTAGTACCAATACATGTGAAGCAAGTGAAACGACCGCGAACGCATCAAGAGCTTGTTATGTATTCATATTCTTACATGACACGCATATCATAATTACCATGTTTGTACCAGTCATATGCTTTCGTGATCTATTCACGTCACGTAATACATACTTGATATATATGAAGCTAGCGAAACAGCCTCGAGCGTACCAAGAGCGTGGCATGTAGTCATGTTCTTATATGGTACGCATGTCATGATTATCATGTTTGCACCAGCCATATGCCTTTAACGTCCATTCACATAACGTAATACCCAATTTGGTGTATATGAAGCTAGCGAAAGAGCCGTGAGTGCATTATGAGCGTGGTATGTATTCATGTTTTACATGACACGCATATCACGATTATCATGTTTACACCCATCAAATAGTTTCGTAATATATTCACGTCACGTAATATCATATTTGGTACATGGGAAGCTAGCGAATTGTTCACGAGCGCGCCATGAGTGTAGTATGTAGTCATATTTTACATAGCATTCATATTATTATTATCATATTCGGACGTGCCATTTGCCTTCGTCCTTTATTCACATCTCGTGTTACCAAATTTGGTGTATGTGAAGCTAGCGAAACTGCCATGCACGCATCATGAGCATGGTATGTATTCATGTGCTTACATCATACGCATGCCATAATTATCATGTTTATTATAATTATCATGTACGAGTCATATACCGCCGTCATCCAATGACGTCACGTAATACCTAATTTGGTATATGGAAGATAGCGAAACGGACACCAACGCATAATTGGCGTGGTATGTAGTTATGTTTTTACTTGACATGCATATCATTATCATTATGGCTGCACCAGTCATATAACTTCGTCATTCATTCACGTCTAGTAATACGAACATTAGTATATATGAAGCTAGTGGAACAACCATGAGCGGACCATGAGCATGGGTTGTTCTTCCATTAGCCTCATATCTTGAATAATATGATAGTACCAGTCATATACCTTCCTCATGCAATCGCGTCGGCTAATACCTGATTTGGCATATAAAAAAAGCTATGGAAACTGCCGCGAGTGCTTTATGAGCGTGGCATGTAGTCGTGTTCCTACATGACACGTATGTCATGATCTCCCCGTTAGCGCCTGTCATTATGTTCACCATGCAGTCATGTAAATGAAACTACCGTTCACCATATGTCATGTAAATGAAACTACCGCAAGAGCAGCAAGACCATGACACATGTAAACCATGACATTCGTACATAGGTATCACAATTAACATGCAATGACTAGTCACTTATCCTCGTCATACAGTTATGTTATACCGTACGAATTCCGTTACAGATACAATTATCGAGACGGCCAGGAAGGCTAAAAGTCATACACCTAATTCTTTCTCTCTTTCTCTCTCTCTACACACACACACACACGCAAATACACACACACACACACACACACACACACATATATATATATATATATATATATATATATATATATATATATATTGTGGGCATTTATATACCCATCCTCTTCACCTGTACATTATCATCATTATCATGTGTTGCTCATGCATCCTCATCGTTGTCACCTACCATCATTATCTTGGTTCGTTCATCGTAGCTGTCGGCTGCTGGTTCCTCGGGCCTAATAAACGTCTTCCAAACCAAGACTTTGCACCTGGTGGAGCATGCGATTAGATCCCCCATCGTCCTCTCGACCACTCTACCCCCTGGAGGTACGTTCAGGTCGCCGCATGGCCGGCTGTCCGGAAATATGTCACACCGAGATGAGGTTGGTGCTGCAGCCGTTCTCACTCCACCACCGCGTGCTGCGCCATCTCACGTCATTACCAGCCTCCAGCGTGAACCTCATCTTTTCGCTGGTATGCGCGGGGAAGATGTGGAGGAATGGCTGGACAATTTCGAATGTGTCGGCGCTACTAACCGGTGGGATTACACCTACAAACTCGCTCACATCTCATTCTACCTCACGGGTGTCGCGAAGACGTGGTTCCTCAATCACTTCATCGACAAACCCGACTGGGCAGCCTTCAAAGAACAGCTTCGTCATGTCTTTGGCACACCAGCTCCCACAAAGAAAGCTCTTGCGACTCGGAAACAGCACATCGGGGAGTCGTATACATCCTACATCGAGGATGTTCTTTCCCTTTGCCACCGCGTTGGCATACCAATGACAGAGGCAGTCAACGTACGCCAGTTTATTAAGGGGATTGCACCCGTTGCGTTCAATGCCCTTGCAATGCAGAATCCGGCTACCGTTGCTGGCGTTGCGACAACCTGTCAGTGCCTCGAGGAACTTGACTCTATGCGCCTACAACCGGACAGTGACGCGGCCCGTATTACGGCGGATCCAAACCTACGAGACACAGTAAGGGTGATTATACGTGAAGAATTAGAATAAATGGGACTCACAATACCTTCAGTGGGTCCCATTCAGTCTTCTTCAACGTCATTGTGCGATGTCATCAGGGAGGAGCTCACGTCCATGACCCACATGGCCCACCTGCAGCCCACTGTCACTCGTACTCTACCATCGTTCTCGAATGCCGCCGCTCCACCACCAGGCACCGTCAGCTCGACGTCGCCGCCACGAACGTATACGTGTCGGTTGCTGCCGCACCTCCTACAAGCTTTCCCACAAGCTTTCCATTACTATCGCCTGAGCCGTCTTTGGTCCTTCTCACTTCTCCTTCTCCCGGTGCAGTTAACGCATGCTACTACCCTCCTTATCGATCGACTCACTCTACGTGCTATTATTGCGGCTGTCGTGGTCACATTTCACGCTTTTGCCGCAAGCACCAGCAAGACGAGCGTCGAAGGTACGACATACGCGAACGGGATTATACTGCAGGAGCCTTGTACCAGGGCCGCCGTTATTCGTTACCGCCACGTCGGTCTCCATCTCCGCCAGCATCGCGTGAACTGCGCAGTAATCATCAATCAACCCGACGCCGTTCACCGTCGCCCTACTGTCGCTTCTCTTCTTCTCTTCTGCCTGCTTCCCACGCTTCTGATCAGCGTCCGGAAAACTAAGCGACGAAGTTTTTGGAGAACAAACTGCATTTCAACACAGGATTCTAATTCTTCCAGCGCGGCCTTACAATATGATTTCATTCACAGCTGAGGAAGTGGACGTTGATGCTTTGGTGGACACTGGGGCTGCGTTTTCTATTATTCCCGCTGATTTGTGTACCCGTCTTCCCAATGTCACGACGCCTTATGATGGACCAAAAATGGTTGGAGCCCAGGCAACAATGATTCGCCCTTCTGCTCTCTGTACTGTCTGTGTGCTAATCGAGGACATTCTTCATCATATAGAATTTGTTGTTGTATCCCCATGCTGCCACGAACTCATTTTAAGCTGGGACTTTCTTTTCTCTGCTTCCGCGGCTATTTGTTGTGCACAACGTGTCGTCCATCTTACTGACACAGACCACTTGCTCAGTGACGAAACCTACGGGCCACTTCGACTCATCGCTGCTGTAGAGATCAAGTTACCACTGCACGAACATCAGTTTGTCAGAGTTTTATCGAACGACGTCGACTTTGGTGACATTTTGGTTACTTCGCCAGACGCGCTGAAACGCGCATGCGTCAAAGCAACGCAGCGTAGCGCCCGCCAGCGAGTATGTGGCAAGACCGGTGCCTGACGTGGAAACACCGGCGTGACACGACGAAATGAACACTGGCGAGCACGCGCACCGCGTCGCGTCGAAATTTATTGGCGCCTTGACTGTGGTATGTAGCCATGTTTTCACATGACACGCATCTCATGATTATCATGGTTGAACCAGTCACATACCTTCGTCATCCATTGTTTTCAAGTAATACCAAACTTGGTATACGCGAAGCTAGCGAAATGGCCACGAGCGCATCATGAGTGTGGCATGCAGTCTTGTTGTTACACGACACGCATACTGTGGCTATTATGTTGGGATGTGTCATTTACCTATGTCGTCCATTCGTGTTGCGTAATACCGAGTTTTTACATGGAAAGCTGGCGAAACGGCCGCGAGCGCATGATGGTCATGGAATGTGGTCATGTTGTTACATGACACACACCTCACGATTATTATGTTTGCACCAGTCAGATAGGTTCGTCAACCATTCACGTACCGCAATACCAAATTTGGTATATGTGACGCTAGCGAAACAGCCGCGCAGTTCGCCTGTGCTTTGCGACCGCCTGGAAATCGGCCGCCATTACCGTCGGCTTTCCGTACGCTCGCTCGTCGAGTGCTCGCCTGTCTTCACCGCCGCGATGATCTCCGGGCTGACGAGATTGGTCTGAGACTTCGTCGCTGTGTGGGAGTCGTCGAAAACACGTTGCGGCTTCTCGTAAAGAGCTTGGTTGTATGTAGCGCGCTGTAAGTGCACCAGCACGGGCAGGCGGGGCTTTCGCTAGCGTCGGAACTCACTGAAGATTGGTCGCCATTACAGTTGGCTTTCCCGTCAGTCGGTCGCAAGCTACTCGGCGCCATCCGTTGGCCGCGGCGGCGGACTCGCGTTTGCGTGCTGCACTCGCTCGAGTTTATAGAAAAGAGCCGCATTACCGTCGATTTTTTCGGCGCTAGCTCCAAACCAGCTCGGCGCTGTTTGTGGCGGCGGCCAAGCGTACGCTCGTTCTCCTGTTCCAAGTTCGCTAGCGGCAGACACTCCGCATGCAGTGCCGTGCTTGGTCTCGCGTTCGCTTGCTCGAGCTGAACGACGTCGCTCGCTTAGGACTCGCCGACTTGTTACCGGCAGGGTGGTGCGCGGAGTTTAGGCTGCTGCCGCCGCTCCTAAACTCTTGCGCTACGGAGATCGAATGAGTCTTTGACGATGCGTGACATCACGGTAAAATTATTAGCATGTAATATCTCACGTATGTTTTCATTTCACCTTGCGCGTATTTCTCATATGCATTTGTATTCATACTCTGTCACGTGTGAATCATTATTTTACATATGTATTGTGCAGCCATGGGCACACACCAGGCTGAAGACTGTGTCGCTGGCGTCTGCAATGCCTGTCATCCATCTCTTTCGTCAGAGCAGCTTCAGAAGGACAGTGCGAGATGTGACGGTAAAGTTATCTGGGTGTCATATTTTAACGCTTGTTTTTATATTAACGTGGATGTACTTGTCATATGCGAGCATCTTCATCTTCTGTCATGTGTGTCTAACTATTTTTACTATATTATTTTACGTGCAGCCGTGGGAACACAACAGGCAGGAGGCTGAGTGCGCTGGCGCCTGCAATGCCTGTCATCTATCGCTTCCGTCGACGGAGCTCCCCAAGGTGTGAACAAGATTTGATAACGAGACTGGACATGTGCACTTCACCATGAATTCACTTAAAAGAATGGACAAACTTGATCTGCCTGTAGAAAAATAAAATATTTCGATGACTCACTTTTGTCTTTCGTTGTTGCCGTGACTGCGAATGCAGGTACACATAGGTGGCTAACTACTTTTTCGCGTGTTTTGTTTCTGCACAATTTGTTGCTCACTGCGCAGGAAAACAGGTGACAAAGATATATGGCCTGGCGGAAAATAAACAAGATAAAATGTTTGAACTGGAGACAAAAAGTTCATCTGGTTGGAGTATCTGAGTGGATCAACCGTTCTGTTCGTCCGGCAAGGTGCAACTGTGAAGATTCACGGTTGCCCAGCAAGGTGTAAATGTGGGTATTAACACTTGCTCTATAACGTGCACGTGTGAAGACTAAATGTTAGTCCTTTGAGGTGAATTGTGACACTAACAGTTACTCACTAAGGTGTAAATGTGAGGACTAAATGTTAGTGTCTTGAGCTCGTGTATGGAGACTAACTGTTAGACCCAGTGCCGTTAGTCCTTAAATGGATTATAGGTTGAGGCAGCCCCATTATTCCCCAAAAGAACGAACCACACACCCTTTTAACAACCTTTTGCCTTGGAGTATAGATAGATAGATAGATAGATAGATAGATAGATAGATAGATAGATAGATAGATAGATAGATAGATAGATAGATAGATAGATAGATAGATAGATAGATAGATAGATAGATAGATAGATAGATAGATAGATAGATACGCTCAAAGTCGCCGAAGTTTGCTAATAAATGCTTCACATAAAAAAAATTGGCAGATCCCACGTACAGTGGGAATCGATGATATGCGAAGAACAAATGATAAAGGTTGATATGTCACTTTAAGATCAGAACACCGTTATGAGGTTGAGTTAAAATATGCCGTACATGGCTTCCATATTATATTTATCTTGCTTGGATGTGTCGTTTACCTTCGTCATCTATTCACGTCACTTGATACCAAATTTAGTATATGGGGAGCTAACGAAATGGCCGCGAGCGCGCTATAACTATTGTATGTCGTCATGTTCTTACATGTCATGCGTGTCAGTGTTATTATATTTGCACCAGTCATATATTTCATCATTCATTGACATTACATAGTACCTCATTTGGTATATGTGGAGCTAGGAAACGGCCATGAGGACGTCATGAAGGGCCCAATGTACTCCAATATAGCGTTGGCGTGCGTGCACGGTGGGCACAGTGACGCTATGTTAGCAAAACTCGAGCACTCTATAGTTTGACGCTAGGCGCGACCGACGTGACCAGCGTACGTCAGCGCGGACCGACAGCAACCGGCGTGACCGGCGCCGATGCGTTACCCAGACAACACTGTTTCTATGATGTTATTCAACCTTCTAGCAGTCCGTGGGCATCTCCTGTAGTACTCGTCAAGAAGAACGATAACACTGTAAGGCATTGCGTCGACTACCGGAAATTACATGCTGTGACTAAACGGGATGTATATCTCTTCCCGCGTATTTACGACACAGTAGACAGACTTCGGTGTGCCAAGTTCTTCTCATCACTAGATCTGAAAAGTGGATACTGCCAGTACGAAGTTGATGAGCGTGATTGCGAGAAGACTGCTTTTGTTACCCCGGACGGACTCTATGAATTCAAGTCTCTGCCTTTTGGTCTCTGTAGTGCGCCGGCAACGTTCCAACGCATGATGGACACTGTACTTTCTGGATTGAAGTAGCAGTGTTGCTTAGTCTACCTTGACGACGTGTTCATCTTCGCTGCTACATTCGAGGAGCATATCAAGCGCCTGCGAACAGTGTTAGAAGCAATCTGTTCGGCAGATTTAACCATCAAGCCCGAGAAGGGCCAATACGGTTTCGAAGAGCTTCGATTTTATGGGCACGTTGTCAGCGCCCACGGTGTGCGCCCTGATCCCAAAAAGACAGCCGCCGTTGCAAGGTTCCCGGTGCCAGCAGACAAAAAGTCAGTACGGAGATTCCTCGGTCTCTGTGCTTACTATAGATGATTTGTCAGAAATTTCTCGAAGTTTGCAGATCCCTTGACGAAATTTACGAAAAAAGATGTACCTTTCCATTGGGAAACCGAGCAATAAAGCGCCTTTAACGAATTAGGAAAACAGTTGCAAGAGCCCCCAATTCTTTCTCATTTCGATGAAACAGCTGACACGGAAATACACACAGACGCCCGTAACATTGCCCTAGGATACATCCTAATACAGTGGCAGAATGGCGAAGAAAAGGTGATAGCATACGCCAGCCGGACTCTAACAAAGGCGGAGACCAATTATTCGGCTACAGAGAAAGAATGCCTTGCCGTCGTCTGGGCCATCAGTAAGTTTCGGCCTTACTTGTATGGTCTTACTGTAGATACTTGTGCGCAAGTATCTACAGTGCGATTGCAAAACTGAAGTATAGTACGTTAAAATGAATTTCACAATGTTTTTGTCGATAAAATTACGGGAGGCGTAATCTTTGTCCCTACTTTGAACCATACGATCTAAAGCACTGCCTTCGAGATTCGGCGCACAGCAATTCATCTGTAGAGCAGACGACGGATGACAACTTGCCCTAAAGCGTGTTCTTCACTCTAATGCGGCAGTATTCGTGCCCCAAATGATAAAAATTTGTTATGCATCGTTTATGAACTCATTCAATATTCAATTCTCTTACCCAACGTGTTGCAAACACATGGCCGTCACAGCAGCTCCATCTGTGTGTCAGTAATGGAGAGGCACCACATATTAGAAGTCTCAGTGATCTACGTATAAGAGCGAATTCAGATACTGTAGAATACCGTGTTCAAAATAGTTACTCCTATCTGCTAAAACAGCATTTCGTCACCAAATGCGGTCACGTTTACTCTCCTTTGAAGAATATTGCCGCTTTTCCGTTCCGATTTCTAGATTTCTCAACTTATCAGCGCATTCTCGAAAAGCTCTGATTTGTACCACAAATATTGTCGCTAAAACAAAATAATGCAACATGTATTTCTATATTACTGTGTGACGTCCTTCGGTTGTCTATTTATAAGATTTTAACAAAAATCGAAGGTGGTGTTTTTTTATTATTCAAATTTCAGTGGAGTACACTTTTGCCAATATGAGAAATTCGAGGCAATATATAAAAATTTACAATTGCCCTACAGCGGTGATAATTTATGTACCTAAAGACAACACCATTAACTTAAAACATGTCAAGTTTGTAAACGCTGCTTGCATTACTTTCGGAGAGAAAAAAAATTGGGAATACGTAACTCATTATAAACTGTCGCAAAATTACACATTTTAAAAGCTATTTTCTTGAGGTCTACAAACTTGAAACCGTATGAATTCATTCTTCATTAGACATGCATTTCAGGCAAAAAATATCTTCCTTGAAACAAAAATATATGCCTTTTTATAGCATCTGCAATTTTCAACAATGACAGGTGACGAAATTGGTGCCTCCGTTTCGGTGAAGTTTGATATTTTTTTTTCTCGTAAGTTATTCCGTTAATCACAAAACGAAGTTGACTTTCGGGCTACCTGGTGAGAGGAGCACGAAATATAAAATACTCAATGAAATCTAAAATATCAACTTTTGGACCCGTGTCGATGTCTCGTGGAATCAGCCAGGGTTAATAAGTACCTTTTATGAAGCCGGTAACAGCAAGGCAGAATCAGTAGTTCACCTACGCAGGAGCACTATAAAGTACGTTTTCGGACGTGTAATGTGGATGCTCGTGGTGCAGGGGCAGCACGACAGTTATTCTTTCGTCTGCTCAAAGGAAACAGATGACTAACTTTGGCCGCACAAAAGTTCGCAACTAAAAGATGGCGTGAAACAAAAGGTTTTATTCCATGAGTATGAGGCTTGGTCAATTTGCAGCGGATCACTGTGGCTGCCACACAGGTATGCTGCTGACATGGGGCACAACCCTTGAGAGAAGCTTATTCTCGTGTTGGAATGGGGAGTGTCAGAGATAACTCAGTGAAACGCTTCAATTGCTGCTTTGGGCTTTAGTTATACTGTTTAACTAAGGCTGTTCTAACACGATTTTCCAGACCCGTTGTGTCCCAGTGCTTACAAGTCGCTCTCCCGTGCCCATGGTTGTGTGTATTTCTATTTATTTCTAGGGAGAAAATGCCCATGATTGAGTGAAGGATGCCTTGTTGCGTCATTGGCAGTGGCCCAGAGGACGCCATCAAAAAGCACGCTTCGCCAACCAGTATGGCTGGTCACCATTCAGGTCGATTTTCCCGCAGCTGGACGAGCTGTTGCGTTTCGCAAGCCACGCTTTTTCCACGGCCGCCAGATCGGTAGCAATGCTTCCGAATAATTTTTTTAAGATAAGGTGCAGCGTGTGACGCCTTGCTGTTTTCATGTACTGGGTGGCCCGTGGCTGAAATTAATCGATGGAGCACTGCTGTTCTTGGGGTCGGCGAGGAGATGCGACACGTGAAGTCTTCGTGCCCCATGAAAGGCCACAATGCCAAGTTTTCTCTGAAGACGGACGTCGGACCACCATGCTGTTCGTCGCTGACTAATGGGCCGAGCACCAGATGTCCAGGCATTTGACCTCGAAGGCGCCTAGCCCGCGACCGCCGAGATCACTGACTCATTACACCCCGCTCGCTGGAAGCAAGATTCGCCGGAGGAAGCAGCATCGCTGGCGCCATACACGTGTTTGATTGATATGTGGGGTTTAACGTCCCAAAACCACTATATGATTATGAGAGACGCCATATACACGTGTTTGATTTATGTCAGTGTATATGTTGGGGGCGGTGCCGGTATAATGAGCCTCATGTGTGCTGTCGGACCTTTTATTGGACAGTGCAGTAAGAACCCGATCTAGGGATCTGTGAGAGGAGACTTTATAATTGGCCCTCGCAGGCTGCTTTGGGTGCTTGTTCAATGGGGAGATTTTCTATGTACAGCTTTTCAATGTAAAGCTTCACGCCAGAAAGTTCTTGCCATGTAAATATTGTATATAAACACTGTCTTTGAAGTACACCTCCTCCCAAGTCAGCATGTTTATCCCGGATCTCCGGTGCCTGCAAGGCCGGTCGCAACAACTGGATGGCAGCGTTGTGATAAGACACCGCGACGAAGTGCGACATGCATGGACCGGAGGTGAGCCGAAAGCCCTAGCCCTGGCATTCAATGGTTTCGACGCAGCTACCGCGACCGCGTGCAATGTTGTGTGGGCCTGGTTTCGTGCTTGAGATGTGTAGAGTCTTTTATCCTAGACTTGTTAAAGCATAGATAACCAACAACTGTCTAGCCAATGTGACAGTTATGTTAGCACAGAGCAGTACTCTGCGGTCTTCCGAGCAAGCTATGAAAAGCGGTATCAGATAAATGAAGTAGAAAGATAAGTGAGTTTCACGGGAGTTGTAAGGTGGCGGCACGCGTCTGCTTCAGCGCCCATTTGCGACAAAAGTAGGTGCTCTGTGAAAAATTATGTGCATACCGATACGCTTCTTGACACTGTAGATCACCGGAGAATACGTTGTGCTTCAGTGTAACGTCTTTTTTCGCGTTCGAACGGTTCAGCGGCAGCGGCAGACAACAGCTTCAGGGCGTCATACCACTTAAACACTGCCTGCGACACGCGCGCACATCACAGAGTTGTACTCTATCACAATAAACATGAAGCAAACTGCATCCCGCACACGATCTCACACAAAGTAAGTGCAATAAAGCACACAAAAAAGCACACGGATACGCACAAATGCTCCCGCAACCACATTTAAACACAAAGTGCCATCCACGGTGACGGGTAGAACGTCAGCGCCCGCCCCAAAAAAGCGGCCGAAGCAGTAAATTACACCCAGACGCGCTTGCCCATTAGCGGTGATGCCACACAACAGGCTGCACCTTGTGTTTCATCCAGTGGCCGTGGTACAGCGTACCCTTCGCAATGCCCGCACCAAGCTTTCTGTGCAGTCATGCTGACGCTACACATTCGCCTCAGTTCAGTTTCGAAAGTGTCTGAGAGCTGCCTAAAGAACCCAATTTTTCGAACGACACGAAAAGTGTGGTAATAATAAATTTCAACTGCACATACGAATTTAAGATATACTACAGCAGTGAAGAAGCCGACCAGTTATTCTGTCGGTTTTTCTGTCGTGGCAAGATCCTTCGCAAGACCGTTCTAGTCTCGCCTTCAAGCTTGCCCGTGCCCAACCTGGTAGGGTGTTCTTGGCTGAGGATTGAGTGGTTTTAACTTTCTGTCTTAGAGTCTGATTCTATAGTTTATCTGTTTCTGAGTCTAAACGTATCTCTACTGCTCATGTCGACTACTTCTCCTGGCCAGGCGTGATCTGCCTAGTCAGCGTTCCTGCCGTCTAATAAATTACCACTAGACTCCCTTTTCCGCAGTGGCATTGACAGCATTCCCGTGGCACTGGTACCTACAAATGGAGGCTTCATCAGACTTACAAACCCTCAGGCGGTTCAAAAGAAACTTAAGACAACTTCAAACCATTTCCGGACCATCACAGATGTGTGCCCATCTGGGCGAGGACGTAACGTGTGTAGGTCGCCGGATCAGACCTGCGTGCAGGATCTTCTCAAGTGCACCTTCTTTGCTGCTTCCTCGGTGAGTGCTTTTATTCCGCCTCACCTTGCATGTACCAAAGGCCTTGTACGGGGAGTCGTCTCCAAGCTGAGTCCAGCTGAGACCCTAGACAGGCTCTATGAAGCAGGCGTAATTTCAATTTACCGGTGTAATTGCCTAGTCGACAAAGAGAGGGTACCAACCGAATCTGTCATCAAAATGCCCGTCAGAAATAAAATTATGGCCACTGATCTTCCGAGTAGAACCCCTCGCTTCTCGTCCGATTCAGTGCAAGAACTGCTGGAGATTCGGCCACAGTGCGGGAGTGTGTAACTCTAACGTTCGTTGTAGCACCTGCGGAAATAGCCATCCTTCAAGCAAGTGTACTGCAACAGCGGAAAAGTGTTGTCTCTGTAGGGGCAGTCACTGCGCCGACAACTGTGACTGTTCCGCTCGTTCCCGGGAGGTTCGAATCCTAGAAGTTATTGACTGCCGCCGCTGTTCTCGAAGGGAAGCCATTGCCAAAGTTAGAAACAGGGCGTTTGGATACTCTGGTGTTACAGCACGCTGCACTTCCAGTATGGACTCAAACCTATCGCAGGCTATCAAAACTGCTGTGGAAAAGGCAGTGAGTAAGGCAATGGATAAACTCATATCTAACCTTTCCGACTGTTTGGTGCAAATTCTTTCAAGTCAGATTGGACAAACAGTACAGACTAGTACAGAACCTGCAGTATTAGACATTACCAGCGATGCCACACAGCTACGAAATGTAGTGTTGGACGAACTTTCTGCATCTGCAGGGAAGGCTGAGCAGTCAGGAACACAGGTGCACTTGGACCGACATACGCCTCAGCCGAGCACAAGTACTGCTTCAGATATGAAATGCGATATACGAACTAATAAACGTACCAGATCCCCTATCTTCACCGATCTCAAGTCCAAATCTAAACGGAATGAATCAGCTATTTCGCGTGAAGATGCTAACAAGGGCACGACATGCGCCTCTGCGGTGCCCTCAACACCATAGGTCAGTTGAGGGAACCACAGTGGAACTGCCGTTCTCTATTCTCAGCCTCAACGACTTACATTACTTTTGCAATAATTTTAATATTGATATTACAATTCTCCAAGAAACTTGGCTCACACCAGATAAAATTTCCACCTTGCAGGTTTTGTTCTTTTCGATTAGATCGCCCCTTAAGTGGTGGTGGTTTAATGATCCTTGTATCAAGTAAATTATGCCATAGGGCGAAAATTTCTTTCAGAATGTTAGACTTGGATTGTGAAAAAATTAGCATTACACTTGTGTCTCCCCTGATACCACCCCTTTTCAATTGTAAATTGTTACTTCCCCTCCGGTGTGGAAAGTACGCGTTATCTTGACAGCGTTTTGGTAGCATGTAGAAAAGAAATTGTACTCACAGGAGACTTTGAATCACATCATTTGTATTGGGGTTTAAGGACAGATTCTTGTGGTAGGCGACTGTGGGAATGAACTATTGATCACAACCTCTCCTGGGTCAAAATTTCCGGAGCCCTCCACTACGGCGTCTCTCATAATCATATGGTGGTTTTGGGACGTTAAACCCCACAAATCAATCAATCAATCAACAACCTCTCCTGTCTGAATAAAGGTCATGTAACATTTGTCCGAGGTCAAACTAGCTGAGTATTAGATTTAACGTTTTGCTCCAATGCAATCAAGGTTTTGTCATGGGCTGTTCTCAATTCGGCAACTAACAGCGACCATTTTCCAGTAGTTTTTGACAATACTTGTCCAACAATAACTTTAGATCGGCCAAAACGCACATACATCAAGCATAACAAATTTCAAGCCTGCCTCCGTTCTGCCATTTCCAAGCTTGGAAATGCCAGCACTAGAGAGATTGCATCTACGATTGGTTCAATGCTGAAGGTATCTAGAAAAAAACCCGAATTTTCTATTCCATCCAATAAACGATCCTCCTCTCGTTACTGGACAATGAGTGTACGCGCGATTATAGAAGACGAAAAGCCTCTTGGAAAAAACTTCTTCATATTCAGAGCCCAACAAACTGGAAGGACCATCAATTCCTTGCTGGCGTATTTAAGCGTACAGTGAACCGCGCGAAAGAAGTATGCGACAGTAGACATTTTGGTTACCTTTCTAAATCGAAAAATAAGCGTGCTTTGTTCGCTTATCTTCGGACAAGAAAAGTACTGCCAGCACCATTAACGTCGAGTCTTGTGTCTTGACGCCGGAAGAAATGAACACCTCTCTAGAAGACAGAGCGCAAGGTTTAGAACGCCGCTTCACTGCTAATTTTTTTCGGCTATTCCGTCTGTTCTGGTAAACTTGCATGAATTTGCAGAAGTTTGTTTAGCTGAATTGAGTCACACAGTATTATGCTTACCGAGGATGCCTCCCGGACCAGATGGGATTACGAACTCGATGTTGAAATGTTTGCTCCCGGAATCGCCTAATCTTTTGCTAGAACTACTGAATTATTCGTTAGGAAACGCATGGACACCTCCAGAACCGAAATTTGCCGAAATTTCATTGTTGCTACAAAATGGATAATAATGAATACACGTTGGATAACATAACGCCGATCGCAATGACATCAAACTCAGTGAAATTGGTTGACAGAATCATCATATAAGAATTAATGAACTTATTACCATGAGGTCGATTCTAAGTCCCTGTCAAATTGGGTTCAGGGCTGGTTGTTTGATTCAGGATGTCCACGTTCATTTAGAAAGTCGGCTTCAGTTAGCTCAGCTACATTGAAATATGCAGCTTTAGTTACCTTAGACATCGCTAAAGCATATGATACTGTGGAGCACTGTATTTTGATAGATCAATTAGAATACCTTGATTTTCCATCATACATAGTAGCGTGTGTTCACAATTTTTTTGCCGGCAGGAAATTTTATTGTTTTAAAGATGGGTATTCATCATCTGCTCATACCCAAACGAGGGGAGTTTTCCCCGGTGCTATTTAATTTACTACTGAGCACCATTCCACGTAAACAGAATATAACAACTTTTGTTTATGCAGACGATATCGCATTTTTTGCAATGGCAGATAACATTCAGACCTTATATGAACGGCTTCAGAGTTACCTTATTATTGTCACGACGCAGACACAGCAGGAGTATTATATAGAAGAGCGCACTTTAATTAAAATGAAAGGCGCTCGTAAAGAGGACCGGGCAAGAGCTTCGTCTTCCTCTCTGGCTGCGCGAGCTCTCCTCTGCAGGTTGAATGCGGCATTTGCCTCCCTCCAGGAAGAGAATTGGCCCGATGCTCGGCTACTGAATACGCGGTGTATGTAGTTGACGTATTACGCGACTGGCTCACTGCAATATGAGTTCATCCGCACAACGTGTACGATTTCCGATTTTTGAGCTCGCGAGGAACTGTCAGGGATGACCTCATAATTCACGTCACTTAGGCGCCGTACAACATTGTAGGGACCAAAGTACTTCTTCAGTAACTTTTCAGAAAGGCCGCGTCAGCGAATAGCGCTCCTGACCCACACTTTCTCGCCTGGTTGATAAGTGACGTATCGGTGTCCCAGGTTACAACGTTGTGCGTCGTAACTCTGCTGTCGGGCGATTCGTGTGCACACGCGCTAGCTGCCATGCCTCTTCAGCTCGTTGGGTAAAGGCTTGAACATACGTGTCTGTATCGTCGCAGTTGTGCAGCAGCATGGCATCAAGCATTGTCGTCACTTCACGGTCATAACGAAGACTAAATGGCGTGCTGCCTGTAGTTTCCTGCTGCGCCGTATTATAGGCAAACGTCGCGTGTGGTAGAACGTCGTCCCAATTTTTATGATCCACGTCGATGTACATACTGAGCATATCAGCAATTGTCTTGTTGAGGCGTTCTGTTAAGCCGTTGGTTTGTGGGTGGCAGGAGGTAGATTTTCGCTGCGCTGTTCCACTCAACTCAAGCACTGACTTGAGGAGTATGGCCGTGAAAGTGGTACCTCTGTCTGTTATTATAATTCTAGGAGCACCATGCCTCAGAACGATATTTTTAATGAAAAATTGTGCCGCTTCTACTGCGGTTCTACTTGATGAAGCCTTTGTTTCTGCGTAGCGAGTAAGATAGTCCGTAGCGACAATTACCAACTTGTTTCCAGTATGCGAAGTCGGAAATTGTCCAAAGAGATCCATTCCTATTTGTACAAAAGAAATGGTGGGCATTTGAACTGGTTGCAACAATCCGGCTGGTTTTAAAGGTGGGGATTTTCGTCGTTCACAATTGAGGCACGTGCAGACTTAATGTTTTAGAGTGCCTGCAAGCTTCGGCCGGTAGTACTTCTGTTGGATTCTGGCCAATGTGCGCGTGTATCTGAGGTGGCAGGAGGTTGGGTCATCGTGACAAGCGCTCAGGATCTCATCGCGTATGGATGTTGGGACGACAAGTAAGTGGGCATTTCCGCTGGGGGCCAAGTTCTTCTTGTATAGGACACCACTGCGCAAGCAGAATGATGGCAGGCTCCTTGCAAATATCTTGGGAACGCTTGTAGACTCGCTGTTAAGGAAATTAATAAGAGGGAGCAACTCACTGTCTTCTTTCTGCTTAGACGAAATGATGACTGTGTCGACCACTCCTAAAAATGCCTTGTCATCATCTTCTGAGACATCGTCTTGCTTTATAGGAGACCTGGATAAGCAATCAGCATCAGAGTGCTGCCGTCCCGACTTATAGACAACCGTCATATCGAATTCTTGTAGGCGTAAGCTCCAGCGCGCCAGCCGACCAGATGGGTCCTTCAAGTTGGTGAGCCAGCAAAGGGAGTGGTGGTCGCTGACTACGTGGAAAGGACGGCTGTAGAGGTATGGACGAAACTTCAGAACTGCCCATACTACCGCAAGACATTCCTTTTCCGTTGTGGAATAATGGGACTCGCACGGGAAAGCGTCCTACTTGCATATGCAATCACTCTCTCGGCTGAGTCTTGCCACTGCACGAGTACAGCGCCTAAACCTACGTTGCTGGCATCAGTGTGAATCATGATTGAAGCGTCCTCGTCAAAGTGAGCAAGCACAGGTGGTGTCTACAGGTGCTGTCGTAGACCTTCAAATGCTGCTTGTTCCTCTTCACCCCATAAAAATGGAACATTGTCTCTCGTTATGCGTGTTGAGGGCGACGCTATGTGCGAGAAATTGGCGATAAACCTGCGGTAGTAGGCGCAAAGGCCAAGAAAACGTCTTACGGCCTTCTTTTTTGTTGGCCCCGGAAATTTTTGGATGGCGTCGATATTGTCGGGGTCAGGGCCAACACCTTCATGGCTCACCACATGTCCTAAGAACCGGAGTTTCTTGAAACCGAAATGACATTTCTCAGGTTTCAGCGTTAAGCCAGTGGACCGTATTGCTCGAAATACTAATAGCAGCCGTCTTAGATGTTCCTCGAATGTTGGTGAGAAAACAATGACGTCGTCGAGGTGTACTAGACACGTCTGCCACTTAAGACTTGATATGACGGTATCCATCAGTCTCTGAAATGTTGCTGGGGCTGAGCACAATCCGAAGGGCAAGACTTTAAACTCGTAGAGCCGTCAGGCGTAACAAAAGCAGTATTTTTTGCTCTGTCCCGCTCATCGACCTCGATTTGCCATTAACCGCTTTTCAGGTCCATCGACGAGAAGAAGCGTGCATGCCTCAGCCTGTCAAGTGAATCGTCAATACGTGGTAGGGGGTATACGTCTTTCTTTGTCACGCGGTTCAGCTTGCGGTAGTCCACACAGAAGCCTAAGCTGCCGTCTTTCTTCTTAACTAGCACTACCGGTGATGCCCAAGGGCTTTTTGACGGCTGAATGATGTCATCATTGAGCATTTTCTGGACTTTTTCTTGGATTGCTTCGCGTTTTTTCGGTGCCACGCGGTATGGGTTTTGTCGAATTGGTCTTGCCGTCTCTTCTGTTATAATTTGGTACTTTGTCAGTGGCGTTTGATTTACCCTCGATGTCGACAAAAAACAATCTTCAAACTGGCCGAGAATATCTAGAAGACTCTGCCTCTGCGCAGGCGGTAATTCTGTACACAGGTCGACAGGCAGTGGTGTTGAAGCGGCCGGCGTCTCTGCCTGTTGTACTGCGAAGCACTCGCGGAATTCTACAATTTCTTCGAATTATGCAACTGTGGTACCCTCTGTGATGTGTCGACGCTCGTTACTGAAGTTTGTCAACAGGACCTCTCCTTGCCCAGACACTACACTGACAAGACTTCTGGCAATAGCGATTCCTCGAGAGAGCAAAAGCGTCGATATTTGTTCCGCGACACCTTCTCCAGTATGCTGCGTGTTACACGTGACAGAGACGAGGCGGCATGACAACGGTGGCATGGTCACGTCGTCAATCACGCGCATGGGCTTGCGCTGCAGGGCTGCGCTATGGTCCGCTGAGAAGGTCAGTACACCATCCGGTATATTTATAATGGCACCGTACTCCCGCAAGAAATCCATACCCAAGATGGCCTGTTTACAACACTCAGAAAGAATAACGAAGGTTGCCACGAATGATGAATCCCCGATCTTGATTCGTGCGGTGCACTTTCCGGTAGGCGTCAGCAGCTGGCCTCCGGCTCCTCTAATTTGCGGCCCCGCCCATTCCATTTTTACCTTCTTGAGTTTGTCGGCCAGATTCGCACTCATTATTGAAAAGTCCGCACCAGTGTCGACCAGTGCGGTCACGTCGTGACCGTCAATTGAAAGTGTAATGTCAGCGGTGACAATCTCTTCTTTCGTCGGTTCATTCGAATTGTGCGGCACTTCGTGCGGCGGTAATGGGGGATTTTCAAATCTTCGGCAATTCGCAACCTTCCCCCCTAAGGTTGCTGCTTTTAGTTTCCCCGGCGTGGACTGGGAGATCTCCCTCTCGCCATATCCGTGGTGCTACCTCTATTAGATTAGGGAAAATGACCTGGGGAGGGCGAGCGTGACCGGAACCAGGGAGAAACGTTCCGCGGGATTGTCGTGCTCGTATCAACGTTGCGTCTTCCGTCAAAATAGCGCCGAGGGGTAGTGGACGGAAATCCTTAATACCCGGCAACGCGATGAGGACAATACCGCACGATGTGGCCTGCTTCCCCACAATGGAAGCACAGGGGCCTGTAGTCAGGGGTACGTTATATGTCGGTTTTGCGGAGAGGGGGTCGCATCGGCGTCGACGTTTCCCTGTAGTACCAAGGCACTGTCGGCGGCTGTTGCTGGTGGTACTGCTGAGGAGGCGCCACGTTAGATCTAGGCTATCGACGAAGAATATCTGCATATGATGGCCTAACTATTTCAGTGTTCGGCTCGGGAAGTGAAAGCACTTGCCTTAATTCTTGGCGAACAACATCTGTGACCGGCGCAATCGCGCAGTCATTCGGTGTGGCGACGAGCTTCTTTACCTCTTCTTGCACAATTTCGCGTATCAGGTCACGCAAAGAACGCTCGTCAGGTGTCACAGTAGTCACGGCGCTTGCGCTGATTTGTCCGCTGTTGTTTGGGCGGTCGTACTGGCGGTACCGTAGCTGTAGTGCGCGTTCGATGGCGGTAGCCTCCTTCAAAAATTCGTCGACGCTTGAAGGTGGGTTCCGTACGAGACCAGCAAACAGCTGCTCTTTAATACCACGCATGAGGTGGCTGATCTTTCTGTTCTCGGACATATCGGGATCGACTCGATGAAAGAGACGAGCCATGTCCTCAACAAACATAGCAGCAGACTCGTTGGGCTTTTGAATCCGTGATTCGAGGAGTCGTTCTGCATGCTCTCGCCTTTCGGTGTTTGCGAAGGTGTCCAGGAATTTCCGCCGGAACTCGTCCCACGTTGACCACACGCGATTCGTGAACCATGTGCGAGACCCATCTTGAAGAGGGAAATACACGTCCCCCAACTTCTGTGCGGTGTTCCACCCGTTAACGTTGGCTGTGTGCTCAAACTCCTCAAGCCAGTCATCTGCGTCCTCATATGTGTTGCCATGGAAGTCCACAGGAGTTTGAGGGGTGAAAACAGTCACCTGTGTCGTGCTTGGACTGGTCAAGGTGGGGCAACTGCTTCCCGGCGCGGTCATGTTTTCCGTCCAAGGACCGAACTCTGGGCTCAGGCCTAACAGGCGGTGGCTGGCGCAGTGAGCGGGTGTTTCGACGAGCGGAAGTCTTTGTGGACTAGATCCCGGGCTGTTGGAAGGTGTCCTGTACATGTACCCAGCTCCTCCACCAGTGTCACGACGCAGCCGCAGCAGGAGTCCGATATAGAAGAGCTCACTTTAATTAAAATGAAAGGCACTCGTAAAGAGGACCGGGCAAGAGCTTCGTCTTCCTCTTTGGCTGCGCGAGCTCTCCTGTGCAGGTTTAATGCAGCAATACATTGGAGGGCTGGCTTGATGGCAACAGCTTTTTACTTAATCCGAGTAAATGTGCCCTCCTTGTTTTCCCGCTGCAATACCCTGTGAACATCTTTCTGTCTTACCATCATGAGGATATACCACAGGTGGAATCTGTTAAATACCTTGGACCAATTTATCACACTTCGCTTAACTGGCGACCGCATATCGAATATATCACCGGAAAAGGTGGGTGGGTCATTGGCATATTACGTAGGCTAAGCAACTACCGAATAAATATGAGAAGAGACACATTGGTAATGATATATCGCATGTACGTTCGTCCCATTTTGGAATTTGGTTGTGTACTTTTCTCTGGAGTTCCAGCTTACACGTTGCGGCCTCTAATTCTTCTGGAAAGAGAAGCTTTGCGCTTATGCCTTGGCCTTCCCAAAACAGTTGCCAACAATGTGTTGTATCTCGAATCAAGGGTCCTTCCGCTTTCTTGTAGAATTCGCCTTCTGGCTGCTCAGACATTCTTAAACATTTATGAATCACCATTGCGGCATTCAGAAACAGCCTTTATTTCTACCCCGGAATCATTTTTTGCTGCTAGACGGCCGTGATTTCAGACCCCACAAATTATATTTGTGCAAAATTTACTGGAGCCTCTAAACGTACGTATATGCGAATCATGCCGAGTCGTTATAATTCAACCCCGGTGGAAATTCAATTCAACTACATTTTTTCTAATAATGGCAAATTACTTCCCCATAATATCTTGGATGGTTTACTACAAGATCGCCTGCGCCGTATTACAACGAACGTTATTATTGCTACATACGCATCGCAATACGACGAAAAGTCAGGGGTTGGTATTTTCAGCCTAATAATAAATTGGATTTATTCCCTTTGACTACCCGGTTTCATACCCGTTTTTGTGGCTGACTTTCGGGCAGCAGTGCTCGCCTTACACAAGTTACGTACAGCAATTACATCAGCTGTCATAATAACAGATTCCCTATTTCTCTGTGCGGCACTTACTGTTGGTGCTGATAATCACGTAACAAAGGCCTTCCGTGCACTAGTACCTGCGCATTTGAGAAAAGTACGATTTGTTTGGGTGCCTGGACATAAAGGTTTGTTTCTAAATGAAATAGCCGATTCCTTAGCTAAGTCGTCAATCAGCGAACCAATTCTACCGCTCTGTCCATCCTCCGCTTATGTGACTGCTGCTCGATTCCGCAGACATACGCTTACGCAAGTCTTTAAAGGTTCAACAATAACAAACTCTACAGAATAACGCCATTTATTATATCCCTGGCGAAGAGACTTTTGCCGCACTCAAAAACAAGAAGTAGCTATCACAAGGCTGCGTTGCCGGGTAGCAAATCTAAATTTCTGTAAACACAGGTCTGCTCAGGCACCTACGCCACTGTGCGCATTCTGTGATGAACTGGAAACAATAGACCATTTCTTTTCGACCTGAAGGCGGTTTAACACATTACGAAAAACCCTATTAGAAATACCTTTACATGGTATTGGTATGGATTTATTTCTGCCTGTCATTTTGTCCTTTGGAGCTTGCATTTCTGGTTTCTCTAATGCGACAGTATGCACGGCCGTCCGGGACTATATTGATGAAGGTAATAGGTTAACTAATTAACCAGTTTCATTAGACTAACATGTCTATATAATATGATACGTATAAAATGAGATTGTTGCTCTCTTCTAAGAAAAAATTTGTTTATGTAAATATTTTTATGCATTACATTAAGCACCAAACTTTCCTAGGCAATCGGTTATCTTTCTGTTATCGCTCCATCATTCAAAATCTGAACCGTAAATCTTGAATCCACTCGATTCTTGGCAAATTCACCAAAGTTGGTATGCGCCACTAACAATAGGAGAATAAAAACAACAACAAAAACAACAGCAACAACAACACGTTATTCAGGAGACATGGTGCTGTGGTGCGAACACGCAGCCTATCACCTAGCACTTCAGAAGATAACTTTAAAGAAACCTAAAGCTTTTGAAGCACACAAAAAACTTCTTCGTTCTTCGGGAGCCTCGTTCACAAGGATCTTGTGAACGACGCTCCCGTCCTCGGTGCCGAAAGGTCAATACGTCTTTATTCTGTTGTAGTCGGTGTTTTTGTTTTTTTTATTCAATGATTCTTCCCAACCAGATGGGCATCTGTCGAAGCTTTGATTTTGTCTAGAAACTTTTTACACTAGCAGCGCTTCGTGGAACGCAAAGCGGTTCACTGATGCAAACTTTGCTGAGAGGTTGCCGGTGCATGCGCCAGAGATTCAGTGCCTCGGACTATCTGGATAAATCGAGGAGCCATACACCAAAGAAACAAGATACACGTTCTCAATACACGCAAATTGTGCCTTGTACTGGTGGGTCTCAAGCTACAAAAACAATAAAATGCTTGTCCCGCATACATTTCGAAGACACTGTGTATAGTATGCTTAACTCGGTCGGGCACTAAGCTGAAAATCACTGATGTTTCGGCATGCTGACATTCGTAACTTCAGGTCGCCACAAATCTCTCAAATTTGACAACTTGGCAAAACGTAGCTGCAAGGGCGCTTGCTCAGCGTGGCAGAGTTGCAAGTGTCTGACATCGCGAGTTAACTTGGCCGCGTGGTTTACAGGATCCGCCTGCTACCGTCGCTCGCATTCAGGTTCCCAATTTAGCGCTGTTCGCAAGGATGCCGTATCATCGGTACGCAGTTGCTGCCGGTACTCGGCCTCCCGGGCTTGTTTTTAGGGGCGAAGCTAATGAAGGCGTGGGCTGTGAATTCCCCTGAATGTAGCCACCTCTCATTTGGTTCTTGCAGTGTTGACTACATCGCGGTGCCGTCCCATGTATGTAGCCACCTCTCGTTTAGTTTTCGCAGTGTTCACTAGATTGCGGTACTTGCAGCTGATGATGAAAAGATGCAAGATGATATAAACTAGACGGCGGTAGTTGTTGTTGATGATAAAAGGTGCGAGACAGACGTTATAAAATACGCATGATGTCACATAGGCGCGTGTATTTCATGGAAGGCAATCGTTCGATTTAGTGCGGTGACGTACGCTAGGAGGAGCGTTGCAATAAAATCGAGTGGGCAAAATGTACGGAGGATTTATAATTTACCAGGTTTACCTGCGGAGCTTCGCCCGCTCATAATCATTCACTTCGTGGATCTGGCGGCACTTTTTCGCCAAGACAACAGCATGTTACCATTGTTGGCTCTTTTATGGAATTGTCTCTGGCCTATTAATGTGGAATGTCGAAACTGATGCACACGTGCTGGGTGGCACGGTTGCAATGGAATGAATGACGTCACTCACAACGCCGCCAACGGCGCGCTTGCTGGGGTACGACGCTGAGAATGACGTGGATTATAGCACAACCAATAGATACTGCTCGTGACACCACTGCCGAACAATTTTTCGTTTCTTCTACACACATACATATTTAGCTGTATTACTTAGTCCGTCGTAGTCCGAGAGAGTAAGTTTATAACAACGTCTGAGTCTGAGCGATGCCTGTGCAAAACGAAAAAAATTGGGATCCTAAAGCTTCGCCTCTAGGAGTTGAACGCGATAGCGACATCGTGTTCTCAGTGCATACTTGAGAGACTTGGTGCTTGAAACCTTTTCGATTTTGCTACGCACTCTTACGTGGCCTTATGGGAATCGGCACAGTAGCGTGTGTGTGCCTTTTGTAGTAGAGTACCGGCTTTCAACCACTGAGCCATTATGAGAATAACATATTCCGACGTCCGTTGGCAATGTAAGCTTGTACCACGTATTATTACTGCAACACTTCGGGTTGCATTGTGAAGCATGTATAATCGACGTGTGTGTTTGTGAAGCATGAAAGCTGTTTTCATTGAATTTTCAAGAAGAGGAAGTTTTTTTCACCGTTTTCTAAAGCAGACGCATGACCGTGTGATTCAACCTCCACTTGCCACACAAAAGACCCGGGTTCCATCCCCACTTGAACCCAAACAAGCCTGGTTCGTTTCCCACACTGCTTCAAAATTTTTTCTCATAATATTTAATTGATTTGCATCGTCCTAGATTTTTTGTTCACGCATATCATGAATAGTATTCGCTTACAACCGCCAACGCTAGAATTTCCGCGAAAGGAGCTCTTTTATTCTATTGCGTTAAAATATGTTTCTTTGACAAAACCTGAGTGAGCTCCAATTTCTTTCTGAATTTTTATACTCGCATCACTCCTCTCAACTATGATTTTCAATTTTCATTGTTAGTAAAAATACACAATACAAGGTTATGCTATGCTTCTTCCGTATGCAATTGTTGTTTATTCTTTCTGAATTTCAAATAGTTCCTACTCACACTTACAACACTTTGCCACCGCTTGCGATGCCATACTCTACACTGCTATGCAAAGATTTATCCCTTTCTCTATCTAAGCTTGTATTCTGCCTGCCTAAAACCATCCTACGGCATCAAAAACAAAACAACAGTCCGAGCTTCTAAAAAGCAACAAATATAAAAGAATGAAAGAAATCGGCCAAATTTAGGGCCATGCTTGTGCGGTAAATTAGTCAGTTTTTTGTATTTTAGACTTGGTCACGGATTGCTTCCCTAGAAGTATCAAAACTTGCAAATTTATTTTGTCTCGAGTATCTGCATCAGCACAGGCTATTGAATTGTATAGAGTGCTTATGAATCAAGGCAGCTTGGCTTGAAAACCGGGTAGTTCCAAGGACCACATGTGTCAAAAAACACTTTGTTACACTCGTGCCTCTTCGATGTCATCGACTCCCAGGTGTATTGTTCACATTCGCCATCTGCGAGAAAAAAAAGATGAAATTATGGTGGTATGGTAGTGTGAACCCCCTCCCCCCCTCCAAAAAAAAAAACGAACTTACAATAACTTACAAGTTGGCTCCTAAATATTGACCGTACTCTAAGGAACGAACCTGTTGAAGCCCGACGTCGAGCGGCTGCTTCAAGTGATTTAAATGCCGCGCTGAAGTTCGCCACACGCCCTCTGACGTAAGCAGTATGCGCACGTAAATAGTTATTTTTCTCAAATATCCTTTTTTTGTGTATTGTCAACAACTAAGCACCTTTTCTCAAAAAGTATTGATTCTATTTCGATGACATTTTATATGCATGAGCAACAACAAGATAGAAATAATCTGAACTATAAAATAGCTGATTTTATAAAAAGTGCAGCAGTAACAAAAGTACACTACAGTAGGTACACTCCGTGGCGTTGTGAAAGCAATATTTTCATTTTTTACAAAGACTTATTGACAAAGTAATATATCTTGTTCCTATGTAACCTAGTAGTCCCTACAACATGGCAGATCATGATTACATCCCTCACGGCAGTTGCAGAAAAAAGGTACATTGAATAAGTGAAGCCTTTTTAAAATTCGGGACTGGGCCATATAAAAAATAAGCAACCTAGAAAAAAAAGATGCCACTTGATACCTACTTTAAATTGTGTAAGCACGTAAAACTTTTTAGGAATACTTGCAGCCGGTTTCTAAAATAATACGCTAAAGCTGACATATACCGTTCGCCCTACCATGCCCCGTTAGACTTGGCTTTGTAAACTTACACCAGGGCTATATATATTATACGTTCTATGGTTTCATTGCACCGTTCCCTAACGACCTTAAGGGTGCTTGTTGTTTGCTGCGAAAGTTGTCGACAAGTAGATAACGAGCCAATGAAATAAAAGCCGGCCGCTCGCTTCGCTGGAAATATGAATTGGTTGACCGTTGATGAAAGCTTTGTTTTTATACAGAATGAGTGTAGACGTCAAAATCTTCTATGATATATTTTTACTTTTTTTACGGCCAGGACCGCCCCTATTCAGCCCAACACAATGACTACCATACATCCGCTCGTGTGTTTTGTCAATTTTACATAGTTAATATTACGTGAATTGCATGGCACGTTTGACTACTTTCGAAATTCTCACGAAGTGGTCAGTAGCATTCGGGTGGCGTGTGGATTGAGTGTGATACCGTGGCAGTATCGCAATGAGTATTAAAGCGCTCACGCCGAGAAGAGTTGCAGTGGTCGGTACGTTCTCGCTCCGCTTATGGTGCATTCATACTATCGACGGAATGCAGACTTGTCGTGGACGTGGATCCACGAATGATCCACCTGCAGACGCATTGGCACCATGGGCAGGGTCTTTGATAGAACAGCCAGATTTTTTTGTGGTTACCTGCACCCGCTACCAGCAGACCGGTTTGACAGATTCAAAAACATGACTGCAAGCAGAACGTGATGCTTTGCTAATGTCGAGCATTGGGAACGCTTTCAGTTTGTTTAGGTTAAGAAGCCGCTGTTGGCGCAATATCTGGATGGCAAGAAAAGGCCGCTATACAGATAGGAACTGAATGTGAGCTTCGCTACCGTCGTTCTTGAGGCACCGGATGAGAAGGAAGGGCACAGTGATGCACGAGCCGAGAACGGCTTTTTTTTTCTATCGACCTGTCGTGGGTAACGCACACATACAGCAACCATTGCACTGATGCACATGAGGTTTTTTTTGTTGGTTTTCACTTATACGTTGAAATCAGTGTTCAGACAAGGGCCGGGTTTCAAGACTACCATTTTCAGCGGCAGCGCCACTTTGCCGGCCGCAAAATCCTGCGTGTGCATGCAATGATTAAAGGGGCAACTTACTCGCTACTCTAAAACCTGCCGAGCTGCGTGCTTTACCAGCGATAGATATCATAAAGGTTATCGTAAGTAAATAGGGCCCCAGAAGTGAAGTAGCCACAGTCTAAATCATCGGTGAGGATAGCTATACGGCTAGAGCTGAAGAAAAGTTAAACGGTAGCCAGCGTATTTGGCCGCTAAGGCTATGGCGTACCACCACAATAATGCCGATGTGAAAAACTGGTTAGGTCAAGCCAACCGCAAGTCACGCGGACGAAGCGTTGTTGAACAGAATGTACGATATGAGGTCATGTGACAGTCGTTCATCCCTCCGAATCCAGATGCGATGTGTCACGTGAATGTACCAGAATCACCGCCAATCTCCCGAAACGCCTCCCTTCAACAAAATTACGTCGTCGTACAAATCTGACCATGGGCCGAACGCAGGCAAATGACAATGATAATTCATTTCGCCTAAAGAGAATAGCCTTTCTTGCAATACCTAGAATTTTCATATCTGTCTGTCACAGGCCTCCCGGCGAAGGTTTAACCCGAATCTGAAGGCCAACACATCTTGATCTGGTGGCTTCATTCATACGTATGAACGTCCTCAATCAAAAAGAAATAACACACATGCTTGAGGCCCCAAATCAATATATATGCAAGAAGTAGTCAGTGTATACATTTATTTAGAAAATGCATATATAGGTATTCAAGGATCAAAGCACTGATTACACTGCTCTGACAATGCGACTCTATGAATGAAAAGCGGGCGGTTCTTACGGTCCGCTAAAAAGTCAGGCGCTTCAACAAAATGAAACTGGTACTGTCATTCACAAATGGTTCAGTGTTCTAAAAAAGTCGTTTTTTTTTCACAATATTGCCAAATGGCGATATCTCACGCATTGTCTTCAATCAGAATACAATCGTTCTCTGACGTCCTTTGCAGCGAAGTGCGTTGATACGTGGCCAATTTTAGCAACTGCATCTTTTTGGATGATCTAGGCGGTAGACAAATACGGCGTTACTTGCTTAACACCCAGTCTTTCAAACGGTTGACAGCTTTCATACTTGAGAACATCTAGACCAGTCTGTGTTCTGTCGGCGTGAACCGGGAAATAATACTAGGAGCGTCGCGCTGTTCCGGTGCGGCTGTCATGACGCTCATTGCTTTAAATAGGAGGAAACGAAATCTCAGGCAATCACCTACGGATCGCTTCAAGACACTGAGTGAATGATAAGAAAAAGCCTCTCGCGCGCTAATGGGACTGGCCGTGTCCTGAAAAGACGCTGCAATATATGTGAACGACACTTCTTCTGAGTGTCTAGCAACTGGTCGAATGCTCCATGATGATAACAGCGTCGACTGGTTGCACATGAAGACGGAGATGCTTGGTCTTTAGTTCGTGGCGGAAATGAAAGTATAGTACTGCTACTACTATGATATTGAAGTGCTATTTGCCATCTCAGCATGGTGACATTTATGGCGGGTCAATGCCTCAAAACGACGTTATGAATATGACGGATGCCGTAATAGATCGGTCTAGAAATTTCGACCACCTGACGTTCTTGAGCGTGCACCTAAATTTAAGCCCGCGGTCCTCAGCCGTTCTCGGCTCTTTTGAAAATGCGGCCACCACGGCCGACATATGATACAACAGTTTTCCAGTCACCAGTTGAGAACCTCAACCCCTATACCACCGTCAGGTTGCCATTCCAGCATGACTGCTCGAGTAGAGTGACGGTGTCGATGACACGTGCCCGATCGTTTTCTTTTACAAAAAATATTATTAACCTCTTTGAGTCGGCCCAGTGCGCTCTAAAATGTTTTAATACGTCACAGAAGTAGCAGTTGCATGCTCTCAAGGTTTCTGCGTTAATTTAATATGTTTAAACGGCGGTATTCTTAATGTAGGAGGAAAAAAACAGGTGGACTATTGTTCCTAGGTACGAGATTAAGGACTAGGCATGAGAATATTATGATACATGTCAATATACAAGGGCCGAATGCATGCACTGAGCAAGAAACAATTATCAAGAACCGTCCCCACGTTGTGTAATTCATTAGATCAATGTGAGCTCTACCGAGGATTTACAGTATGACATCAATTAATAGTAAAACAAACAACGTCATGTGACGCTTACCTTGGTTTAATAATATGAAGCATTTCTCAGACTCTAACCGGTAAGGGAGCAGGTAAACTTTCGCTTGTTCTTCTATAAAAGAGATCATACATCATGTGCTTGAACAAAATAAACAGAAACAGAAACATATAAATAGGGTAAAAGATTCTTTGTGGCACACAGCGAATATAGATGACCTCATAAAAACATTTCCCCTCGTAACTCTGTTATCCATTTATTTACTATACCACAGAGGTCCACGTATGAAACTTTACAAGACGCTGTCAAAAACGTTACAAAATTCATTATCTTCAAAACCACGGAATGTATCCTTGTAGTTAAAAAAAACATTCAAACTACAATGAGCCACCAGTGGTATACACACCAGTTATGCTTCAAAGTATTCTACCGTATCCGACAGGCTATATGCTCGGCAAGAATGTGCAAGCTGATTTCTATCCCCACAAGAGCTGAATTACTTTCTCCACAAAAGCTTGTTAAACGTTGAAGAATGTGTGTTGAAGTGAAGGGAAGCGCTACAAGAGAAATGTGTATTTAGAGCATTTCATATTATTTTCGATTATCATCGTGCAAAAAAATATGCACTAGTTGTTTGAAGTACGCACTATGGACAAGACATTGCTACCACGTTAGACTATCTAAGGCGAACATGAAAGATCAACCAATTTTTCGCAGTAGTGAATCGTCATCCCAGAGAGGGCAAGCGGGTTAGGGGGAGACAGAAGGTTAGGTGGGCAGATGCGATGAAGAAGTTTGCGGGTATAAATTGGCAGCAGAAAGCACAGGACGGGGTTAACTGGCGGAACATGGGAGAGGCCTTTGTTCTGCAGTGGACGTAGTCAGGCTGATGATGATGATGATGATGAAGATGATGATGAATCATTGCCTGTTGAACTGATAGTCATCGCCTTCGTATGTGCGCGTATGGGTGCTTCATCGCAGGGCCCGTGGCTGTCGTTCACTCCGACGCTAGCGGCCAAATCGATGTTGGTAAATCCGAGACGTAATACGCGGTGGAAGTGGATTTACGATTCCTTGTCCTCTCATAAACCCGTATATTTGCTAGAGCTCCGTTGGGGCCACCGCTTGCACCTACTGTCCTTCAAAAAGTTGTAAGGTGAGTGGGCCAATACCAATACCGATCCCATCAGCTCACCGGCAATCTCGCCTCTTTATGTCAATAACCAACATCATGACCCTCCGCATTTAGTTGGTGTCTGCGAAAAGGCTGTGGAGGACTAGCGTGACAACTACCTGCGAGTAAGGGCTACTAATTTAAAGGACGATCCTCACAAGCTTTCTCACCCCACCATCTATCTCACGGAGGAAGCCGTGACATCATTCCTTAACCATGGCATTGAGCTCACCGGTGGTCCTGGATTCAAGCAGCTGCTTTGCCAAGTGTTCCTCACATATATTCAATCCGTTCTGCCGAAGAGGATCCTCGATGGTCACACATAACATCGTGGCGAGGCATAAACTTAGTACATCGAGGATGTTCTTGCTGGCGTGTGAATTATTTGATGAGTCACACAGAGAAACTACGCCACATGCTAAATGACGTCGGTACCATTGCCTCCGATGGCCTCACTGTTCAGAATAGCTCGAATACAGCTGATCTCTTGATCAGGTGTTAGCACATCGATTACTTTTACTTCGTTAGCTTACAATCGAGCACCGGTGAACACCGTTCTACGGCGGACTGGAACCTACGTGAATTCATTAAAAAGACTTTACCGGAGAAACTGAAGCCATTGGTCTTCTGGGCACCTCCCCTAATTTCGTACATTCTGCAGGTATATTTAGCCAGATATAATCACGGAAATTTAACATTCCAGGAAATTTTTGGGTGAACACTTTATAGGCGGGAAAAAAATTATTTTCTTGGTTGTTTTTTACGCACAAGCGCTTTTCCGCTATACCCTGGGATATGAATTTCGGATGCTTCTTTCAATAAACTGAGTTGTGAGTTTGTACCTTGTGGTCTTCTCGGCTTTCGCTTTTCCTTGTACTGTGTGCGTGCCAAAATATTTCCCAGAATGCTCTCAAACGAACTCGTCCGACTTTTCATGCTATTACAGGAAGTAACGTCCTTGATCGGCCTAACGCACGTACAACCACCCGACAAGACTGCCATTGTATTCCGGCATTCTCTGTATTTATCAGACTAGATGGCCATTTTATTAGCCTGTTTGTATCAAGAAATAAACAGGTTTAAGACAGCGCTGGTCCTGTCTATGAGCCTCTTCGTAGCTCTGTGTAAACATGATCTTGGTGCATGACGATTGAATCCGGATATGCACCCACTAGTCGAACAGCTCGCACTACTGAAAGCAAACTCGCAAAGGGAAATGAAGAACTGTGCGCAAACTGTCGGCCCAGTTTCAGCCTACTGCCGCGTAATCGCCGCCATTCACCCGATGAGGTTCTCTTTTTCTTTCTTACCTTCCTCCTCGTGGCCTCTGATTATCATCACTGGATAAGGAACCTCGTCTAAGTATCCAATCTTCGCAACTTTATGTGTCTTTCCTCTGAAAATATATACACAAATTTTTTTATGGTTTAGCACAACTACACCTTTACACAAGCAAAACATTTACAGTTCTGCTAAAACATCAAATTAAAGCTGAGGCCACAAAGTATTAATTAGAGCTTTCCAAGGCACACACGAATTGCTTACGATAAGTCGACCAGGTGTCTTAGCCCAGCTGCGAGAGGGATGCTTGACGAGAGGGAGAGCATGGGTAAGCTTAAGTTGGAGAGAAAGTAGCGAAGTATAGTCAGTTTAATTTAGTTCAGAAGGTATATCGACGTGCAGACAACGAAGCGGAGTAGAGAGAAGGAAAGCAAAATTGAAGCTATCGTAGGAGCCGAGGAAGTGGTGTAGAAAAAAGGGCCACCTGATAACCTTTCTGTATACACTGACGGCCTTGTAATTGTTCCGGAACGCATGGTAGACAGTAAGATAAACCCATGCCAATAGTTCTTCGATGAAATCAAGATTAGTAATTCTAAGTCAGTTTAAGCTGCGAATACCTTTATTTACTTCAGCGTAACTTACCTAATGACATGAGTAGTTAGTTAAGGAACACTTATAGAACAAACAAAATTTTTCAACACTGCATAATTATAATACCCTAACAAAGAACCAAAAAAGGGGGATTAGACATGACTCAATGAGGGCTCGCAATTATTTCAAAGTGAAGACATTCTTTCAAAGTGAAGACAATAAAGAGCGTCTATCAAGGCCCATTCACGCTAGTGGCAAGCCTGCCTCACCGTTTGACGTCTGACGTTCGCAAGCCGCCATCTGCCGGCTGTTTCCTCCGCGCACGTCCGGCGTTCTTCGCACTTGTGTTCGTTTACCTCTTTCTTCATTACAGACATCTATCTTTTTGTTTGAGCAGCATGTCTAAGTGTCGAGCTGTTATAGTTTTTGGTCCGCGCGCGTATGACGTACGCTCATTTCGTGCGTGCTTTCATTTTGAGGTCTGTGCAGCAAGTTACTAGCTTCTTGCCGTTCTTTGTGGGACACTGCCATTTGGTGCTGAAGCATTCATTCCTTCTTTCTTGTGGGAAAAAAGAAATGCACAGCGAATACTCAACTACATCTGTGCGAAACCGTTTCCCTTTCGCGTTGTTCTGATTCACAAATAAAGTATCAGCCACGTTTTTTTTTTGATGTGGGTGACAAAGGTGAGAATTATGCCGCAAGCGTTTGTAATGGGTTGGAGCATTCAGTGACACAGTCGTTACACAATATGCATTTTCTGACGCCTGGTTGTTGCTTTGTTTTTCTGAAACAGTTAATTTTTTACAGCAATACGATTCTTCTGCCGACGTCAAGCCTGCACAAGGCCAGTTTGCGACGGAGTAATAAGCACCGGCGTGGCACTATGGTGGAATACGGGGCTGACGTGCAGGAGGCCTGTGTTCGAAACTCAATGTGCTCTTGGTGTTTTTCATTGACTTAGTTTTGTTTCCTTATTTCATGCGACACTCGTTATGAATACAGATGGTGTCGGACAAATGCGGTGCCCGCGACCCTTGTTGTCATACCATGCCCGCTTTCGTTGTCAAATTATGCTAAAACGCTCCCAAAAAAAAAACGTGTATAGTAGAAGTGGTCAAGACAACGCTTACACTGGTTCGAAGAATTATGCATAATATGAACCCAATTTCCCACTAACAAAATATTTGTCTTCAGTGTGACCGCTGCCAGGTTGTCCCAGATGAACGCACAAAAAAGCACGTGCCTCCGAATTCGGGCGACAGCGACAATACCAGACGCCGTTCAGACGCAGTTAAAGCAAGGCTAAAGAAGAAAACTAGCATCAATGGTCTCCTCGGGCGCGTCACCTCTCCCCATCGCAAGCATCGCTACACTTACCAACCTCCTCAAACCTTCCACCGAGCAAACCCCAGATGCTTCGAGAAAGAGAGCGGGAGAGAGTTCTCAGAAAAACTCGCCCCTTCCAACATGTTGCCTTTTCCCCAGCTTTGGCTGCACAGCGCGCCCATGAACCTTCAAAAACCCAGGGCGAACCTTCATAAGTGAGCAGCTGTTGGCGGTGGTCAAGAAATGAAGGTAGTTTGTACCATGAACTGTGCGTAAGGCAGCAGATGAAGAGAGTTTCCCACCGTCAGGCGAATTGCTTGTTCTTCAATGACCAAGCAGATGAGATGAAGAGGTTTTATACCTGCGGGTAAAAGCTTGTTACAAGCAGGAGATCAAGAGAGTTTTGCCGCCGTCAGGTGAAGTGCTTGTGTCTTCAAAGACAAACTAGTTGAGGTAAGAGGTTTTGCAACTGCGGGTGAATGCTTGTATTACAAGAGGGGGAGAAGATTCTGTGTTTACCGCCAGTGTGCGAAGATGCATTCTGCAGTGAAAGCGCGTGAGTGGCCGACGTGTAACCGGCGAAGAAGCTTTTTTACTGGAGTGGGGATATTCGATGACGTGAGGTACCCGGAAGAGAAACATAGGAAGCAATAAAACAACAATGAGCGCCGCAATTCAAGTGAGTGGTTCGTTCAAGAGAAACATTAAAACTTCGTTCCAAAAACTTTGGACGGAATTTCTTTGACGAACATTTTAGTCGATAAGTGTCTTGGTAGGATTGCATTGTAGCGCATGTTGTTGCTTGTGTCCGCTTTTCTGAGTGTATCTTGTTAAGTAGCCTGTTGGTTTGAGTACCTCGTGATTGGTGACGTATTGTATTGTGTCATTGCCGAATATTGTTATTTATGTATTGTATGATCTGCCGTATTTGAGAGCATATTTTGTTTTTTAATCAGCTTACGACTCTGACTCCTTCTTTAGCGCACAGCCGGTGTTCGCTGGTGCGCCAAATAGGACCACATCTAAATTGTCCGTGCTTTCATGGTGCATTTAAGACCAGTGACACCAATTCACTTATAACGTCCACATTTTTCTGTGTGCTTGAACCTGATCTACAAAAGACCAGCGCTATACGTGCAAAACTACAAGGAATTTTCTCAATTTGCTTTTACCATTTTAAAAGCTGAACTTCACAATGCGACAATTAGGACTATTTTCCGGGATTCCAATCGTCCAGTTATGGTTACTCTTGATTTTGGTTATTCTGCCTACGAAACTGCTAATGTACTATCTCAATGATAAAGCCGCAATATGTCCCGATGAAAACGGACCATTACACGAATAAATTCGGCAAGCTAATCAGTGAGAGCTTTCTTGTAAAAATGCCCATGATATCAGTCTGTTGTAGCAGAGAAAGCACATCCTGGAGAAGGAGTAGAACAAAACTCTCGTTGACATCTTTTTCATGCCCAAGCAAATTCGCTTTAATGTCGAAGTGAAAGTATAACGCAGTAGTCAAATCAGTTTTATTGCGATAACAATTATATGGATACTCTCGACCTCATTTGGCCACTCGCGTCGGCGTCGACGCCCTGCACCGTATATGTATACGTATCTATATATTTAAAAACGCAAGAAAGAAAAAAATGCAGAAATCAAAAAACTCCGGCGCGCGAGTCGAACATGGGACCTCCGCGTCGTGATCGTGAGGCGTTAACCACTGAGCCACCAAGAGGTTTTTCTTTTTAGTGACTGAGCCACCAAGAGGTACCCTCTTCAACGTTCAAACGGCAAGCTATTCATATCTACCGCTTACACCTGTTGGTGGGCATCTCGGGAGGGGGGAAGTATGGTGTTTTCAGCAATATGAGCAAAATGGCAGAGTGAGCACGCAGCGGCTCTCATCTCTCACGCGTACTTTGGCCCACGTAGTAAATAGGGGGTGTACACCCGATCGCGCGCCCTTCTTGCAATGAAGAGAGTCTTACGTCTAGGCAAGCCTATAAGTTTCGTCGAGACGACTCTAATGCAGTTTCTGGGCGCACAGTGGTCACAACAATTATTGCACAGCCTCCGTTTGCGAAAATTTCGCGTTTTTTCGACACAGCGCCGTAACAACTGAGACACTTATTCGCGTTAATTTGTACCTTTGAGTACGTTACGTGAGTCTTTTGTGCGTGAGAAACGCGGGGCATGTTTCGATCCGCATATCATTCTGCGCGTGAGCTTCCAGTCTGTTCCTATCGCGATCATTGCTTCGCTTTGCGTGTGGCAGCTTGAGCTAGTTGGTATGGCATGACGATAGTTATAGTGCGAGAACAAAACGACGACACAGAGACAAGAAGGACACGAAAGACTTGAGCGCTCGTGTCTTTCGTGTCCTTCTTGTCTCTGTGTCGTCGTTTTGTTCGTGTCTTTCGTGTCCTTCTTGTCTCTGTGTCGTCATTTTGTTCTCGCGCTATAACTATCACTTTAGCGGCAAAGCTGTTACTTTCTGAAAAAACAATCGAAACTGTTGGAGGAAATACACAAGGTTACTCAGACCCCAGTTGCAGATCTATATGCTAGGTAGAGCGTGTACTCTTGAAAAGAGGTCGGCATATCCATAAACTCATTTCGAACAAGTGATTTGTGACAAAGAGCCTCTTTGTATGTGAAGTTAGTGAAACGCAGCTTAGCGAAACCCACTACTTACTTATTACCTGAACAGTGCTGACTCGAATGGTTAGTTCATTATCAAATGGGTAATAACTACGTTATTAGCTTATCAAGTGAGTGTGTCAAGTTTAACGTACCCCAGTTAGTCAAACAGACGTTTACGCAGACTTTGCTATATGTGCGTGTGTGTTGCCATATCAAGATAAGTTAGCTAAAAGGTATAGGGTTAAAGGAGTAGCATTCTTCACGTACATTAATTATTTGCTCCTAACTACTCTATGTAACTGCCGTTGTAAGTGCGCATCACAGCAGACCACCGCAGAAAAGTGATCACCACACAGTACCCATATATGATAAGATCTTAAGAATAATTGAACCTATAACAGTGATTCACAGGCCAGAACACGCACGTAAGCGCTCGCACAGAATCTCACTTTTACATTTTCCTGTGCTGCCCTATTGCGCTTTGGTAGAGTTTCGGTAGGGGCCGGGAAAAATGGCAATGCTGGAACAAATGCCTCTGAGACCAGGAGACAGTTCACAACATTTCCGCCAGCGAAGGGCGTACGCGCTGCGGCATCGTGGAACTTCGATATAGCCCATTTATAATCTAGCAGCACCTTGAAAGCTATTTATGCCGGTACTGTGGGATTATACACCGTGTGCTGACTACCAGTTATATAATTTAGAAGAATAAATTATGTTTCTAGACAATATGATGTGCCCTTTATCAGCACATATGTGAATCGTCACGTTGCACGAAACTTTATTCCGAGGTAGTCAGTGCAAATAAAGTTAGCGAAGGCATTTTCTCTTGAGTGTCACCATTCCGGCAAGATATGCTGTGGCATCTGCGAAATACCTGGCAACATATGTGGCTTCGCAAGCTAAAAACCCTAATAATGCTTCCTTGGGTAGTAGGGACAAAAGTTACAAACTATACTGGCTGCTGGCTTATAAATGGATGCCATGAAGGTAGTAAAATAGGCCAAGAGAAGTTAATACATGTGTTTAAACATTGTTAAGCAAATTTTAATTTAAAATGTGGGGCCCATGTGTAATATGCTATGCTGGCATATACTTGTTGTTAAATGGGAAATGAAACAGTCACCGAATAAATTGTGGTCTTTAGTGAAACACAGGAGTGGAAGATTCATTCTGCTTGTACATGCATAAAAGTGGACGAAGAAAAGAATACTTCATCGCAATGAGATCCTTAGGACTCACCGCATATAGAGCTCCAATCACCACCGGCTACTACCATTTTGCCATAGCACGTGTGACGTCAATGTATCCTTGGAGTGGAGAGTCGCTTGCCACTTAAGTTTCAGCCGCATCAATATCCTTCAAATCTCCTTGTCAAGCTGAAGATCGCCGAAACGTCTCCACGGTACGCGCCGCGGAACATGACACAAAAGAGGTCAGTGAAAAAAAGACGCCCGCAAAGCGAAGTGGCTTCTCCAATCACGGGTCGCGAGAGCGCCAGTGTTTTCAGACACTCGTGCTACTAGCGTGTTCAGAAAAATATTGGTTACCAAATAACCACTTGACCTAATGCACTGATATTTATGGTATAACTCTCGTTTAGCGCACGAAGAGACACAAAGGAAGACAGGCCATGTATTTTCGTGTCTTCCTTTGTGTCTCTTCGTGCATCAAAACCACACTTATACCATGCATCTAAACCAACTAGCCAAAGTGTCGATTCTGTGGCGCTGTTATTTTGCAAGTTTGTTAGTGAGCACGCAAAGATCAAACCACATAACAGAAATTACGAATGCAAACTTGGCGTTATGGCCTCATTGGCTGTACTGTTTAAAAAACTGAGTGTGACCTCGGATTTCGGACGCACGTTTGTTCTACTGAAATAAATTAATAGTGCCATAAAGTTGCAGCGTGGCCGGCACATAAAAAGTTCCCACTGAAATAGAAATCTGTTTTCATACATCAATTAAATTTGATAAACGCTGCAAGCCACTTACGTCGATACTCCTCTGTTTGAATCACTTTCTGTCACTTTACTCCCATAATAGAAGTCGTAATCGGTGCTGTTCAGCCCGTTTTTTTCCCAGTAGATGCAGTTCCGCGGTTTAGTATCGTAAGTGGCCATCGTCAACCAGATTTTTTCTTCAGTGCTCAACATCTGTATGTGCAGAAGAAGCAAAAAAGCCATGTCCGGATATACGAAAGCAGTACCTGGTGTTGCAAGACTGAAAAAAAATCTTGTACATTATGACAGTTGCGTGAGCATTTGCAGCACAAAAGCGCAGTGTTATGGCCTTTAAGGAAGGAACTGTATTCAAGGTTTACAGCTGAAAAACTTCGGGGTTCATTTCCCTGTGGTTGGTAAAGTGGCTTTTTTGAAGCATTCACTTCCAAAACAGATAATTTAAAAGCTGTCAGACTAATTGATTAGTTTTTACATGATTAGCTCCGTTCAAGTCATTTTGATTGGTGAACGTAAGCACTCGCCTAATTGTAGATTCCAAGATCTAAGAACGCCACTTTTCCTTTTTTGGTGGTTATTTATATGAATTCTGATGTGAAGACTCACCTGCTTCTGTACGAAAATAATGACGGTGCCCCAAATTATCAAGCTATAGTCATTAGAGATGTGTTAGCCCACATACCGATAGCATGATCAAGAATATAGGCCCAGTCACTGAACAAAATTTTAATGTAGTTTACACTGAAGATGATTTCTCGCTCCAAAGTTCGATGTAATTTTAATCTTTCAAGATTTATGTTGGATCAAACGCACACGGCGGATAACATTGCTAAAGATTTTTTATGAAGATATGCTGAGTAGTCTTCTTAATACCTTACCGCGGTAAATCAGAGTCACTTTTTTCTGCTTTCCATTGGCCTATATGTGCACAAAAATTGTGCCTATTTCTATAAGTAACAATAGCTTTGATGTTCGCAACTTCATACTTAATTTATTCGTTAGTATAAGTTCTGAATGACTTGAACAGATTGGCTTAAGCAGTTATCGGTATACTCAGATTATTTTAACATTGTAAGTTGTTGTCGTCATGGTTTTTGGGGAGCAGAACTCGACCAGAACTGAGCTGGTTGTGTTGACTGATCACCTTTCATGTGCCTTAAACCTTAAACTATTGCAAAAAAGTACACATATTATTCGTTGACAATGCCAAAGCATTTGATAAAGTTTCTCACTCTAAACTCCTTTTAAGAATTGATAAAACTTTCTAAAATTCGTTGATCAGTATATCATAATCAGAAAGGTTTTAAATGCGAAGCATTTATTAGTGAACTTCGACCACTTTTGAGCGTACATATCTATCTAGCAGCTTACGTTTGGGTGCATTCGTGGTCACCCCCTAAATTTGGCGTGAACAAAAATAAGTGCGGGAGGGTAAGATCGTTTGATGATTATGACGCGCTAGTCAAGACATGAATAATGTCATAATCTTGTCGAGTACATCGTCAAATACTTCCCGCAAAACAGCGACACACTGCTAATGGGTGGGTATGTGCCGCTGATATGCAGGTATGTGCCACAGGTGATTCACAATTTGTATCTACCCAGGTACGACGAGAACACACATGGGCAATTTTAACGCGTGGTCGTGAAGAAATACCCGACATTGGTAGCGTCGACCCGACAAATGCAAAGAATAAATGTCGGGGTCCCAGCTGCCAAACTAAAGCATTCTGCGTGGCAATGAGGCATTATACTACAGAGGTATGTCGGGTCCTGGAACTACTTTTCAAATAGACACTTATTTTCGTCAAATGCCAATAGTAGTTGCAGTAGTACCTACCCAATCCTACAAACATTACATACGTACTACTTTGATGCAGCCGTCACGTCGGGTTAACGTCAATTGCGGTTAGTTCCAATGTGCTCAAGCTGACGTATGTAGCAGTGTGCAGCGCCTGCATACTATCGAGCCTCGGTGCTTCATATCAGCTTCTGGTGTTGCTAATACGCATGTTACAGTTGGCATCGTTGTGCAAGTGCAAACAACTAAATATATATTAACATCTGCAACTCTTCAACATATGTCTAGCGTGCAACATTTGTACTTATAATTAGCGTCATTGCATGACGTGTCGCTCAATAAAAAAATTGCGACGCGGTCGATAACCTCCCCTCCGCATGCGTCTCATAACGTTGATTCCCAGGTACGTGAAATCTGCTGAATTTATAATTGCGATTGCTATTATATTGACACTCTCGGCTAGATTTTACAGTCGGTAAACTACCATGTTTTCAGCATAATCAGCAAGATGGCGCAATGAATGCGCTACGGCTTTCATCTTTCACGCGTACTTTGACCCGTGGAGAGGAGTGGACTGGACGATCTCTCGCGCGCCTTTATCTCTCAGTCGGGAGGATTATACGTATTGATTGGAATTGGCTTTATACTGGAACGATTCTGTTGTACTTATGGGGCGCGCAAAGGTCACTGCAATCGTTGCACCAGCTTTCAATTGCGGAAAACGGCGTGCTTTTCAGGCGCAGCGAAATGACAACTGAGACGCTTATTCACGTTCATCTATACATGTGAGCTCGTTCCGTACAGCGTTGTGCGTGAGAAACACGGGACACGTTTCTACCTGCTTGCCATTATGAACGTGACATTGTTATTGTTCTATCACGTTCGTTGCTTCTTCGTTTCGTCGCTTCGTCTTTGCGGCAAAGCTGTGACTTTTTTTTATTATCAAACGAAATTATTCGAGGTCTGTCAGGCAAAAGGCTGTATCAAACAGCTTGAATGTGCCTGAACGCCCTTATATAGCAGCGATAACCTCAAAATTAACATACATGCATACATTTTTTCAGTATATACTAAGAACAAAATTCGCATTTTTAAAGGAATTTAAAAAAAGGAACATTTAGCTTTAATTTTACCGCTTTAATTCTACCACATGGAAAGTAATGCTATGATCCTTCTTTTTTATCTGAAAGACCTCCAGGTAATGTAATGTATACGCTGCCCATTTCAATTTTAATTATTGATATGGCCAACAATATTACAGTTCGCATTCGGTTGTGCGCAGATGGCTTTGCCCTATTTAAAACGCCAGGCCTGAGCTGAATGCGGAGCAAAGTCAAAGTGAAAGGTAGAACAGCCGCCTTTCGGAGCCTTTCTAAGCACTGTTTGGCAACTGCTACAAACATACTTGCTGGGCACCACTACACCATATAAAATCATACTTTCTGGGTAGTAGGCCAGCATTCACTACGCCATCTTTTGTCATTCTTCAGAGAAGCGTCATATGAGCTAAACAGTTGCAAAGGATTTTGTGCTGATTATTCATGCAGTGGCTGAGGACGATGAGGAATTATGCCTGAAGTTGGCATGCGCCACAGTTAATAGGTGACGAAGAACAAGCTTTGGTAATCGGTTGAAGCGTTGGATGGCTCATTCAATACGATAAACGCAATGTGTAACGTTTGGTTGTTCCTCTGCTGTTCTAAAACGCTTTATTACTATTATAACTGCTATTCCTTTCTGATATCAAGCCAGCCTAAACAAGTTTTTATACAAGACCCTATGTGCATGTACCGGCCTGCCTCAGAGGTAGCATACGGGGCTGCCACGCAGTGGGCCCAGGTTCGGACCCCACTGTGGGCTTCCTTGGCCCTATATCTATTATAATCCTTGGCCACATATATTGCTTGGCCTTGGCCCTATATCTCACGAACCACTTGTATCACCCCTTGGTACGACCTGCATGAAGCCGTGATCGCTCTGAACTCACAATGCAATTAAATTATCGTAATGGAAGGTGCTTAGTATAGCCCACCATAGTTGTCTCGTGGCTAAGGTACTCGGCTGCTGACCCGCAGGTCGTGAGATTGAATTCCGCTGCGGCGGCTTGCATTCGATGGGGGCAGTAAATTATAGGCCCGTGTGCTTCGATTGGGTGAACGTCAAAAAACCCCTGGTAGTTGAAATTTCGGAGCCCTCACTACGGTGTCTCTCATAATTATATCGGGGTTTTGGGAGGTTGAACCCCACAAATCAATCAAGGTTGCTTAATAAAGCGCGTGTAATATGAGCCGGCTAATCTTATTTGTAACACGGCTTCAAACAACCCACTGCAAACATCGTTATGTCCACCAGTTGCATTGCCAAGATACAAGGAAACAAACACATTAGATCAGGCATGCACATTAACAAACGATATATAGAGGCGTCGGCGTTTCTTACGTGTTCCTATCGGCCACTTCATAATGAGATCTAACTTTAGAAGCACGGATATTTAGATGAGTTTGTACTGAACCATTAGCATTAAGAGTGCGAACTGTATTTTAAAAGAGAGCGCTTGTGTGTTCTGTCCATTGTATCTTGTATGTTTAATCCCTTAAATATCAACAGAAATCTGACTTCGTGATAACATCACATGGAATACTGAATGGTCCTCAGAGCAGGTGGGGAAGTTTGGTT